>OU342745.1:349433138-349849564 GCA_910589775.1 Avena eriantha | reverse complement strand
CAATGACATATGGTAGATCCATGTGGTTTAGAAAAAAGAACACACATTGCAACGATATCTAGTGGATCCATGTGGTTTATGAAAAGAACACACATGCAATGACTTTAGTGGATGCATGTGGTTTAGGAAAAGAACAAACATGCATGACATCAAGTGGATCCATGTGGTTTATGAAAAGAACACACATAAAATAACATCTAGTGGAGCCATATGGTTTATGCAAAGAAGACACATGCAATGACATTAGTGGATCCATGTGGTTTATGAAAAGGACACACATGCAATGACATCTAGTGGATCCACGTGGTTTATGAAAAGAACACACATGCAATGACATCTAGTTGAATCCCAACATGCTGCTAGGGTTCCTAGACATAGTTGGACACATGCTGAAGTGGCATCATTGCATGTGTTCTTTTCTAAAACCACAATGATGCACCCTGATACACACATGCACATCCAATGACTCTAGTGGATCCATGTGGTTTATGAAAAGAACACACATGCAATGACATATAGTGGATCCATGTAGTTTAGAAAAAGAACAAACATGAAATGACATATAGTGGATCCATGTGGTTTATTAAAAGAACACACATGAATGACACGAGTGGATCCATGTTGTTTAGGAAAAGAACACACATGCAATGACATCTAGTGGATCCATGTGGTTTATGAAAAGAACGCACATGCAATAACATCTAATGGATCCATGTGGTTTATGAAAAGAACACACATGCAATGACATCTAGTTGATCCATGTGGTTTATGAAAAGAACACACATCCAATGACATCTAGTTGAATCCCAACATGTTGCTACGGTTCATGGACATGTTTGGACACATGTTGGAGTGGCATCTTTGCATGTGTTATTTTGCAAAACCATAATGATGCACACAAATACACACACATATCCAAGTGGGTGTGGTGATGCAGCATCTTTCAAACTGGAGATACAATGCATGTTGCAGTTCAATCCCAGCGTGCTACTAGGGTTCTTGGACATGGTTGGACACATGCTGGAGTGGCATCATTGCATGTGTTATTTTCCAAAACCACAATGATGCACACTGATACACACACACATCCAATGACTTCTAGTGGATCCATGTGGTTTATGAAAAGAACACACATGCAATGACATCTAGTTGATCCATGTGGTTTAGGAAAATAACACACATGCGATGACATCTTAATGATCCATGTAGTTTAGGAAAAGAATAGACATGTAATGACATCTATTGGATCCATGTGGTTTATTAAAAGGACATACATGCAATAACATCTAGTGGATCCATGTGATTTTTTAAAAGAACACACATGCAATGACATCAGTGGATCCATGTGGTTTATGAAAAGGACACAAATGCAATGACATCTAGTGGATTCATGTGGTTTATGAAAAGAAACACACATTCAATGACATCTAGTTGAATCCCTACATGTTGCTAGGGTTCCTGGACATGGTTGGACAAATGCTGGAGTGGCATCATTGCATGTGTTCTTTCCCAAAACCTCAATGATGCAAACTGATACACGCACACATCCAGTGACTCTAGTGGATCCATGTGGTTTATGAAAAGAACACACATGCAATGACATATAGTGGATCCATGTAGTTTATGAAAAGAACACACATGCAATGACATCTAGTAGATCCATATGGTTTATGAAAAGAACACACATGCAATGACTCTAGTGGGCACATGTGATTAAGTAAAATAACACACATGCAATGACATCTAGTGGATCCATGTGGTTTATGAAAAGAACACACATGCAATGACATCTAGTGGATCCATGTGGTTTATGAAAAGAACACACATGCAATGATATTAGTGGATCCATGTGGTTTATGAAAAGGACACACATGCAATGGCATCTAGTGGATCCACGTGGTTTATGAAAAGAACACACATCCAATGCCATCTAGTTGAATCCCAGCATGCCGCTAGAGTTCCTAGACATGGTTGGACATATGCTGGAGTGGCATTGCATGTGGTGTTTTTCAAAACCACAATGATGCACGCTGATACACACACATCCAATGACTCTAGTGGATCCATGTGTTTTATGAAAAGAACACACGTGCAATGACATATGGTAGATCCATGTGGTTTAGAAAAAAGAACACACATGCAACGATATCTAGTGGATCCATGTGGTTTATGAAAAGAACACACATGCAATGACTTTAGTGGATGCATGTGGTTTAGGAAAAGAACAAACATGCAATGACATCAAGTGGATCCATGTGGTTTATGAAAAGAACACACATAAAATAACATCTAGTGGAGCCATATGGTTTATGTAAAGAAGACACATGCAATGACATTAGTGGATCCATGTGGTTTATGAAAAGGACACACATGCAATGACATCTAGTGGATCCACGTGGTTTATGAAAAGAACACACATGCAATGACATCTAGTTGAATCCCAACATGCTGCTAGGGTTCCTAGACATAGTTGGACACATGCTGAAGTGGCATCATTGCATGTGTTCTTTTCTAAAACCACAATGATGCACCCTGATACACACATGCACATCCAATGACTCTAGTGGATCCATGTGGTTTATGAAAAGAACACACATGCAATGACATATAGTGGATCCATGTAGTTTAGAAAAAGAACAAACATGAAATGACATATAGTGGATCCATGTGGTTTATTAAAAGAACACACATGAATGACACTAGTGGATCCATGTTGTTTAGGAAAAGAACACACATGCAATGACATCTAGTGGATCCAGGTGGTTTATGAAAAGAACGCACATGCAATAACATCTAATGGATCCATGTGGTTTATGAAAAGAACACACATGCAATGACATCTAGTTGATCCATGTGGTTTATGAAAAGAACACACATCCAATGACATCTAGTTGAATCCCAACATGTTGCTACGGTTCATGGACATGTTTGGACACATGTTGGAGTGGCATCTTTGCATGTGTTATTTTGCAAAACCATAATGATGCACACTAATACACACACATATCCAAGTGGGTGTGGTGATGCAGCATCTTTCAAACTGGAGATACAATGCATGTTGCAGTTCAATCCCAGCGTGCTACTAGGGTTCTTGGACATGGTTGGACACATGCTGGAGTGGCATCATTGCATGTGTTATTTTCCAAAACCACAATGATGCACACTGATACACACACACATCCAATGACTTCTAGTGGATCCATGTGGTTTATGAAAAGAACACACATGCAATGACATCTAGTTGATCCATGTGGTTTAGGAAAATAACACACATGCGATGACATCTTAATGATCCATGTAGTTTAGGAAAAGAACAGACATGTAATGACATCTATTGGATCCATGTGGTTTATTAAAAGGACACACATGCAATAACATCTAGTGGATCCATGTGATTTTTTAAAAGAACACACATGCAATGACATCAGTGGATCCATGTGGTTTATGAAAAGGACACAAATGCAATGACATCTAGTGGATTCATGTGGTTTATGAAAAGAAACACACATTCAATGACATCTAGTTGAATCCCTACATGTTGCTAGGGTTCCTGGACATGGTTGGACAAATGCTGGAGTGGCACCATTGCATGTGTTGTTTTCAGAAACCTCAATGATGCACACTAATACACATACAAACACATCCAATGACTCTAGTGGATCCATGTGGTTTATGAAAAGAACATACATGCAATGACATATAGTGGATCCATGTGGTTTAGGAAAAGAACACACATGCAATGGCATCCAGTGGATCCGTGTGGTTTATTAAAATAACACACATTCAATGACATCTAGTTGAATCCCTATATGCTGCTAGGGTTCTTGGACATGGTTGGAAAAATGCTGGAGTGGCGTCATTGCATGTGTTATTTTCCAAAACCTCAATGATCTACACTGATACACACACACATCCAATGACTCTAGTGGATCCATGTGGTTTATGAAAAGAACACACATGCAATGCCATATAGTGGATCCATGTGGTTTAGGAAAAGAACACACATGCAATGACATCTAGTGGATCCATGTGGTTTATGAAAAGAACACACATGCAATGATATTAGTGGATCCATGTGGTTTATGAAAAGGACACACATGGAATGACATATAGTGGATCCATGTGGTTTGCGAAAAGAACACACGTGCATTGACATCTAGTTGAATCCTAGCATGCTGTTAGGGTTCATGGACATGTTTGGACACATTATGGAGTGGCATCATTGCATGTGTTTTTTCCAAAACCACAATGATGCGTGCTGATACACACACACATCCAAGTGGGTGTGGTTATGCAGCATCTTTAAAACTGGCGATACAATGCATATTGCAATTGAATCCGAGCATGTTGTTATAGTTCTTGGACATGGTTGGACACATGCTCAAGTGGCAACATTGCATGTGTTCTTTTCTAAAACCACAATGATGCACACTCATACACACACACACACCCAAGTGGGTGTGGTGATACAACATCTTTCAAACTGGTGATACAATGCATGTTGTAGTTGAATCCCAGCATGCTACTAGGGTTCCTGGACATGGTTGGATACATGCTGGAGTGGCATCATTTCATGTGTTCTTTTATAAAACCACAATGATGCACACTGATACACACACACATCCAATGAATCTAGTGGATCCATGTGGTTTATGAAAAGAACACACATGCAATGACATATAGCGGATCCATGTGGTTTAGAAAAAGAACACACATGCAATTACATCTAGTGGATCCATGCGGTTTATGAAAAGAACATACATGCAATGACTCTAGTGGATCCATGTGGTTTAGGAAACTAACACACATGCACTAACATCTAGTGGATCCATGTGGTTTATGAAAAGGACACACATGCAATGACATCTAGTGGATCCACGTGGCTGATGAAAAGAACACACATGCAATGACGTCTAATTGAATCACACAATGCTGCTAGGGCTCCTAGACATGGTTGGACACATGCTGGAGTGGCATCATTGCATGTGTACTTTTCTAAAACCAAAATGATGCACGCTGATATACACACATCCAATGACTCTAGTGGATCCATGTGGTCTATGAAAAGAACACACATGCAATGACATATAGTGGATCCATGTGGTTTAGAAAAAGAACACACATGCAATGACATATAGTGAATCCATGTGGTTTATGAAAAGAACACACATGCAATTACTCTACTGGATCCATGTGGTTTAGAAAAAGAACACACATGCAATGACATCAAGTGGATCCATGTGGTTTATGAAAAGAACACACATGCAATGACATCTAGTGGATCCATGTGGTGTATTAAAAGAACACACATGCAATGACATTAGTGGATCCCTGTGATTTATGAAAAGGACAGACATGCAATGACATCTAGTTGAATCCCAGCATTTTGTCAAGGTTCCTAGACATGGTTGGACACATGCTGGAGTGGCATCATTGCATGTGTTCTTTTCTAAAACCACAATGATGCACACTGATACACACACACACACATCCAACGACTCTAGTGGATCCATGTGGTTTATGAAAATAACACACATCCTATGACATATAGTCGATCCATGTGGTTTAGAAAAAGAACACACATGCAACGACATCTAGTGGATCCATGTGATTTATGAAAAGAACACACGTGCAATGACTCTAGTGGATCCATGTGGTTTAGGAAAAGAACACACATGTAATGACATCTAGTGGATCCATGTGGTTTATGAAAAGATCACCCATGCAATGACATCTAGTGGATCCATGTGGTTTATGAAAAGAACACCCATGCAATGACATCTAGTGGATTCATGTGGTTTATGAAAAGAACACACATCCAATGACATCTTGTTGAATCCCAGCATGCTGCTACGGTTCCTGGACATGTTTGGACACATCCTAGAGTGGCATCATTCCATGTGTTATTTTCGAAAACAAAAAAGGTGCACACTAATACACACACACATATCCAAGTGGGTGTGGTTATGCAACATCTTTCAAACTGGAGATACAATGGATGTTGAAGTTCAATCCCAGCATGCTGCTAGGTTTCTTGGACATGGTTTGACACATCTTGGAGTGGTATCATTGCATGTGTTATTTTCCAAAACAACAATGATGCACACTGATACACACACATCCAATGACCTCTAGTAGATCCATGTGGTTTATGAAAAGAACACACATGCAATGACATCTAGTGGAACCTTGTTGTTTAGGAAAAAACACACATGCAATGACATATAGTGGATCCATTTGGTTTTTGAAAAGGACACACATGCAATGACATCTAGTGGAACCTTGTGGTTTATGAAAAGAACACACATGCAATGACAGTAGATCCATGTGGTTTATCAAATGGACACACATGCAATAACATCTAGTGTATCCATGTGGTTTATGAAAAGAACACACATTCAATGACATCTATTTGAATCCCTACATGTTGCTAGGGTTCCTGGACATGGTTGGACAAATGCTGGAGTGGCATCATTGCATGTGTTCTTTCCCAAAACCTCAATGATGCAAACTGATACACGCACACATCCAGTGACTCTAGTGGATCCATGTGGTTTATGAAAAGAACACACATGCAATGACATATAGTGGATCCATGTAGTTTATGAAAAGAACACACATGCAATGACATCTAGTAGATCCATATGGTTTATGAAAAGAACACACATGCAATGACTCTAGTGGGCACATGTGATTAAGTAAAATAACACACATGCAATGACATCTAGTGGATCCATGTGGTTTATGAAAAGAACACACATGCAATGACATCTAGTGGATCCATGTGGTTTATGAAAAGAACACACATGCAATGATATTAGTGGATCCATGTGGTTTATGAAAAGGACACACATGCAATGGCATCTAGTGGATCCACGTGGTTTATGAAAAGAACACACATCCAATGCCATCTAGTTGAATCCCAGCATGCCGCTAGAGTTCCTAGACATGGTTGGACATATGCTGGAGTGGCATTGCATGTGGTGTTTTTCAAAACCACAATGATGCACGCTGATACACACACATCCAATGACTCTAGTGGATCCATGTGTTTTATGAAAAGAACACACGTGCAATGACATATGGTAGATCCATGTGGTTTAGAAAAAAGAACACACATGCAACGATATCTAGTGGATCCATGTGGTTTATGAAAAGAACACACATGCAATGACTTTAGTGGATGCATGTGGTTTAGGAAAAGAACAAACATGCAATGACATCAAGTGGATCCATGTGGTTTATGAAAAGAACACACATAAAATAACATCTAGTGGAGCCATATGGTTTATGTAAAGAAGACACATGCAATGACATTAGTGGATCCATGTGGTTTATGAAAAGGACACACATGCAATGACATCTAGTGGATCCATGTGGTTTATGAAAAGAACACACATGCAATGACATCTAGTTGAATCCCAACATGCTGCTAGGGTTCCTAGACATAGTTGGACACATGCTGAAGTGGCATCATTGCATGTGTTCTTTTCTAAAACCACAATGATGCACCCTGATACACACATGCACATCCAATGACTCTAGTGGATCCATGTGGTTTATGAAAAGAACACACATGCAATGACATATAGTGGATCCATGTAGTTTAGAAAAAGAACAAACATGAAATGACATATAGTGGATCCATGTGGTTTATTAAAAGAACACACATGAATGACACTAGTGGATCCATGTTGTTTAGGAAAAGAACACACATGCAATGACATCTAGTGGATCCAGGTGGTTTATGAAAAGAACGCACATGCAATAACATCTAATGGATCCATGTGGTTTATGAAAAGAACACACATGCAATGACATCTAGTTGATCCATGTTGTTTATGAAAAGAACACACATCCAATGACATCTAGTTGAATCCCAACATGTTGCTACGGTTCATGGACATGTTTGGACACATGTTGGAGTGGCATCTTTGCATGTGTTATTTTGCAAAACCATAATGATGCACACTAATACACACACATATCCAAGTGGGTGTGGTGATGCAGCATCTTTCAAACTGGAGATACAATGCATGTTGCAGTTCAATCCCAGCGTGCTACTAGGGTTCTTGGACATGGTTGGACACATGCTGGAGTGGCATCATTGCATGTGTTATTTTCCAAAACCACAATGATGCACACTGATACACACACACATCCAATGACTTCTAGTGGATCCATGTGGTTTATGAAAAGAACACACATGCAATGACATCTAGTTGATCCATGTGGTTTAGGAAAATAACACACATGCGATGACATCTTAATGATCCATGTAGTTTAGGAAAAGAACAGACATGTAATGACATCTATTGGATCCATGTGGTTTATTAAAAGGACACACATGCAATAACATCTAGTGGATCCATGTGATTTTTTAAAAGAACACACATGCAATGACATCAGTGGATCCATGTGGTTTATGAAAAGGACACAAATGCAATGACATCTAGTGGATTCATGTGGTTTATGAAAAGAAACACACATTCAATGACATCTAGTTGAATCCCTACATGTTGCTAGGGTTCCTGGACATGGTTGGACAAATGCTGGAGTGGCACCATTGCATGTGTTGTTTTCAGAAACCTCAATGATGCACACTAATACACATACAAACACATCCAATGACTCTAGTGGATCCATGTGGTTTATGAAAAGAACATACATGCAATGACATATAGTGGATCCATGTGGTTTAGGAAAAGAACACACATGCAATGGCATCCAGTGGATCCATGTTGTTTATGAAAAGAACACACATGCAATGACTCTAGTGGGGCCATGTGATCAAGGAAAAGAACACACATGCAATGACATCTAGTGGATCCATCTGGTTTATGAAAATAACACACATGCAATGACATCTAGTGGATCCATGTGGTTTATGAAAAGAACACACATGGAATGACATCTAGTGGATCCATGTGGTTTATGAAAAGTATACACATGCGATGACATCTAGTGGATCCATGTGGTTTATGAAAAGAACACACATGCAATGACATCTAGTGGATCCATGTGGTTTAGGAAAATACCACACATGCAATGACATCTAGTGGATCCATGTGGTTTATGAAAAGAACACACATGCAATGACATCTAGTGGATCCATGTGGTTTATGAAAAGAACACACATGCAATGACATATAGCGGATCCATGTGGTTTAGAAAAAGAACACACATGCAATTACATCTAGTGGATCCATGCGGTTTATGAAAAGAACATACATGCAATGACTCTAGTGGATCCATGTGGTTTAGGAAACTAACACACATGCACTAACATCTAGTGGATCCATGTGGTTTATGAAAAGGACACACATGCAATGACATCTAGTGGATCCACGTGGCTTATGAAAAGAACACACATGCAATGACATCTAGTGGATCCATGTGGTTTTTGAAAAGAACACACATGCAATGACATCAGGTGGATCCATGTGGTTTATGCAAAGAACACACAAGCAATGACATCTAGTTGATCCATGTGGTTTATGAAAAGAACACACATCCAATGACATCTAGTTGAATCCTAGGATGCTGCTAGGGTTCCTCAACATGTTTGGACACATGCTGGAGTGGCATCATTGCATGTGTTATTTTCCAAAACCACAATGTTACACACTTATTTATATGTTGGAAACGTATCTATAATTTTTTATGTTCCATGCTTGTTTTATATCTACTTTCTTATGTTTTGTCCACACTTTGGAGTATTTTAAACATTTTCTGGAACTAACCTATTAACAAGATGCCATAGTGCTAGTTGCCTGTTTTCTGTTGTTTTTGGTGTCAGTAAAGCTAGTAAGGAAATATTCTCGGAATTGGACCAGACAAAAGCCAAAGTCAATATTTTACCCGAAGCAACATGATGTATGAAGGGGAGCCGAAGAGGGGCACCAGGGCGGCCACACCCTAGGGTGGAGCGGCCAGCCCTAGGCGCGCCGCCACTAGGTGTGGGCCCCCTAGTGCTCCACCGACCTTGCCCCTTCGCCTATAAAGACCCCTCGGGACGAAAACCCTAAGTACCCGATCAAAATTCCACGAAAGAGTCTGTAGCCGCCACCATCTCCATCCCTAGATCGGGAGGGATCTGAAGCTCTTCCCGACACCCTACCGGAGGGGAGAGATCACCCTAGAGGCCTTCTTCATCACCATGTCTGCCTCCGGTGTGATGCGTGAGTAGTTCATCCCTAGACTACGGGTCCATGTAGTTGCTAGATGGTTGTTTCTCCTCCTTTGTGCTACCATGTTTAGATCTTGTGAGCTCCGTTCATGATCAAGATCATATATTTGTAATCTTACATGTTGTGTTTGCGGGGATCCGACGGATATTGAGATGCTATTTCAGATTGATTATTGATTCTATCATGTCTTTGTTATTTGTGATCTTGCACGCTTTCCGTTGTTAGTAGCTATCTTAGCCGAGTAGATGCTAGCAACTCCAAGAGGGAGTATTTATGCTCGATAGTGGGTTCATGCCTCTAGTAATCTAGGGAAGTGACAGAAATCTCTAAGGTACTAGATGTGCTATTGCTACTAGGGAGAAAACATCAATCCTTTGTTCATAGAACAATCATATTGTTTACTTTACACACTTTGCTTAATGCAATTATTTGTTGCTTGCAACTTAATACTGGAGGGGGTTCGGATGATAACCTGAAGGTGGATTATTAGTCATAGATGCAGTTGGATTACGGTCTATGTATATAAGGCATAATCAAATCTCATAGGAGTCAAGATGATTAGTATATGCATCATGCTTTCTCGGTGTCTGTCAATTGCCCCGCTGTAATTTGTTCACCCAACATGTCAACTATCTTAAGGAGAATCACCTCTAGTGAACTATGGACCCTGGTCCATTATTTTACCATCAATCTACAATCTACTATTTACTGTTTACTTTCTGTAAGCAATTACTATCTTCCACACAATACGTTTAATCCTTTGTTTTCAGCAAAACCGGTGAGATTGACAACCTCACTGTAAGTTGGGGGCAAAGTTCTGTGGTTGTGTTGTGCAGGATTCCAAGTTGGAAACAACACCTTGGAGGTGTTTCCTTGCTCCTACTGGTTCGATAACCTTGGTTTCATAACTGAGGGAAAACTTGCTTCTGTGCTCATCATACCTTCCTCTTGGGGTTTTCCAACAAGCTCGATATATTTTGAGCCATCAAGCCTATTTTCTGACGCCGTTGTCGGGGAGTCAAGGACATCTTCACAAGGGGAGTCCCTCATAACCAATCTCTTTACTTTGTTTTATTTGTTTTGCTTAGTTTATTTCTGCTTTGTTTGCTTGTTTCTTTATCAAAAACACACAAAAATTAGTTGTACTAGGTTGCTTCCTTTATTAAAAACACAAAAAAATAGTTTCTATCTAAAACTACTATTATGTCTAGCATTGCTCCAATCACTATGTCACCCGAGGAAATGATTTTTACTTTCAAACAAGGAATTGAAGAGAGTTTCAAAGAAGCTTGGTCTAGAATCTCTGAATTACATGCAAAAACTGAACCTAAAATGACTCTAAGCTTGTTTCTTAGCAGTTTTTACTTTGGAACTGCTCTTTGCTACAGATATGATTTGGATGCTATAGTAGGAGGAGATTCCCTCCAATGCAATGAGGGTGAAGCTTTTAATGCCATAAAGAAGTTGGTCTCAACATATAACTTGCCTAGCAAATATGATTCCTCCTTCATAAACATATTTGCCAGATTAAACACTCTTGAGACCAACACAACTAGTTTAAAAGAATGCTATAACATGCTTAGAGAGCATCATGAATATGTTCCAATAAATTCTGAATCTTCAAAAGGGGTTCCTACAGTAAAAGTTGTTATAAATAATGAAACTTTTTTATGCTTGTTGTGATATCATGTCTGAATTCTGTCTTATGCCTAAAGATATCTATGAATCTTTGAATCTATGGGGAATTTCTGAAGGGGGAGAAGAAATATCTCTTACTAATAATGCCACAATATTACCCATTGGGATAGCTGAAGGAGTGTTTACAAAGATTCTATGGAAAGTGGTGTCTACTGATTATCTTGTTATTGAATGGGTAGGAAAAGGACAAATTACACTTGGAAGATCCCTACTAAAACTCCTTGGAGCAATAATAGATGTGGAAAAGGGCATCATGCATTTTGCTTCTCCACCAAACAATCATACGTTCCCCAAGGATAAGAATAAAGGTAAGAAAGGTAGAGGCAAGAAATTTGGTCTTAATGCTTCTTCATTTCAAAATACTTGCTTCTTGCTTCTTATGCCTAGCTCAAAGGCGTTAAAGAAAAGCACTTATTAGGAGATAACCCAAATTTCGTTAGGAATGTTTTGTTGAGTCTTGGAAGTTACTACCTCTGTAATAACATCTCCTTATCATTTTTGTGTGGTTATTGTGCCAAGGGTAACCTCTAATGAGAGAGAAGTAAGATTTGGGAAAGTTGCTGTCCCGAAACAGATTTTTGTGCTTCGCTGTACAAATTCTTGAAAAATCTCTGTACATCGGATTGAGCTGTAATTTTTGTGCTTCTGCCCCTGGTTGTTATCCAACTTTTGTTAGTTCAACACTGTTCGATTTGAGCAACAGAAGGTCTTCGAAAAAATTGTTTTTTACCTGCTGGTCTATTTTGACAGATTTCTGCCATTATTTGCATTTGCCTCTTAATCTCTTTTTCTTTGAGTTCTCATTGATCATTAGTTGTGTTGTTCTTGGAGCATCTTCATTCTTGTTTTTAGTTTTCGTTTGCTTGGTTTACTTAAATAAATTGGTTGGACCCCCTCATTCATATATGATAGTTTTCAAATAAGTTGATTTGGATTGGAAAAGAGTAGGAAAGTTCATGCTTGACTTAAACTTTGTCATGTCATGCTTGATATTGTTTTGACTCTATGCTTAGTGATTATTGCTGTAGCATGACTTGTTACAAACAATTGAGATTTCTTAATGTGCCTTGAAAGAATCATGCGCTGTTTTAGCATATAAAAGCATAATATTGTGGTATTCTCCTTTGATGCTTTATTTGGGTTGACTTGGCGCATGATCACACCATGTTAAGACTATACCAAGTCACCATAGCCTCTATGATCATTTATTTTTTGACTTGTAATATCACTTTATGCTTTAATTAATGATGTTTTGTCGCTTTGCATGATTATGGCCTTTATTGCTCTCTTAGTTGGTCGCTCCCAGTATTTTGCTAGCCTCCATACCAAGTATGAGTTCCACTCATGCATCCAACTCCAAATACAACCAAGTTATTCCACAGAGTCCACCATACCTACCTATTAGCATTTACTATTCCATGTATATTCATGTTTTTATCTAACTTCCGAATTAAACTTGTTATGTGAAAATTAGTGATTAAAGCTCTCACGAACTTGATGGCACACTTTACTTTTCTTGCACTTAATAAACTTGAACCATTGTAACCATCTATGTTGCGTATATGCTTGCGTTTTGTAAGTTGTGAATTAGCAGAACCATGCTATCATTGGGAAGACTTTCAACATTGCACTTTATTTAGTTGATATCATGTTATTTTGCTGATGGATCCCGGCAGTGTGAAATGAAAGGGGGGCTTGTAAGGCTCATGGAGTTCGTATATGTGTTGAACAAAGTCTGGGCGACTGGTCTAATCCATGCCTAATCATGGTAGAAACCTGCAGCGTAACCATAATGAGCAATCCATGAAGCATCCTCTATAAAAAACATATGCAAATAGGAAAGAAAAAAAGAGAAAAAAAATAAAAATAAGGGAGCCTATGCAAAAAGGAAATAAAAGGATTGCTGAGATGCTCATTGTCTGCTTGCCTTGTCATTTTGATATGGGGATTCTTCCGTATCATCGGGCAAGGGGTACCCTGTTGGCGGTTCTCTATGGTACACATGTACTTACAATGATAAGAACTTACTTGCGACTAAACTTGAGTAACATGAGGAATGGTACTCGTAAGTAAGGGGCATGAGATTTCCAGCTTATAACTTGTCAAGCATATCCTCATATTTGTTCAGTTTAACCTTAATCACCTAAAGATGCTTATGATAGGGGCAATGCAAGCTGAAAGCTAATAAGTACCATAATTTTTGGAAGCTCTTTATGAGACTTGAATCCTTGCTTCCTTTTATGAAGGGCTTTTCTTTTACTTTTATGTTGAGTCTCCATCTTCTATCTTTATGCACCTATTGAGAGAGCATAGTGGCCATTCTTAGTTTAATGTGCATTGTCCCAAAACTTGTTGATTGATTCATAACTTTGATATTGCTTGTTCTTAAACTCTTTGTATCTAGTCACCCTTATGAACTTTGAAGGTGTCCTGTGCATTTATGTTTTGCTACACTATGAGGGACAAGATGAATACCACTCTCATTATGTTTTCTATATGTTAAACAAACAAACATCTTTCAAAGCATTGTTATTCATGAATCTTTTGTTTGTACCTTTTCATGTTACAAAAAAGTTGCTATGTTTTATTGTTAGAACTTTATCTTTCATGCTATGTTAAAGTACTATGATCCCAACTATCAATGTTTTACAAATACCTTGATCAAGATTATGATGGTGCATGTCATCTCAAAAAATATTCTTTTTTTATCTCTTACCTACTCGAGGACGAGCAGGAGTTAAGCTTGGGGATGTTGATACGTTGGAAACGTATCTATAATTTTTGATGTTCCATGCTTGTTTTATATCTACTTTCTTATGTTTTGTCCACACTTTGGAGTATTTTTACACATTTTCTGGAACTAACCTATTAACAAGATGCCACAGTGCCAGTTGCCTGTTTTCTGCTGTTTTTGGTTTCAGAAAAGCTAGTAAGGAAATATTCTTGGAATTGGACTGGACAAAAGCCAAAGTCAATATTTTACCCGAAGCAACACGGAGTCCAGAGGGGAGCCGAAGAGGGGCATGATGTCTACGCACTTCTAGTCTTGTAGACAGTTGTTGGGCCTCCAAGTGCAGAGGTTTGTAGAACAGCAGCAAGTTTTCCCTTAAGTGGATCACCTAAGGTTTATCGAACTCAGGGAGGAAGTGGTCAAAGGTATTCCCTCTCAAGCAACCCTGCAATCAAGATACAAGAAGTCTCTTGTGTCCCCAACACACCCAATACACTTGTCAGGTGTATAGGTGCACTAGTTCGGCAAAGAGATAGTGAAATACAAGTGGTATGGATAATTATAAGTGGTAATGGTGACAGAAAATAACTTGAAGGCATGGAAAAGACTAAAGACAAACTGAAATAAAGATGGAAGTAAGCAAACATGTAACAGATCTAATTGCAAATGGTGTTTCAATGCTTAGAAACAAGGCCTAGGGATCATACTTTCACCAGTGAACACTCTCATATAAATATCTTCTCTTTATGATACTACTCTTAACTACTCTCCGGTTGGACACTCTAATCGATGGTAGGGCTATAAGATCACACCTCAAAGTCCATCTTTCCCATCTAGAAAACCCCACACTGTCACCTTGAGTACTAGATGAGTCCAACAAACACCACAATTTCATAGTGATGAGGGTTTAACTCATCAATGCCCATTGTTATGGACTTAGGTTCAGAAATTGGGGAGCACTGGAAGTCTCGATCGGCTAGCAAACAAGAACACAGGTGACACGAGGTTTTACCCAGGTTCAGGCCTCGTAGAAGACCCTACATCCTGCTTGTCTGCTCTTGATTGATGATGATCCGAAGGATTACAAGGTCACCGATGGCGGTGGCGCGCAGATTGGATCTGGCGTATGTCTAGATCGTAGATCTATCTATTGGGGGAGTCACGATATCTAGATCTATTGTGGCGTAGCGCGTCTTAGGTTGTGTCCTCCTCGTTGGACCCTCCTAGCCTTTATATATGGGGAGGCTAGGTCTCAGGTACCAATACGAGTTGGTTACAAGTTGTATTCAAACTCTAGTCTTGAGGTTTCCTTGTCTTGTGCGTTTGGGAGTCCATGTCCATATGGTCTTCGTATCAGTCGAACCGTCATGGGCGTCATGGACCTTGGAAATTCGTCGAGTGGGCCTTCCGTCGGGCCGCACCAGGTAGGCTGTAGTTGAGTGCCTATTGGGCATACCCATGTCATTAGCCCCCGAGTGTCCATGCGAATCGTAGATTCGGATGGAGACTCAGAAGTCTTGAGTCTTGCATTAGGATGACGGAGTCGACAATTACGTCGAGTGCGAAGCACTTTACTCGGAAGTTTCGCCGGGCCAGTCGAATTTATAGTAGTTCATAGGGATGATGGTAAACGTGCCTGGTGCGCTCGATGGATCGAGACCAGTTAATTGCTCTAGGGCAAAAACAACATCACCTACTCAAACTCAAGTCCCCGGACTCGAATTCGGAAATTGCTGACGTAATTCGACTCATGCCGCGGAGGTCTTATAGAGTTCGAATCCCAGTGTATAAGTGTGAGCACTCGACGCATCCGTCAAGGCTTATTCATCGTACCTATAGGTACGGATTATTTCTGGTAGTGCGCAGCAGATGCGTTGCCAGGCCTTATTTAGGTCTTATCTTCACGCTGTAAGCGCGGCATCCGAATTTTTTGTCATCGCGGAGATGATTCGGGTGGCCCAGGAGACGTAATCTCTTTGTAGGGAAAATATGAGGCGGAGTCGCCATAGCATTCGAGTGTGGATGTTATCGACACACAGTACGATGTACGAGGAAGAAAATAATCATAGGGTGTGCGGCCTGCGCTCCCTATGGGAGTAGCCCCCGAGTGCCTGGTTGAGTCGCAGACTCAAGCAGGGACTAAATAACTTTTGCGACTGCTGTCGTCTTTTGTTGCTTGTTTCAGTCGAAAATTCAGGCAGGGACTAAATAACTTTTGCGACTGCTGTCGTCTTTTGTTGCTTGTTTCGGTCGAAGATTCAGGCATGGACTAAATAACTTTTGCGACTGCTGTCGTCTTTTGTTGCTTGTTTCAGTCGAATATGCTTCCAGCGCTCCCTATGGGAGTAACCCCAAGTCCACAATCGAATCGTAGATTCGAGTGAAGGGTTTTCATGATGCTCGGATATTTCCACAAATTTCTTTGGGTGCACGGCAAGCGCTCCCTATGGGAGTAGCCCCTGAGTCCTTAGTCGAATCGTGGATTCGAGTGAGGACTCAGAGCGTGTCACTCGAGGATCTTGTATATGCGCCACCAGTGCTCCAGTTTGGAGTAGCCCCCGAGTGTCTGGCGGAGTCATAGACTTGGGCAGAGACTCGAGACTTGTATCTTGTAGACGCAGTTGCCAATCATGCGAGAAGAAACCACGGGTGAGTCGACGATGCGGATGGAGTCGATGCATTCACTTTTATCGGGTGCGTGGCCAACGTCGTGTGTGTGTAGCATCAAGCGATGTAACCATCCGAGGAGAGACTCGACTCGGGTCTTGAGTGTATGTCATAGCCAGTTGTTTTGTCGACTCCTATTGGAGGACCCGATAGAATAGCTCGACGCAGTCGACATCCTTATAAGCTGCATAAAACATTAAGAATTGTGAAGCACTTGTATCTTGTAAAGAATATTTTCCTGTCGGCTTGTTATAGAATTTTCTGGTGCCAATCGAGTCGACACTTTTGCACTATATACTAGGCCTTTTCGTTAGCCTGATTACCCTTAGTCTCAGTACCTTGCCGAGGTACTCGGAGTTCAAGGATTCGACGATCAGGCAGAATCAGCTACTCGGGCTATCGCGTATGCGGTGCTCGAGTGCGTGTAATCGACGACACATTAGGTTACTCGAAGAGGGCGCAACCCTCGAGTGTTTCGAGTGCGCGTTAAAAAAGAAACAGCTCTAAGTACAGGAAAAACTTAGCTTTATTGGTAGTTGTCGTGGATGAAGTTGATGAAGCAGCGAGTCGCGGATGAATTCGACGTGGTGGCAGGTCGCATGAAGGAGTCGAAGATACATCAGGTCGGTGGAGTCGAAGACCACAACGCGTTACCACAGCCGAAGACTGCATCAGGTCGCGTGCTAGAGTCGAAGATTATAGCGGCTCGCTGTCGTGGGAGTCGAGGAAGTCCTCGAGTCACCCGATATGAAGACCACAGCCAGTCGTTGAAGTTGAAGACTGCGGCGGTTGCCGAAGCAGAGGGAGCCCCCGAGTCACTGGAACCGAAGATCGTAGCGGATTGTCGATGGAGTCGAAGACGGCAGCAGGTTGCGTGATGGAGTCGAAGACTCAATAGGTCGGCGGAGTCGAGGACCATAGCGAGTCGCTGGATCACCAATGCTGAGGGAGCCCCCCCGGGCCACCGGAGTCGAGGCCCACACCTGGTCACCGGAGTCGAAGAAGTCCTCGAGTTGCCGTAGTCGAAGGCCACAGCGGGTCGATGGAGCCGAAAGAACCCCCGAGTCGCCGGAGCCGAGAATCGCAGCGTGTCGTCGCAGCCGAAGACTGTAGCGGGTCGCTGGAGCTGAAGAACGCAGAGCATCGTCGATGTCGAGGAAGCCCCCGAGTCGCGGTCGCTGAAGCTGATGCGGCCGGTCGCTGCAATAGAAGATTATATTTGGTTGCCGCATCCGAAGGATGTAACGAGTCACCGCAATTGAAGACCGTAGAGGATCATCGCAGTCGCAAACCGCAACAGGTCGATAGTCGCGAGTCGTATGACCAAGTGGGCGCAGCCCCCGAGCATGGAGTTGAGGACCGAAGCGGGTCGTACGGCGGAGTCGAAGGAGCCTCTAGGTCGCCGGAATAGAAAGACGCGGTGAGTCACCGTAGATGAAGGCGGCAGCGGGCCTCGCGGCGGAGTCGCCACACCGGCCAGTCGCACGGTGGAAGGAGTCGAAGTACACGGCGAGTGACCTAGCAGAGACGCGTCGCATGGCAGCGAGTCGCATGCAGCCGAAAATTGTAGTGGGTCGCGGGAGTCGAAGGATCCCCCGAGCATAGTAAACGCGGCTGACACGAAGTCACCAGATTTTTTTTATACAGAAGAGTCGACGTTGTGGACGCGGATTCGAGACGGTGGAACTGAGTCGTCTCTATGTGTACGGCGTTTGCATCTGATTTTCTTCGATAGCTTGGATTGGTAAGTCTGATTGACTTTTCTTCTTCTTTGAATTAGTCAATGTGAACATACGTGAAGTCTCTTGCATGGTGTATCGGACTTTGATCCAGATGATGGTGCGTAAGTATTGTTTTTTCTCTTTCACACGGAGGAGCCTTTACTTCCTTTGTTGCAGCGCGTACGTACCAAGCGTTCATTGTTGCAAACCAAGTCATGCCGTTGTGATGTGCTTCTCGATCTGAACAAATCGCATCCAATTTTGCACAACCAAATTGAGTCTTCCTGTAGCAAGCACGCAGCATACAAATCCAGCGGATGTAGAGCATGTAGGATTATTTTGTGCGTGCATCGCTCCATGACCATAGATTTCTTGATCCACAACAAATAAAGCATGTCTCGAAATTTGTGGCAGGAACATGCCCGATTGATCCTTCTATTCACGATTCAGCTTCTATCATGTCTTGTCCACCGTGAATATATGCGTGTGCACGCTCCACCTAACATGGATTTGACTGACCCCGTCAATCGTACGTAGACCCGATCAGCTGAGCCGAAAAGCGATGTTGGCGTAGAGCCTCGCACATGGTTCCCGGAGACTGGCGAGTCGTAGACTGCTGGTGATAGAACCGTCGAGATCGCAACATCAGTGCCCCCAGTTCCCACAGACGGCGCCAATTGACGAGGGTTTAACTCATCAATGCCCATTGTTATGGACTTAGGTTCAGAAATGGGGAGCGCTGGAAGTCTCGATCGGCTAGCAAACAAGCACACAGGTGACACGAGATTTTACCCAGGTTCAGGCCTCGTAGAGGACCCTACATCCTGCTTGTCTGCTCTTGATTGATGATGATCCGAAGGATTACAAGGTCACCGATGGAGGTGGCGCGCAGATTGGGTCTGGCGTATGTCTAGATCGTAGATCTATCTATTGGGAGAGTCGCGATATCTAGATCTATTGTGGCGTAGCGCGTCTTAGGTTGTGTCCTCCTCGTTGGACCCTCCTAGCCTTTATATATGGGGAGGCTAGGTCTCAGGTACCAATACGAGTTGGTTACAAGTTGTATTCAAACTCTAGTCTTGAGGTTTCCTTGTCTTGTGCGTTTGGGAGTCCATGTCCATATGGTCTTCGTATCAGTCGAACCGTCATGGGCGTCATGGACCTTGGAAATTCGTCGAGTGGGCCTTCCGTCGGGCCGCACCAGGTAGGCTGTAGTTGAGTGCCTATTGGGCATACCCATGTCACATAGAAACATCCAACTCCAAATATAACGCATAACAAGTATTTCTAATCTCCATCCTAAGTGTCACCATGGTGAGCACGCTGTCACTTTCACACACATGGGGAGAGAAGAGATCTATTAAAGCACTTGAGTAGCAAGGTGGATCTATAGATTACAAGCTCATGATTACAATATGATAATGCATAGAGAGAGATGAACACATAGCTACCGGTAGAACCCTTAGCCTCGAGAGAGAACTACTCCCTCCTCATCATGGGAATTATCAACGGTGATGGAGATTGTGGTGGAGATCGATGGAGATGGATCCGGAGGCACTTCCCCGTCCTGGCAGGGTGCCGAAACAGAGACTTTCTATCCCCCGAATCTCCCCTTCGGTGGCGGCAACGCTGCAGAACCTTTCGTGGCTGGAGGCTTCATTATTTAGGGTTTACGCATCGGGAGGCTTCTTATAGGCCAGAGGGCAAGGTCGGCGGGCGTCCAGGGGGCCCACACCATGCCCTGGCGCGGCCTAGGTGGAACCGCGCCTAGGGGTGGTGTGGCCACCCTGTAGCCCCTCTCCGTCTCTCCTTCTAGCTCCGTGAGTCTTCCGGGAAAATATCAACTTTGGCTTTTGTCTCGTCCAATTCCGAGAATATTGATTTTCTGACTTTCCTGGAACCAAAAACAGCAGAAAACAGACAACTGGCACTATGGCACTTGTTAATAGGTTAGTCCAAGAAATCATATGAAAAGTACTCCAAAGTGTGGACAAAACATAAGAAAGTAGATAAAACCAAGCATGGAACATCAAAAATTATAGATACATTTGCAATGTATCAGGGCACCAGGGCAGCCACACCCTAGGGTGGTGCGGCTAGACCTAGGCGTGCCGCCACCAGGTGTGGCCCCCTAGCGCTCCACCGACCTTGCCCCTTCGCCTATAAAGACCGCTCGGGATGAAAACCCTAAGTACCCGATCAAAATTCCATGAAAGAGTCTGTAGCCGCCGCCATCTCCATTCCTAGATCGGGAGGGATCTGAAGCTTTTCCCGGCACCCTTCCTGAGGGGAGAGATCACCCTGGAGGCCTTCTTCATCATCATGTCTGCCTCCGGTGTGATGCGTGAGTAGTTCATCCCTAGACTATGGGTCCATGTAGTAGCTAGATGGTTGGTTCTCCTCCTTTGTGCTACCATGTTTAGATCTTGTGAGCTCCGTTCATGATCAAGATCATCTATTTGTAATCTTACATGTTGTGTTTGCGGGGATCCGATGGATATTGAGATGCTATTTCAGATTGATTATTGATTCTATCATGTCTTTGTTATTTGTGATCTTGCATGCTTTCCGTTGTTAGTAGCTATCTTGGCCGAGTAGATGCTAGCAACTCTAAGAGGGAGTATTTATGCTCGATAGTGGGTTCATGCCTGTAGTAATCCGGGGAAGTGATAGAAATCTCTAAAGTACTAGATGTGTTGTTGCTACTAGGGAGAAAATAGCAATCCTTTGTTCATAGAACAATCATATTTTTTACTTTACACACTCTACTTAATACAATTATCTGTTGCTTGCAACTTAATACTGGTGGGGGTTCGGATGATAACCTGAAGGTGGATTATTAGTCATAGATGCAGTTGGATTATGATCTATGTATAATGTTGTAATGCCCAATCAAATCTCATAGGAGTCAAGATGATTAGTATATGCATGATGCTTTCTCGGTGTCTGTCAATTGCCCTGCTGTAATTTGTTCACCCAACATGTGAACTATATTAAGGAAAATCACCTCTAGTGAACTATGGACCCCGATCCATTCTTTTACCATCTATCTACAAGCTACTATTTACTGTTTACTATTTACTTTCTGCAAGCAATTACTATCTTCCACACAATACGTTAAATCCTTTGTTTTCAGCAAAACCGGTGAGATTGACAACCTCACTGTAAGTTGGGGGCAAAGTTCCGTGGTTGTGTTGTGCAGGATTTCAAGTTGGAAACAACACCTTGGAGGTGTTTCCTTGCTCCTACTGGTTCGATAACCTTGGTTTCATAACTGAGGGAAAACTTTCTTCTGTGCTCATCATACCTTCCTCTTGGGGTTCCCCAACGAGCTTGATATATTTTGGACACATGCTACAGTGATATCATTGCATGTGTTCTTTTCCAAAACCACAATGATGCACAGAGATACACACATACACACATCCAAGTGGGTGTGGTGATGCCGCATCTTTCAAACTGGTGATACAATGCATGTTGAAGTTGAATCCCAGCATGCTTCTAGGGTTCCTGGACATGGTTGGACACTGATGTCTACGCACTTCTATTCTTGTAGACAGTTGTTGGGCCTCCAAGTGCAGAGGTTTGTAGAACAACAACAAGTTTTCCCTTAAGTGGATCACCCAAGGTTTATCGAACTCAGGGAGGAAGTGGTCAAATGTATTCCCTCTCAAGCAACCCTGCAATCAAGATACAAGAATTTTCTTGTGTCCCCAACACACCTAATACACTTGTCTGGTGTATAGGTGCACTAGTTCGGCAAAGAGATAGTGAAATACAAGTGGTATAGATAATTATAAGTGGTAACGGTGATAGAAAAGAACTTGATGGCGTGGTAAAGACTAAAGTCAAACTGAAATAAAGATGGAAGCAAGCAAACATGTAATAGATCTAGTTGCAAACAGTGTTTCAATGTTTAGAAACAAGGCCTAGGGATCATACTTTCACTAGTGAACACTCTCATATAATTATATTATCTTCATGATACTACTCTTAACTACTCTCCGGTTGGACACTCTAATCCATGGTAGGGCTATAACAACACACCTCAAAGTAAGCCTTTCCCATCTAGATAACCCCACACTGTCACCTTGAGCACTAGATGGTTCCAACAAACACCAATTTCATAGAGACATCCAACTCCTAATATAACTCCTAACAAGTATTTGTAATCTCTAGACTAAGTGCCACCATGGTGTGCACGCTGTCACTTTCACACACATGGGGAGAGCAGAGATCTATTAAAGCACTTGAGTAGCAAGGTAGATCTACTTGATTACAAAGCTCATGATCACAATATGATCATGCATAGAGAGAGATGAACACATAGCTACCGGTAGAACCCTTAGCCTCGAGAGAGAACTACTCCCTCCTCATCATGGGAATCAGCAACGGTAATGTAGATGGTGGTGGAGATCGATGGAGATTGCTCCGGGGGCACTTCCCTGTCCCGGTAGGGTGCTGGAACAAAGAATTTCTGTCCCTCGAATCTCCACTTCGGTGGCGGCGGTGCTGCGGAACTTTTCGTGGATTTCTGATTGACTCCTTAGGGTTTTCGCATCGGGAGGAATATATAGGCGAAAGGGCAAGGTCGGTGGAGGCCGGAGGGGCCCACACCACATGGTGGCGTGGCCAGGGGAGACCCGCGCCACCCTATGGTGTGGCTGGCCCCTGGCCCCTCTCCGTCTCGTCTTATGGCTCCATGTTCCCCACGGTAAAATATTGACTTTGGCTTTTGTCCCGTCCAATTCCAAGAATATTGATTTTCTGACTTTCCTGGAACCAAAAACAGCAGAAAACAGGCAACTGACACTGTAGCACTTGTTAATAGGTTAGTCCAAGAAATCATATGAAAAGTACTCCAAAGTGTGGACAAAACATAAGAAAGTAGATAAAACCAAGCATGGAACATCAAAAATTATAGATACATTTGCAATGTATCAACATCCCCAAGCTTAACTCCTGCTCGTCCTCGAGTAGGTAAGTGATAAAAAGAAAGAATAATTTTCTAGGTGACATGCACAATGATAAACTTGATCAAAGTATTTGCAAAACATGGATAGATGGGATCATAGTACTTCAATCATAACATGAAAGACAAAGTTCTAGCAATAAGACAAAGAAACTAAGTTGCAACATGAAAAGGCACAAACAAAAGTTTCATGAATAACAATGCTTTGCAAGATGTTTGTTTGTTTCACATAAAGGAAACATAGCATAGTAGCATTCAGCTTGTCCCTCATAGAGTATCAAATATAAATGCATAGGACACCTTCAAAGTTCATAAGAGTGACTAGATACAAATAGTTTAAAACAAGCAATATCAAGGTTATGCATCAATCAACAAGTCTTGGGACAATGCACATAGAACTAAGAATGACCACTATGCTCTCAAAGTAGGTGCATAAAGGTAGAAGGTGGAGACTCGACAAAAAGTAAAAGAAAGGCCTTCATAGAAGGAAGTAGGGATTCAAGTTTCATAAAGAGCTTCCAAAAATTATGGTACTTATTAGCTTTCAGCTCTCATTGCCCCTATCATAAGCATCTTGAAGTGATTAAGATTAAAGTGAAAAAACTATGGTGTATATGCTTGACGAAGTATAAGTTAGAAATCTCATGTCCCTTGAATACGAGGGCCGCTCCTCATGCTACTCAAGTTTAGTCACTGGTAAGTTCTTGTCATTGTAAGTACATGTGTATCATAGAGAACCGCCAACGGGGTACCCCTTGCCCGATGATACGGAAGAATCCCCATATCAAAATGACAAGGCAAGCAGACAACGAGCATCTCAACAATCTTCTTAGTTACCATGGGAATATGGTGCTTTTTTATCCTTTCCTCTTTTCATAATCTCTTTTTTTTTCTTTTTCTCTTTTTTCTCAATATAGGACTCTTTTTTTATAAGAAGAATGCTTCATAGACAGCTCATTATGGTTACGCTGCAGGTTTCCACCATGTCAGCATGGATTAGACCAGCGGCCCAGGCGTTTCTCTAACACATATACATAACTCCATGGACTTACAAGCTCCCCTTTCATTTCAAACTTACGACGTCCATAGACAAAAGAGCATGATATCAACTAGGTACAAAGTGCCAAGTGCAATGTTGAAAGCGTTCCCCATCACATCATGGTTCTGCTAATTCCCAACAAATAAGTGCAAGCATATACAACATAGACGACACAATGATTCAAGTTTATTAAGGGCAAGAAAATTAAAGTGTGCCATCAAGTTCGTGAGAGCTTTAATCACTAGTTTTCTCATAACAAGTTTAATTTGGAAGGTAAACAAAAGCATGAATATACTTGGAATAGCATAAGCTAGTAGGTAGGTATGGTGGAATCTTTGGAATAACTTGGTTTAGGGAGTTGGATGCATGAGTGGAACTCATACTTGGTTACGGAGGTTAGCAAAAGCCTGGGAGCGACAAACTAAGAGAGCAATAATGGCCATAATCATATAGAGCGACAGAACATCATTGATCAAAGCATAAAGTGATACTACAAGTTGAAAACTAAAGGATCATAAAGGCTTATGGTGACTTGAGATAGTCATAACATGGTGTGAGCATGTGCCAAGTCAACCCAAATAAAGCATCAAATGAGAATACCACTATACTATGCTTTAATATGCTAAAACAACACATGATTCATCCAACGCACATTAAGCAATCTCAATTGTTTATAACAAGTCATGATACAGCAAATAATACTAAGCATAAAGCCAAAACAATATCAAGCATGACATGACAAAGCATAGGCCACAGTAAAAAACAAGCTCTCTTTACCACTTAAGCATGAGCTTTCCTACTCTTTTCCAACCAAACCAAACTATTTGAAAAACAATGTATGAAAGAGGGGGTCCAACCAATTTATTCAACAAACTAAGAAAACAAAGCAAACGAAAAACCAAAACGAAAACAAAAAGAAGATTCTCCAAGAACAACACAACTGTGTATGAAATAATAAAAATGAGGTGTTTGGAAGAAACCTGGAATTTTTATTGATGAAGAAGGGGATGCCTTGGGCATCCCCAAGCTTTGACGCTTGTACTTCTTGGATATTTCTTGGGGCGACACGCGTGGCATCCCCAAGCTTGAGCTTTAGTCCATCCTTCATCTCATCACTTATTCCTTCCATACACCTGAAATTTTTCCTTCATACAAAACGTCACACAATCTTTATTAGCAACATTAGTGCACTCAAGATAATAGCTCTTTTAGGTTTAGTTCTAACACCAATAAAAGTTCCATTAAAACACTAGCTACTGTAGCACTTCCCTCAAAAATCTCAATTTCCCAAAAGAACTCAAAAAGGAACCAACAGGAAGCAAATGCAAATAATGACAGAAATCTGTCAAAACAGACGAGCAGGTAAAGACTAATTTTTTCGAAGACCTTCTGTTTCTCAAATCGAAAAGTGTTGTACTAAATAAAGTTAGATAACAACCTGGGGCAGAACCACAAAAATTCACGCCTCAATAAGACTTACATAGATTTTACACGAAGTTTTACAGTGAAGCACAAAAATCTGTTTCGGGACAGCAACTTTCCCAATCATTACTTCTCTCTCATTAGAGGTTACTCTTGGCACAAAAAGCAAATAAAAAAGGATAAGGAGCGGTTATTATGGAGGTAATACCTTCCAGGACTCATCTAAAACTTTTGGGTTATCTCCCAATAAGTACTTTTCTTTAACGCCTTTAAGTTAGGCATGATAGTTTGAGAAGATGCTCACATAGAAAATATGAATTGAAGTAAAAGAGAGCATCAAGAAGCAAATTCAAAGCACATTTAAGTCTAACCCACTTCCTATGCATAGGAATCTTGTAAAGAAACAAGTCATGAAAGCATAAAGCAACAAGCATTGGAAAGCAAAACAAGTGCAACTTCAAGACTTTCAACATAAAGAGGGGAAACTTAATATTATTGAGATGCATTAAACCATGTTTCCCTCTCTCATAATAACTTTCAGTAGCATCATGAATAAAGTTAACATTATGACTATCACATAAAACATTCTTATCGTGAGGCACATGCATAAAATGATTATTACTCTCCACATAAACATATTCATTCTTATTAATTGTAGTGGGAGCAAATTCAACAAAATAGCTATCATTATTATTCTCATCACCATAATCATCAAATATATGAGGCATATTGTAATCATAATTAATTTTCTCCACAATAGTAGGTGGACTAAAAATATCATATTCATCATTATAATCATCATATATTGGAGGTTTGGTATTATCATAAGCAACAAAATAGCTTTCTTCCAAAGATGGGGAACTAAAAAGATCATTTCCATAAAAACTAGCTTCCCCAAGCTTAGACTTTTCCATAGCATTAGCAATAATGGTGTCCAAAGAATTCATACTAACAACATTGCGATTAGCATGCAAATAAAGTTCCATAGGTTTTTTAATTTTCTCTTCAAACACTTCATGTCCTAACCCAAGATAAATACTATAAAGCTCTCTATTTTTGTTGTTGTTTTCCATTAAGCCTAACTATTGAAAACAAGAAACAAAAAGACAAAATTGCAGAATCTAAAGGAAATAACTTCGAGCACTCACACCGGAGGATGTGAGTACCTTTTACCTTACCTCCCCGGCAACGACGCCAGAAAATAGGCGTTTGCCGTGGGAGGTTCTTCTTCTTTAATCCTACGGTGTGAATACCTTTTACCTTACTCCCCGGCAACGGCGCCAGAAAATAGCTTGATGTCTACGCACTTCTATTCTTGTAGACAGTTGTTGGGCCTCCAAGTGCAGAGGTTTGTAGAACAACAGCAAGTTTTCCCTTAAGTGGATCACCCAAGGTTTATCGAACCCAAGGAGGAAGTGGTCAAAGATATTCCCTCTCAAGCAACCCTGCAATCAAGATACAAGAAGTCTCTTGTGTCCCCAACACACCTAATACACTTGTCAGGTGTATAGGTGCACTAGTTCGATGAAGAGATAGTGAAATACAAGTGGTATAGATAATTATAAGTGGTAACGGTGATAGAAAAGAGCTTGATGGCATGGTAAAGACTAAAGTCAAACTGAAATAAAGATGGAAGCAAGCAACATGTAATAGATCTAGTTGCAAACGGTGTTTCAATGTTTAGAAACAAGGCCTAGGGATCATACTTTCACTAGTGATCACTCTCATATAAATATATTATCTTCATGATACTACTCTTAACTACTCTCCGGTTGGACACTCTAATCCATGGTAGGGCTATAACATCACGCCTCAAAGTAAGCCTTTCCCATCTAGATAACCCCACACTGTCACCTTGAGCACTAGATGGTTCCAACAAACACCACAATTTCATAGAGACATCCAACTCCTAATATAACTTATAACAAGTATTTGTAATCTCTAGCCTAAGTGCCACCATGGTGTGCACGCTGTCACTTTCACACACATGGGGAGAGCAGCGATCTATTAAAGCACTTGAGTAGCAAGGTAGATCTACTTGATTACAAAGCTCATGATCACAATATGATCATGGATAGAGAGAGAGAGATGAACACATAGGTACCGGTAGAACCCTTAGCCTCGAGAGAGAACTACTCCCTCCTCATCATGGGAATCAGCAACAGTGATGTAGATGGTGGTGGAGATCGATGGAGATGGCTCTGGGGGCACTTCCCTGTCCTGGCAGGGTGCCGGAACAGAGACTTTCTATCCCCCGAATCTCCCCTTCGGTGGCGGCGGCGCTGTGGAACTTTTGGTGGATTTCTGGTTGACTCCTTAGGGTTTTCGCATCGGGAGGAATATATAGGCGAAAGGGCAATGTCGGTGGAGGCCGGAGGGGCCCACACCACCTGGTGGCGCGGCCAGGGGGACCCGTGCCACCCTATGGTGTGGCTGGCCCCTGGCCCCTCTCCGTCTCATCTTCTGGCTCCGTGTTCCCCTCGGTGAAATATTGACTATGGCTTTTGTCCCGTCCAGTTCTGAGAATATTGATTTTCTGACTTTCCTGGAACCAAAAACAGCAGAAAACAGGCAACTGGCACTGTGGCTCTTGTTAATAGGTTAGTCCAAGAAAGTGTATGAAAAGTACTCCAAAGTTGGAACAAAACATAAGAAAGTAGATAAAACCAAGCGTGGAACATCAAAAATTATAGATACATTTGCAATGCATCAGACACATGCTGGAGTGGCATCATTGCATGTGTTCTTTTCCACAACCACAATTATGCACACTGACACACACACTCAAGTGGGTGTGGTGACGCGGCATCTTTCAAACTGCTGATACAGTGCATGTTGTAGTTGAATCCCAGCATGCTGCTAGGGTTCCTGGACATGGTTGGACATATGCTGGAGTGACATCATTGCATGTGTTCTTTTCCAAAATCATAATGATGCACACTGATACACACACACACGCGCATCCAAGTGGGTGTGGTGATGCAGCATCTTTCAACCTGGTGATATAATGCATGTTGCAGTTGAATCCCAGCATGCTGCTAGGGTTCCTGTACATGGTTGGACACATGCTAGAGTGGTATCATTGCATGTGTTCTTTTACAAAACCATAATGATGCACACTGATACACACACACCCATGCATCCAAGTGGGTGTGGTGATGCAGCATCTTTCAAACTGATGATACAATTCATGTTGTAGTTGAATCTCATCACGCTGATAGGGTTCCTGAACATGGTTGGACACATGCTGGAGTGGCATCATTGCATGTGTTCTTTTCTAAAACCACAATGATGCACACTAATACACACACATCCAAGTGGTTTATCAAAAGAACACACATGCAATGACATCTAGTGTATTCATCTGGTTCATGAAAATAACACACATGCAATGACTCTAGTGGATCCATCTTGGCATAATTTGATGTATGACAAGATGTATTTCATTGTATAAGACACTCACTTTCCATTTTTAAAATCTCTTTCTATTTTCTATTTGAATCCCTTAGTAAGTTTTGCCATTAGTTTTTTGATACTACTCAGTTTTGCCCACTCTCTCGGTCACAAATCACATAAAATCCCAAACATGTGCTGACTCTAGCTTCTACGCCCTGATTAGTTGACACCGTTGTCACGCGGATCGTGTGCACCAACTGTTGATCCTCTGTGATCCAACGCGGATCATTGCACGCGTCGTTCCCTTCACAGTACAACGTGAGACAACATAGACGTCTCTCTCAGCGACACTTCTACAAGAAGGAACACGAAGCCGTACATTAAAAAAGTCGACGAGTTGTCATGTCATGTTTAATCACATCTGAAAAGCCTACTACTAGTACTACTGCTATACCACAACACATGCATAGGGAAACGGGGTCATCGAGTGCATGGTCATCGACGGGCGCTGCAATTTATTTCCACTTGATTTGAATAAGACATATCCCATTTTTACACAGTGCGCTCTCAATATCACTTCCAACTGGGCACTACCGCAAGAGACTTCCATACTTCAGCCGGAGGCCGAAGATCTGAGAAATGGGTCTCGAGGACACCTAAGGGAATCTCCACCAGGCCGACACAAACGCGTGACCGAAACAGTCTGTTTCTGTCCATTTGGGTCGGCCCGTGGTCACTTTGGGGTCGTGGCCTAGCCTGTCCGGCCAGCCGTGCCCAGCGGCGTGACCCAAATGTTTGTGCCTGTCCATGGGCCACGTTATATTTTAATTCAAACCCACACGATTCACACGTAAAATAAACTAGCAAAGTTCATACAAACTATATTACGTTTGAAAACATAAAAAAAGAAAAACCCGGCCCTAGCCCTAGCTACTAACGATCTGCCCGCTGCCGCCCCATCCATCTATGGATCGAGGTCGATGTACTCCGGCAACGTCCAAAGGTGTGGTGGCAGTAGACCCGGAGCTAGCGCGGGCGTGGGAGGTGTCGGGTGGTCGATGACTTGGCCTGGCCATGTCAGCCACGCATCTGTTTCCGCTGGAACGGGCGGAGCGTACCACCCTAGCGCGGGTAGGGCAGACCACTCCGATGCAGGCGGAGCAGCCCACCCCTGCAGCTGCTGCGGTGCGGGTAGTGGTGGTGGTAGCGGCTGCCCGATGTTGACCTATGCCACCAGGCCGGTGAGCTGGACGACCTCCTGGTAGCCGTACCACATGGCCTCCTCCTCCCTCGTGCTGGCCGCAATGGCCAGCTCAAGGATGGCATCCTCGTCATAGCCCCACGCTAGGACCTTCTGGTACTCCGGGGGCAGGTGCACGGTGGGAGATGTAGATGACGACCCCTACGCCTCCTCCTCCTCCTTGACGATGTTGTCATTGTTGTCGCCATTGTCGCTGCCGCCAAGGTAGGCATCGGAGTTGTTGACGACACCGTCGGAGGCGGCCTCGATGGCGGGGAGGTCGCGGGAGCCCTACGGGTCGAACTCGCCATGATAGGTGCTGAGGCAGCGAGCCATGTGCTCCCAGTCCAGGAACTCCCTCTAGAATGCCAGGTTGTGGTACGCGCGGTCGTACTAGAAGGCTGGCGGGATCTTGTGGATGCGGTGGGCCATCTCCGCCTCCAGCGCCTTGTCGTCCTTCGGCGAGGGTGGCACCAGCACCCGTGCCTGGTTGAGGTGCTAGCCCGTAGGGAGGGATACATCATGGTGGGTGATGCCTCTTCCCTCCCTCCATCGCCGCTCGCACTCCGCCATGCGGAAGTAGCGGCGGTCGCGGGCTAGCTCCACCTCCTCCCGGCGCGAGGCAGGGACGCCGACGAAGTCCTGTGCCCGGGGCGTCAGTGGCAGGACCCCTCGGTGGAAGGCTGGCATGCCGCTCCCCTGATGGCACCACCAGCTTCATGGTCATTCTTCACCTTCTTGAACCACCCCGATTTCTTCATCGCAGCGGTGGTGGTGGCGGCGGTGGCTGCGGTGACTAGTTGCTCATTGTCTACGATGACAGTGATGGCGAGAGGAGGGGAGGTGTGCGGCACCGACAACCACAGGGGCAGCTTAAGTAGCCCCGACCCGTCGGAGTGCGCGCAGGTTCTCGCGCCTTCGCCATCAATGGAAGTGCGGGAACTCAGGTGACGCCCCGTCCCATCGCCATTCATGGCGAAGGCTGCAGCAGTTGCGTCTTACTCGATGCCACCGTTTAGTCTGCCACCCGTGCCTCTGAATTGCTACCGTGGTTGCGTCTGAATTGGTGTCACAGTTGCCTCTAACTCACTATAGACGTTGGAGAGTGGGCTAGTAGCACGCGGGGAGGACACGCATGTGACCCACCCGTGTCCAGGCGGATGCAACAGTCACACAAATTAGGTGCACCGATGGGTCGAGCCAGACGCGTCAGGAGGGATGGGTCGTGCCGCGCACGTCCCGCGCGGATGCGTGGACGTGTTTGGATGTGTCCGGGATGGTTGGGTCGGCCCCGTGGAGATGCCCTAATGTCTTCGCCTTCATCGAGTCCCTCACACTCATCCACACCTCCCTCGATCTAGCACAACCCCAGAAATCTCATTGTACAACCACCTACCTTATCCCCTACATTTCCCTTTAATTATCGCCAATTTTATGGCCATATCAACCTTCGTACTTAGAAATTGTGTCTGCGCCCTTTGCATGCGGCTGAATACAGAACTACCATGCATGGCCCAGGAAAAAATGTGACGTACCATGCACGTGTCGCGCTGCATGGTGGAGTAGCCTACGCGGCGCGATGCACGGTGGTGCAACAAAATGGCCCTTCCCTTCACCTTTATTATAGAGCCCCTCTCCCTCTCGCTCTCCGCCTACTGACTCTCACTCTCGCTCACTCTCATCATGCAACCGTCTCCACTATCCCATCACCTTATGCAAACTCCCGAGAAAACTCCAACTGCGCCGGTAATGGCAAAGGAGGATGCGGTGGCCATCGTCACCTCCAAGGCTACTAGCGAGGAGGCCCCCGTCTCCTTTCTGGCCCCTCTCGAGGCGTTGAAAGCAGTCACCGTCCCTGTCCAGACCCCTGTCGAGGCATCGATGGCAGCCGTCGTCCTCATCTAGGCCCCCGTACCTGCTTCCGACGTAGCCGCCGGTGAGGAGGCCCCAACCGGTCAGGGGCAAATCCATCTCTTTTGGGACCCCTACAATAAAGAGGAGTACATCGCTCCAGTGAACCCCTACGACACTGGCATCAATGACCCATGGTTGGAGGTCACTAGGGTTTGCTCCCTTCCCTAGTTCTTCTCCCATACCCATCATTAGATGTGAGATCTTGGGTAATTAGGGTTCGATTGTTCGCATTTTGGTTGCTCAATCTTCTTACATCATCTAATCCTCTTTTTTTTCAATAGGTGTATGGCAACAACGTATATAGCGATGACGAGTCCAGGCACACCAAGACTCGTCAGGTGTTGAGGTGGCTGCATGCCGGCTAGTACGACGCCTTCTTCGCTGGCGACGTCTATAGTTGCCCCTTCTGCAGGAAGAGACTCACTAGCACCAACTTCAACTGCGTTGTGATGCATGTAGAGGACTCGAGCTCCGGCCTCCCCCAAAGTTGGCCAAACCGTGAATGTCAACGCCTACATTGCTGAACACCAGGCGCTCGGCATTCACCTCCACAACCTCCAGCGTGTCCATCTAAGAGGTTCGCATGCCTCCGATCAAGCCCAAAGTCCCCAAGATCAAGGGACTGGGCAACAAGAAGTGGAGGAAGCGCTAGATGGAGGAGGCGAAGGCGCAGGAAGGAGGGGTTGAATGTGTCTGCGGCTGCTACTGCCAAGTAGCTTATTTTGTTTTTGTATATTTTCTGTGATGGATGCTAAGCAACGAATGTATCGAACCTTGTTAAGCAACCTACTTTCTACCGCTATCCTATTTAGCTGTGCATATCTATATCTATATTTGTTTTGTTTTCTGAATGTATGTATTCTGCCGATGTGATTTGCTACCAGGTCGGGCCAAAACGAGGACCAAAAGGAACGAATGATCGAAGAGAGAAGCTGCTCTAGATTTGCTACCAATTTGGGCAAAAAGAAACATAACTGTTAGTGAGAGAGTAAAAAGGTGCCTTTTCAAACTGCCAATTAACGAGCTGCCATCTTGACAAGCTACCAGACACATTATAGAAACATAACATAAGAAGTAAAATTTTATTCACTTCTTTTCAAAACACTTGAGGTGCTAGCCATCTTGACAAGCTACCAGACACATACAAAAACATAACACAAAGAAGTAAAATTTAATTCACTTCTCATCAAAAAACTTGAGGCATTTGCCATCGTTGGTAGGAGACCAACTGCCATCATCCCAGCTGTTACTTTCCTTATTGGCCTTCCATAGTGTACCAAATGCAAGTTCTTCCACTGGAAGCTGACTTGGTTTCCCTGTCTTCAGCATCCTGTGGCACAATGAGCAACACATCACATGCCTGGTTGTTGCCGCTAGAAGATGCAGCCTTTCTGTTTGCTGCTTTAGCTATAGCCTCTCTGTCTGTTGCTTCAGATGCATCCATTTTCTTTACATATGCAGCGTCAGACTCAACTATACTGCATTTGGTACAAAGGGTTCGCCTAAGCTTGTCTTCCCTCTTATAACTAGGGCAAAACACGAGGAAACATAGAAAGAAATGGGTCTGAACATACAACTAGTAGGTCATGTAAGCATCTATGGCTGCATACTTCAGGTTTATCTCAGACAACGACCTCTCCTCCAGAAATCATGCCTAACCTTAGGGAAATCTCCCTTTATTCTGTCGTACGACTCATCGAGGATTCTAGTTGCGAGTGTAGCCATTCCATCCCTCCTTGATCCCCCTATGATCTTGACAAGACTTTGAATGTCGATCCACTTGTGCGTAGGAATTATAATTCCCTCATGACGATTTTTTTATTAAAAAAATCAGTTCTTTTGTCGACAGTGCAGAAAACAATTCATTTTTCTACAAGGAATTGGCACAGCGTCGGACACTTCTTATCAGTCCTGAAAGTATGTAGTTTGTCATCATAAAATAGGTGACCAAAATTAGTAACTACAAATGTTTTGTCAATGCAAGATCATCATCTGAATATAATTTTAAGCTACAAAAGTTTAGTAAATGCAAGATCAAGACTCTCAACATTGGCTTGTCATAATTTACTTGGTCCTAATAAAATTCATTAGTTGCAAGATGAGCAAATGGATAGAAAAACAAGAGGAGAAAACTCTAAAAACGGTTAACTACAGAGAATAGATCTACAAACCAGGAGAAGTGGTAGACGAGGATGTGTTTCCTCATGGCCAGTTGAACGATGACGAGTTCATTCTTGAACTCTGAGTCCTCCAGGGTATACTCGAGGTCCAATCCCACGAACTTGTCCTTGTCTTTCTCAAGCCAATCCTCATACATCCTCAGGACTCGCACCACTGTCTCCTCCTCGTTGGTGTAGACGACGTCTATCTTCTTATTACCATGGGCAGTGAAGCTTGTCTCTAGAGTGCAACCTTCCATGTCGGCAAGGAGAAGACGTAAAAAGACGGCGGGGGAAGCAGAATACAGAGGACAAAAAGAAGAAGAGTGGTTTCTATGAGACAAGGGAACGGTGGAAGCGTCAATGTGTTTCTGACGTAGTGGTTAACAACGGGGACAGAAGTCCAATAGAGAGACGTGTGGCGGCGACTGTTCCAGCTTCTGAGTAAACAAAGATTAAAAATAGTAATAACGAGGATATATACGCCATGTGTTGTCACGTCAATACACGTTATCGGTCGTGTTTTCCTATCCACCGTGTCACCTTAGCTCATGTGCTCTGCGTCATTAGTTTTCACGTGTCAAATCCTACCGGTCAATTTATTTGCGCATACCCATTTGCTGCATATCTTGTAGCCTTTTTTTGAGAGAAATCCTCTAGCCTTGCGATCTTGCAAAGTGGGTTGGCGATTCCATCGAATCCCAGTGGTAGAAGAAGAGGAGGAGAAGACGATGGGATTCGGGATAGGGAGGAGAGCGGGGTTGAGTCATTCCGTCCACGTCCCGGATCTCACCACCGATGGGAATGGCGTCTCAGCTCCGCGTCGTGGCCTCGACCACAAATCGCCACTCCGGGGAAGAAGAAGACGGTGTAATGAGGAATGAATACAGGCGCCAGCGCTGCAAGGTGGCAAGAGCCTTGACTTTTCAACAAAATTATAGGCCTTAAGCCTTGGGACAGAGGGAGTACATGGCAGCAACGATGCCTCCATGACGGCAGCGACATAACGACGAAAACTGACATGGGAGACCCAACTTGACGGGCGTTAGCCTGATATTTTATATTCAGACGTTAAGTTGAATTCGAGTCGAAAAAACCCTCTGAGTATTTGACACGCCAATAGTGGGTAACGCGACCGACTACAAGCAACTTGGGTACCGATTTGCCTTGGCGTCTCAACTTTCGGGCCGCAAAATTATTTCCTCCCATGGGAGGGGGGTGCCAGGGCTGGCCACCGCCCGCAGGAGGGCCGCCATTGGCGGGAGGAGCAGTGGAGTCCTTGGCGACTAAGGCCGATGCAGAGGTGTTGGAGGAGAGGCGCGGGATCTTCATCTCCTCGAGGAGCAGCATGCTATAGACGTTGAGGAAGGTGGGGAACAACATGAGGAGAGGTGCAATGTCGGTGACGCTATCGAAGCGGTCGATCAACCCCTTGATGACGTTGGTGACGAGGTCCGAGTTGGAGACCTAGGCGCCGACTTCACCAAGGGTGTTGGCCGCCGCCTTTTGGAGATGGAGATAGTCGGTGATGGAGTGGTCCTCTTGTTTGACGTTGCAAAATTCCTCGGCGAGATAAACCTCATGGGCCTTCGTGTTGTCGTTGAAGAGGCCGTGGACCGCTGCCTAGACCGTGTACGCGGTGGCGGGGGGCCTCGGAGGCGATGGCGATAGGCATGACGAGGTCGACGATGTCCATGGCCATGGAGCCATAGAGCCAATAGAGAACCGTGGCGTTGATACGGAGCCACATGGCGTCGGTTGGAGGCATCACAGTGGTGAGGTGATCTTCGAGGGCATTGGTGGTGACAACGATGGTGAAGAAGGTGCGTCACTTGGGGAAGACGTTGGTCTTGAAGTCGAGGACGACCGGGACGAGGGAGAGGACGCTCTGGATGGCGGTGGCCTGCGCCCAAAGATGGGTGTTGGGGTGATGTGCGACGGGCTCGGGCGGCGCCATGGGAGGAGGAGAGAAGGAGGGAGGGTGCGGCCGGTTAGGGTTAGGAGGCGGCGGAGGCTAGAGGGAGGAGCGGAAGCGGTTTGAGGATTTTTTTTGGGCTGATACATGTGAGAAGATTGACCACACTCCACGTATATATAGATATAGATAGATTACAAATAATCCTAACCATAAACAGGAGATCACGCTAACACTAACTCCACGGTTTACGGGATATATGAGTGCTATAATAGTCTAACAGTTAAGTTTGAGGTGCTATAAAATTGAGTATAGGTTTCGTTATCGAAAAATAGTTGAATCCGGCCATCCGAGGAAATATCTAGTGATACCACCATATATATGATACCATGATACCATTGTTTATAATTCAAATTTGCATGTTCAAAAAAAATTAAAATAATTTTTTGAAAGTTCATAAGAAGTATGTGTATAATACCTAGCATTTGTAGAACCTAATTCAAAATAGACGCAGAGAAAAAAAAAATCAAACATGAATAGGTCGTAAAAAGACAAAATCACAAAATGACACTATTTACATAGCAATTTGTCTTTTTTATTTCTCTATGTATATTATGAATTTGGTTCTGAAAATTTTAGAAATATAAACACATATTGTAAACTCTTAGAAATTTATTTTAAAATTTTTAACCCCACGTAAATTAGATTTTTAATAAATGGTATCGTGGTGTCACGTGAGGTGTGGTTCCTGGGGACGAGAAAAAGGCGTAGGAAAGAATCTGGAGAAGTCAGGATTGACCGCGCGAGGCCTAGAAGCATCCGTGCACTACTCCCTCCTCAGCTTTGTCGTCCCCAGACCATACCAGTGCGGATTTGTGTTCTCTTGTCCAGTAGTGCACTGACCCACTCCCCACCACCTCCGCTTTCGCCGCCGGGCGCCCGCCTCTACTACCTCTGCATCGAGCTCCAGTTCGTCGGCAGATAGCCTCCGCGCCGCGATCGAGTGAGTTCCCCGCCCCGTACTGATGGCTCTGGTTCCCTCGGCCTCGGGCAGCGAGCCGGTGATTGCCGAGGTGGAGATGAACGGCGGCGCCGACCAGAGCTCTACCACAGTTCGAGCCACCGTCGTGCAGGCCTCGACCGTCTTCTACGACACCCCCGCCACTCTTGGTAAGTACTCACGCGGCGTCTCCCCTGGGTTGGAAAATGAATGGATTAGCTAATTCGTGTTCTAGCCCTGCTGCTGCTCGGTTACCTTTGGCTAGCTTGTCAGTACGTGCTTTCTTTGGACTGGTCTTGTGTAAGAGGTGTTCGTTTAATTGCCTTTGTGGCGTGCTCCTAAATTTGCATGCTTTTTTTTTGTGTGTTAAACTGGCAAACATAGGATGCAGCTGCCGATGCAAATGTGCGTCGTGAACTGAATAAAGTGTGTGCCTAATATATTCGGTGCCATATTGTTTCTAGGTGTTTGTGGATCAGAATACGAACCTTATATTTGTAACTTCTGTTGATGAGCCTAATTTACTGGAACGGGTTGATGGCAGTGTCAGAATAGTTATAGCTGGTTATCGAAAACATAATAGTTATAGCTGTCACCTGTTCTTGACTTCTTGGTAATGAATTACCCTTGTGCTGGATTAGTTATAAGCACTTGTCATCAGCTGAAATGAAATCATGAAGATGACATGTGAACAGTTTTTCCTTGTGCAGTTTATTTCTGAATCCACAGGAGTTCTGACTTCATTGTTCCCTGTCAACTAGGAACAATCCCGCACCTAATTTTTCATATGATGCTGCTTTGCAATAATTGGCATGTCTTCTTACTGTATCTTATGACATGTACACTGGTAGAGCAGGTTACATTCTCTTGTACTCGTCAACATTAATCATGGGATGGCACAAAAGATAGTAACGCAGTGGTAGAGAAGCTGCCTGAATATTTAGGAAGCAGTCATCATTCAAACTAAGAGTTTGTTTGAAGAATTTTTTTATGCTTTTTCTTTTGTACCTTTTGATGTTAAACATATCTAGTAGGCTGTATGCGAAATTTAGGCTACCTGACATGTGCATAGCTCCACCAATGGTATGCAACAGACCTAATGTATTGTTTACTTATCCAGTTGGTTGAAACCACTAATGATATAAACCGATCAGAGATTTATTGTGCCAAGCCAAAATAAGAAGACGAAACCATTCTACTTACTAGTTGTAATTGTACTACACCCCATCATGGTCTAACGTCCAAGTGCCCATCCATGTCCACGAACTTTGCGATTGTCTGGCATGGGGACATAAATTCGAAGATTTTTTTGGGGGATACATGTAAATTACTACTCCCTCCGTTTCAAAATATAAGATGTTTTAGCTTTGTGAAAGGAATGTATCTAGACATCTTTTAATGTGTAGGTTCACTCCAAACCTAAATGAAACTAGACACTAAAAGGGGTCTAGATACACTCCATTCACAAAGCTAAAACATCTTATATTTTGAAACGGAGGGAGTAACAATTTGGAGGATGCATTTTAGATAGTTATTTATAAACATGGGCTATCTGTATGTCAATCTTTTAGCTAATACGCTATTTCCGTTGCAGATAAAGCAGAGAGATTAATAGCAGAAGCTGCTGGGCATGGTTCACAGTTGGTCGTGTTCCCGGAAGCTTTTATTGGTGGTTATCCTCGTGGCTCCACCTTTGGCTTTGGCATTAGTATTAGTATCACTAATCCAAAAGACAAGGGAAAAGGGGAATTCCAGAAGTATCATGCAGCTGCCATAGATGTACCTGGTACGTGACAACAGTGGCAGAGCTTGACCGTGAATTGAGAGGGGTCAAAACATAGTTGAGGGATTTAATATGAAGTATTATGCTTCTATGATGTAAAATTATGCTAATTATGAACTAGTATTAGAAGTTAGAACAAATGCTAAGAGCTAGGGGGGGGGGGGGGGGGGCACTCCCATGTTAGTTTTCACCCAGCAACACCCCATCTTACATTTTTTGAACTCCATTTGTGTTATATTTTTATAGTTGTAGCTAACAGGTTCTCCGGCTATTTCGTTATTGTGGATATATGATTTGTTTCAACTAGCAATATGTATCTTCTTACTGATAGAAAAAACCTGCAGGTCCGGAGGTGACACGTTTGGCTGCTATGGCTGGGAAATACAAGGTTTTTTTGGTGATGGGGGTGATTGAGAGGGAAGGTTACACACTATATTGTTCAGTGCTATTCTTTGATCCTCTAGGTCGATACCTGGGTAAGCACCGCAAGCTCATGCCAACGGCATTAGAACGAATTATATGGGGATTTGGAGATGGATCGACAATTCCTGTTTATGATACTCCACTTGGGAAGATCGGAGCTCTTATTTGCTGGGAAAATAAGATGCCACTTTTAAGGACAGCCCTGTATGGTAAAGGTATGCCCTTTCTTGGAACATATGTTGTCATGTTGTGCGCTAATAAAAGTCTGCAACCAATATACCAGCAAGTGTCATGACCTCATGAGATGATAAGAAGATAGCCTTTACATATAAAATAATTGTACTACATCACAGATGGGTTATGAAAAGTTCACTGGCATCTTATGTGCTTAGTGTCTTGAAACATCATCCGTTGCGTCCAGGTATTGAAATATACTGTGCTCCCACCGCTGATTCAAGGCCAGTTTGGCAAGCTTCCATGACACATATTGCCTTGGAAGGGGGATGCTTTGTCTTGTCAGCAAACCAATTCTGCCGCAGAAAGGACTACCCGCCGCCATCTGAGTATGTATTTGCCGGTTTAGGAGAAGAGCCTTCTCCAGACACTATTGTTTGCCCCGGAGGTAGCGTCATCATTTCGCCAACTGGAGAAGTCTTGGCAGGTCCCAACTATGACGGAGAGGCACTGATTACAGCCGACCTCGGTAAGACATTAACCAGATATATACGTTCTTCCTAAATTGTGATAATGTGCAGCTCATACGTTTCTAGTTCTACTGTAGTGCTCCTGCACCACGTTTCGTCTCAGAAGATTCTAACGAAATGTGTTGTGCAGACCTCGGAGAAATTGTTAGAGCCAAGTTCGATTTTGACGTGGTGGGCCACTACGCTCGACCTGAGGTACTGAGCTTGGTAGTGAATGACAAACCTCACCTCCCGGTTACTTTCACTTCTACTCCTGAGAAGACTTCAGCCGCGAAGAGCGATGGCACCGCAAAGCCATAATTTGCATCAACTCAGCCACAAGCATTTAGTAATTTCTGTCAGTAGGTCAATAAACCAAATGTCCCGTGTAACTCCTGCTGCTTGTAAATTGCCTTGCAGAACAATCGCATATGGCCGTACAATGTATGGTGCATCTGCTATCTTAGTGTTGTCAGAGTTGTTCTGTTGCCACTGAATCTATGCAAACTGAAATATGGACCAACATTTCAAATTGTGAGATGCCAGACATGCTCTCAACGCCCTGTACAATGAGTATTTGCATGTATAAGCTCTGCCTGCACCTCGAGCTCCACGTCTGGCGCTTGCGAGTTGATCATTTTAGGTTGTCTCAGATATGGGTCGGTGTTTTCACCTGATACTTGCGGCAAACTCTACTCATATTTTCACCCTAGAAACTATAGCAACAAAATACGAGGAGTAGAGCGAATCCATCGTTTGAAAAAAGCGATGAAGTGAATGAACGAATTCATATTTGCATTTCTTCACAAGCACATACAGAATATGGGGAGACCGTAGACCGTAGCCAGGAAAGTCCTTAGACATGAGATCAACATGAATATGGGGAGACCGTAGACCCTAGCCAGGAAAGTCCTTAGACATGAGATCAACATGAATATGGGGAGACCGTCATGAGATCAACATGAATATGGGGAGACCGTAGACCGTAGCCATGAAAGTCCTTAGACATGAGATCAACATACGGAGAGACTGTAGTGTGGGATCGAAAGGCCACAACTATTTTATATTTAATAGAGCCACGACTATTTTATATTTAATAGTGGGTTATCTGTCTCTTGAACTTGAACTTGAGACCTTAAGACTCTGATACCATATTAAATTGATAAGCAAGCCAGTTCACCAAAAGTCCGCACTGATGGAGAAAGACTGGTGGTAATATATATTTCAACAGGTCACCCTTCAATTTCTTACCATACATTGGTAAGAGAAACAAACGGTTTCTCAACAACCAACTTGTTGGGCAGTGGCACCTTTGGCTCTCTATATAAAGGAAACTTAAGAGGGAGATAGGGGTGACGGTGCAAATATTGTTGCTATCAAAGTACGTAGACTCCAAACACCGGGCTCACTCAGAAGTTTCATGGCTGAATGTGAAGCAATCAGAAACACCCGACATCAAAATCTTGTCAAGATACAACATCTTGTTCAAGCATTGATTCCAAAGGGGACGACTTCAAAGCATTTGTCTTTGAGTTCATGCCTAATGGAAGTCTAGAAGATTGGTTGCATCCTGACCAAAATGAGGAGAAGCATTTGGATCTCCTTAAAAGAGTGAGCATACTACTCGATGTGGCATATGCACTGGATTATCTTCATTCGGATGGCGCTGCTCCCATTGCTCACTGCGATCTTAAGCCAAGCAATGTGCTTTTGGATGTTGATTTGGTAGTCCATGTTGGTGACTTTGGACTTGCTAGAATTGGATTATCTTCATTCGGATGGCGCTGCTCCCATTGCTCACTGCGATCTTAAGCCAAGCAATGTGCTTTTGGATGTTGATTTGGTAGTCCATGTTGGTGACTTTGGACTTGCTAGAATTTTTACCGAGGGAAAAAACCCTTATCCTGATACAAGCTCAACCGGATTTAGAGGGACAATTGGGTATGCCGCTCCAGGTTTTTGTCCAGTTTGCTTTCTTCTCCAGGTTTGTTTAAAATTGTTTACATCACCAAAATATTGATATTTCCTAATGTTTAACCCCACAGAGTATGGTGCCGATGGTAACATGATCTCTACACAAGGAGGTGTTTACAACTGTTAGAATACAACTCTTGTTAGGTTTAAGAGTCCTAATCGGTTTGTTATAGGGCTAGGCCAGTGCACCTAAACCCTCATATATACCTCTTGTAATTGCCACAATATTGTTATCGATTATTATTCTATACAGTTCTACATGGTATCAGACTTCCGATCCTAGGGTATGGCTCACCCGCCGACCCCGCCGCCGCTGCCGCCCGGCTACTTCGAACGGCGCGCCGTCATCGTCGCCGCCAAGGTCGCCGCGGCCACGGCCCCCTCCACCTCTACCTCTACTTTAGCTCTACCTCCACCAATAGTCCCTTCAATCTCCTTCACCGACACCAGATATTAGCCCCTACATACTTGTAACCCTAGACCTCGCTGCTCACAACTACTACCATTGGCGTCACCTCTTTGACGTCCACCTTGGGCGATGCAACCTCCGCTCTAACATTGCCGACGACGCTCGCCCTCAACCTCACGATCCGCAATGGGCCAAGGATGATCTTGCCATTATTTAATGGATATACATGCGAGTCTCCACAGAAATATTCAATCTCGTACACCGTGATGGTGCCTCCGCCGCCGATCTGTGGGCAACTCTTCGTCAGCTCTTTCAGGATAACATCGACGCTCACGCCAACAATCTCCACACCGAGCTTCGGAACACGGTGAAAGGTGATGCACCTGTCGGCGTCTACTGCCAACGCCTTAAGGCGATCACGGATGAACTCCGCGAACTCGGTGATGCGATTGACGATCGGCAGCTCATCAACGTCCTCCTCGTCGGCCTCAGCGAGCGGTTCGAGAAACAGGCCTCCTTCATCCCTATGATGTGTCTGCGCCCCTTCTTCGTCGAGGTTCGCTCGATGCTGCAATGGGCCGATCATGCCCAAACCAACAAGGACTCCCGTCCTCAGGTCTTCACTACTGCTCCTCGACCGCCTGCACCACCACCGCCACCGCCACCTCCTCCAATGGCTCCACCTCAACTATCGGGCTGGCGTCAAAGTCCCAACTATGGGGGACGGAACCCTAAACCGCCGCAGTTTCGTACGGCGCCTGCTCCTCCTCCGCCCTCGGCTCCGGCTCCACCGTCTGCACCACCGACCGCATCATCGTCGTCCCCCGGCTGGCGTCCTTCTCCTGATCCGTGGACCGGGCTAGTCCAGGCGTGGCCTATGCCCTGGTCTGCCCCGACGCCCTATGGTGCCCCACCTGCCTACACTGGTGGCTGGCGGCCCGGTGCCCGCCCTCACACCGGCGCTCCCGTCCTCGCGCCGCGATAGCCGACGGCTGCGTACCACGCCGCCCCCCGCCTATGCGCCAACAATCTACAACGCTGATCCTTATGCTTCATATGGCGCTACAACCTCACCCTACATGCCACAGTACAATATGTCACAGTACAATGATGGTGGCTCTATCTATATGCCGATGCCGGCCCTACTGTCGACGCCGCCACACCCGCCAGCTCCCATGTCTACATCGGCCTCTACTTCGACTCCGAGATGGGACCAAGCTGCTTTTCTACATGCCATGAACAACTTTGCTGCACAAGGAAACTCAAGTACGGATTGGATTTTTGATTCTGGTGCTTCTAGTCATATGTGTGCATCAAGTAATTTGTTGTCTTCTTGCACACCGTCGCCTTTTCCATCTATTACTCTTGGTGACGGATCATCTATTCCTATTTACTGTGTCGGTTAAGCCCAAATCCAATCCCCAATCAAACCTTTGCTTCTTCGCGATGTTCTTGTAGCTCCTGCACTAATTAAAAATCAGATTTCTGTTCGCCAATTCACCAATGACAATCACGTTTCTGTCGAATTCGACCCCTTTGGTTTCTCTGTGAAGGATTATCGGACCAAGGCCGAGATCGCTCGGTTCAATAGCTCTGGTGATTTGTATTCCCTCCATGGTGTTCCGGTCGCTGCCCCTCCATCGTCTATGGTGGCCTCTGTTGATCTGTGGCATCAACATCTCGGCCATCCCAATAATAATGTGTTATCCACTCTTCTTAGTGAATTTTCAGTACATTGTAATAGAGATTTCATAATTCTTATATTTGTCAGTCATGTCAATTAGGCAAACATCTTCGTCTCCCCTTTAGCTCCTCTCTATCCTCTAGTACTTTTCCTTTTGAGTTACTTCATTGTGATCTATGGACGTCACCAATAGAAAATGTTTCTGGTTTTAAGTATTATCTTGTTATTCTTGATGATTTTACACACTATGTTTGGACCTTTCCCTTACGCAACAAATCCGACGTTCACAATATTTTTCTTAATTTTCAGCGCTATGTCTCGGTCCACTTTTTCCTTCCTATAAGATTTATTCAATGCGATAATGGTCGTGAATTTGACAACTTTAAAAACCGAAATTTCTTTCTCTAATATGGAATTCTTCTGCGTTTTTCCTATCCCTATACCTCCCCTCAAAACGGCAAGGCCGAGCATTCTCTTCGCACTCTTAATGACATCACTCACACCCTTCTTATTCAATCTTCTATGCCTCCAGAATTTTGGGCTGAAGCTCTCCACACGGCCACATATCTACTTAACATTCGACCATCTAAAGTTAATCCTCAAACCACACCCTACTTCTCTTTATTTCTTTTTCACCCAAACTACTCCGACGTTCGTGTCTTTGGTTGTATTTGTTTTCCTAACTCCTACTCTACTTCTCCTAACAAACTTTCACCCCGTTCTATCGCGTGCATCCATCTAGGTTTTTCCGATGAACACAAAGGTTATCGTTGTCTAGATCTTGTTAGTGGTCGCATCCATGTGTCTCGTCATGTAACTTTTGCTAAAAATATTTATCCTAAAACATCTGCACCATCTACTAGTCCCCCTCGTCCAAATAATTTTCCCTTCTTTCATCAGCCACCTTCTGCCATCGCTCCTGCCGCGGCAGCAAAACGCCCGAATTCTCTATCGCGGCAGCCGATCCTATCGCGCCTTCTCCTGCCGCCACCTCTGCCACAGCTGCCAAAACTGCCGAAAACTCTGCCGCGGCAGACTTCCTGTCGCTGCCGTCTCCACCGCCGACTCTCGTGTCCGCTTCTTCCGCTGCGCCGAGCGCGTCTTCCACATCATCATCTGTCCCTCCTCCTCATGATATTATCGTCCCAACTCCCACTAATGATCATACCATGCCCACACGTGGCAAATCCGGTTTTCATTAACCACTAAAGATTGTCTAAATCTCAATGCATCTATGTCTTCTTCCTCTATTCCCAAGTCTTTCAAATCAACTCTCCTAGATCCTAATTGGGTCACAGCCATGAAAGATGAATATGATGCTCTCATTCAAAATAATACATGGCAATTGGTTCCTCGTCCATCAAACACTAATATAGTTTTTGGCAAATGGGTTTTTTGACACAAATTTAATTTTGATGGAAGTCTTGCACGTTATAAACCTCGATGGGTATGTCATGGTTACTCTCAGCAACACGACATCGATTATGGTGAGACTTTCTCTCCAGTTGTCAAACCCAACACTATTTGTATTGTTCTTAGCATCGCCGTTTCTTCTTTTTGGCACATCCATCAACTCGATGTCAAAACCGTTTTTCTCCATGGCTCTCTTCAAGAAACAGTTTATTGTTAACGATCTCTTGGCTTCAAAAATTCCTCTTATCCTAATCATATTTGTCTTCTTCAAAAATCTCTTTATGGTCTAAAACAAGCACCATAGGCTTGGTTTCAATGTTTTTCTACTTATGCTCAAACAATTGGCTTTACTCCTTCTCGTTCTGACACTTCTCTCTTCACCTTTAATCATAATACCGACACCGCTTATCTACTTCTCTATGTTGATGATATTATTCTCACAGCTTCCTCACGACAATGTTTAGATCATAGTATCTCTCTTCTTCGCAAAGAATTTTCTATGTCCGATCTAGGTCTTCTTCATTACTTCTTAGGTATTGCTGTCATCTGTGACTCATCTGGTCTTTTCTTATCTCAACGTCAGTACACCCTAGATCTTCTTTCTCGTGCTGGTATGCTTGATTGTCAACCGTATTGTACTCCTGCTGATACAGGTTCAAAACTTTCTGCCAGTGGTGATCCCTTTTCTGATCCTTCTCTTTATCGTAGTCTTACCGACGCCCTCCAATATCTTACTCTTACTCATCCTAGAATTTCTTTTTCTATCCAACAAGCTTGCCTTTACATGCATGATCCTCCTGTTCCTCACTTTAACCATGTCAAACGTATTCTTCGATATCTCAAAGGAACATTAGATTTAGGTCTTCATATAAACAAATCCTCTCCTACCTTGTTGATAGCTTACTCTGATGTAGACTGGACTGGTTGCCCCGATACTCGACGGTCCACATCCAGATTTTATGTTTTTCATGGTACCAATTTGGTTTCTTAGTCTTTAAAAAGGTAGGTTACGGTTTCTCGCTCGTCAGCCGAAGCTGAGTGTCGCGTTGTGGCTCATGCGGTTGCTGATACGGTTTGGTTGCACCAGTTGCTGCTGGAGCTACATCGTCCTATTGAGCAAGCTACTATTGTTTACTGTGATAATATTTTAGCTGTTTACATATCAGGGAATCCGGTTCAACACCGTCGTACCAAGCATATAGAGATCGACATTCATTTTGGTCGAGAGAAGACGGCTCTCGGTCAAGTTCGTGTTCTACATGTGCCTAATCAGCTCATTCGCTGATATCTTTACTAAAGGCCTGGCGACTACTCCGTTTCAAGACATTCGTTTCAGCCTCAACATCATCGAGCTTACCGTTGACACTGCAGGATGTTAGAATACAACTCTTGTTAGGTTTAAGAGTTCTAGTCGGTTTGTTATAGGGCTAGGCCAGTGCACCTAGACCCTCATATATACCTCTTGTAATTTTTACAATATTATTATCGATTATTATTCTATACAATTCTACGACAGTTATGGAATTCTAACCTTAGAAATGGTAACTGAGAAGAGGCCCACCGATAGCATATTCACGCAAGGATTAAATCTCCACAAGTATGCTAAAATGGCCATACATGGTGGAGTAATGGACGTTGTTGACATGTGGCTCTTTTTCGGCCTCCAGAGGGGGCCGCCAGACACAGATGACTCTCCCGCTTTTTCGAGAACGTATGATCCTTCTAACGAGACAATGATCGACTGCCTGACCTCACTTGTCAGACTCGGAATATGTTGCTCCGAGGAAATGCAGGTGAGTAGAATGTTGATCAAAGGTACCATGAAAGAGTTGCATGCTATCAAAGGTTTCCTCGAGTAGAGGAAGGCTTCGTTGGTGTAGGGATATAGGCGTGCCTAGAGCCCAGTGTACGTACTGCTTTAAATGTTTAGCACTATTCTTCGTGTAGTAGACATTTGTCTATGTTTTCGTGCATCTTTTAGTTTCGTCCAAAACATGTAGTATCTTTAAATTTTTAAGAAAAGCAATGTAATATTGACAAGTAATTCTCTTCATAAAGGTGACTATTCTAGTGTGACTAAAAAATCTCTTCTGAGAAAAGAGGGATTGGTTTCATCCTATACCACATTTTTTATCAGAAGAGAAGGGTAACAATCTTAGCTTATAAAGAACAGCAGGTTGAAAACCTTAAAGTACGGGCAGTCAGAGGAAAGCAAGGTGAATACCATGACACACTGAGCACTCTGCCTAGCTTAGTTATGTAACACTGTTAGACGACACGAACAAGATTGCAGTGGCCGACCATGCTTGGCATACCGATGAAGCACATATCTGACTCTACCTACTGCTTTGTCGTCATTGCCAAATGGACAATTTTTTAAAGTGTAATCACACACAAAAAGGTGCTATTGCACACGAAAGTGTTATGTCTAACAAACAAATACAGATACAAAATTTGGAAAATTATATAGGTAACAAAAACAACTAATCTAAACCATGGAAAGACAAATTCAAAACCATCATGTAGTTCTTGTTTATCAAGCCTTGCACACTATAGAGTGTTTTAAATGTACTACTGATTAGTAGATTTCCCAAATTCAAATTGTGGAGTGGTTTATGTTCATGTGCATGCATGAAAAGTATGTAAACAAGTACCGTGCAATGTTTGTACATAATAGCAAGGTCAGGAATGATCAGATCCTTTGGGGGAGGAAAGGAAAACTAAGAACCCTCCCTCTATCCAGAAATAACCAACTTAGATTTGTCTAAATTTGAGTGTATCTATACACTAAAATGCGTCTACAAACTCTAGTCAGTTGTTTCTGGACGGAGGGAGTAGTTGTTTTTTCTACAACATCAGAATTTGAAAACAAAGGGGCCATGTTTGCTGTGAGGTGCCCAGATTGGAGTATTTGATGAAGATGGAGTTGACCACTTCTTAAATGACACTAGAAAACGGGAAGATGGGACAATATTGTTGAATAATTGGTTAAAGGTATTGCTGGTAGTTACCATGTGGAAATGACGACAGGAAACGTGTAAAGATTTTGCTCGAGATTACGCCATATGTAGTGTAGTGTTGTTGTCCAAAATTATAGTAGAAAACAGTGGTAGTATTTTCTCAAAAGATGCGGCGAAGAGTGGAATTAGTGTCAAAGAATGAAAAGTATAAAAAATTGAATTACTACTGTACGCTCGAAAAATTACCAAAGGGTAGTTATCTTGAGAAAATTGCGGCTCGAAGAGTGCAACGAAAAATAATTGGCCCATTAAATAACTTGGTGTCCCTTGTTTGTGGCACTAGGTTACATGTAGTTGATTTACAACCTCTATCTGATAAACTTAAGAAGAATTAGATGGATGGGTGGGGAATTCATCCTCAATTGGGGGGAGATTTACTTTGATTCAATCTTCTCTGAGCAGTTTGCTTATTTACCATATGTCCATGTATCTTATGGCTGATATAAATCTAGAAGACTTTACTAAAATTATTAGAAGGTTATTTTGGGAATGGTCTAGTAATAAAAGAAAATATTATATGGTTAAGTGGTCCTTAATTTGTAGACCAAGGAAAAAAGGCAGTTTGGGTATTAAAAACTTGATGTTTAGTATTTACCTCTTATGGAAATGGTGGTGGAAGTTGGAAGTGGAAGATGGACTCTGGCAAAAAATTGTCAAAGCAAAATATGGGATATCTCATGGTGTCTGGAGGATTAAGGTGAAACAGAATTGCTCTGCTGCATAAAAAGACTTAATGAATGTCCAAAAAATATCATATTTGTGAAGCAGAAACATAATGTACTCCCATTAATGTGGAATATGCGGAACTTAAACCAGTCAATTCAATTCAGCATTGTCAATTTATCCAGAACTTCTCTTTTTTACTCGGTGAAACAAGAAAATCAAGCTCATATATCTTGCTGGAAAAAATACGGAACTTGGTGGAGGTATGGAAACTGATTTCGGACATGATCAATGGGTTGGGAATTTCTCCCTCTGTGAGAAATTTCCTGATATTTTTGAGATCTGCAATCAACAGACTGGTAATGTTAGAGAGATGTATGACCTTGGGTGGTTCTTTACTTTTATAAGATTGTTGTCCCCTAGATTAGCTTCCCAGTGGAAGGAGCTAAGGAACATGCTATCCTTGTTAAGATTAAGTGAAGAACATGACAAAACCCATTTGGAAGTATACTAAATCTGGGGTCTTCTCTGTAAAATATCTTTATAATAAGTTGGCTGATGTAGGACCTGATAGATCCTTCAGGCACTTGTGGAAAGCTAAGTTGCCTCTCAAAATTAAGATTTGGCTCTGGTTTATTTGGCATAATGCAATAGCTACTAAGGATAACATGAAAATAAGAAAGTGGGTGGGTAGTTATGTTTGCCATTTTTGTCCTTCGGATGAAACTATCAATCATCTTTTCTTTACATTCCCTGCTGCAAATGTTATTGGTGCGCAAACTAGGCCTTCTTGTTTTACTCAATATTTTTGGTGGATTGTGGAATTTCTTCCCTTTGGATTTAACTTCCACATTGTCTGCATTTTTGCTCTATGTTGGGCCATGTGGAAGTCTAGGAACCATGCTTGCTTTGAAGGAAAATTAAAAAAATTCCCTCTCTAGGATTAATATGTTACATGTGTGCTTTCCTTGGTTACTGGGAAGGTCTCCATAATGCAAGGGATAGGGATCTGTTGGTTGATGGTGTTGATCCTCTACAGAGGATGGCCATTCAGGTGCATGATATGGCTCGCCACGCTTCGACGCAGAGAGTCCAGGCTGGAGAAGAGGATGAAGATGTGGATGTCACCAGGGACTGTTTGTTTGAAACCCCCTCCCCCTGGAGTAGTAGTCTACCTGGTTGTATTTTGTGTGCTCTGGTTTAGAAGTATTTCGTTGATGGATACCCTTTGGGTGATGGTCAGTTAGTTGGTTGATGGCCCAAGATATCTCGAGCTTGTTGGGGAACCCTAAGAGGAAGGTATGATGAGCACAGCAACAAGTTTTCCTCAGTTATGAAACCAAGGTTATCGAACCAGTAGGAGCAAGAAAACACCTCCAAGGTGTTGTTGCCAACTTGGAATCCTACACAACACAACCATAGAACTTTGCCCCCAACTTATAGTGAGGTTGTCAATCTCACCGGTTTTGCTGAAAACAAAGAATTAAACGTATTGTGTGGAACAAAAGTAAAAGCTTGCAAAAAGTAAACAGAAAGTAGTAAACAGTTGTAGATTGATGGTAAAAGAAAGGAAAGGGGTCCATAGTTCACTAGTGGTGGTTCTCCTTAAGATAGATGACATGTTGGGTGAACAAATTACAGCGGGCAATTGACAAACATCGAGAAAGCATACATACATATACTAATCATCTTGACTCCTATGAGATTTGATTAGGCATTGTAACATTATACATAGACCGTAATCCAATTGCATCTATGACTAATAATCCACCTTCAGGTTATCATCCGAACCCCCTCTAGTATTAAGTTACAAGCAACAGATAATTGCATTACGCATTGCGTGTAAAGTAAAGAATACGATTATTCTATGAACAAAGGATTCATGTTTTCTCCCTAGTAGCAACAACACATTTAGTACCTTAGAGATTTCTGTCACTTCCCCAGATTACTAGAAGCATGCACCCACTATCGAGCATAAATACTAACTCTTGGAGTTGCTAGCATCTACTTGGCCAAGATAGCTACTAACAACGGAAAGCATACAAGATCACAAATAACAAAGACATGATAGAATCAATAATCAATCTGAAATAGCATCTCAATATCCATCGGATCCCCGCAAACACAACATGTAGGATTACAAATAGATGATCTTGATCATGAATGGAGCTCACAAGATCTAAACATGATAGCACAAAGGAGAAGAACCAGCCATCTAGCTACTACATGGACCCGTAGTCCAAGGATGAACTACTCATGCATCACACCGGAGGCTTGTATGGTGATGAAGAAGGCCTCCAGGGTGAATTCTCCCCTCCGGCAGGGTGCCGGGAAGAGCTTCAGATCCCTCCCGATCTTGGGATGGAGATGACTGATGGCCCAAAATATATCGAGCTCGTTGGGGAACCCCAAGAGGAAGGTATGGTGAGCACAGCAGCAAGTTTTCTCTCAGTATGACACCAAGGTTATGAATCCAGTAGGAGCAAGGAAACACCCCAAAGGTGTAGCTAGTTGAACGATGGCAGGACGCACTTCCTGTGCTAGCAGCAACGTGGAGACCTGCACAACACAACAACAGAACTTTATCCCCAACTTGCGATGAGGTTGTCAATCTCACCGGTTTTGCTGAAAACAAAGGATTAAACGTATCGAATGGAAGGAAGTAATAGTTTGCAGAAAGTAAACACAAAGCAGTAAATAGTTTATAGATTGAATGTAAAAGAAAGGACCGGGATCCATAGTTCACTAGAGGTGGCTCTTCTTAAGATAGATAACATGTTGGGTGAACAAATTACAGCGGGACAATTGACAAACATCGAGAAAGCAATACATGCATATACTAATCATCTTGACTCCTTTGAGATTCGGTTGGGCATTACAACATTATACATAGACCGCCATCTAACTACATCTATGACTAATAATCCACCTTCAGGTTATCATCCGAACCCCCTCCAGTATTATGTTGCAAGCAACAGATTATTGCTTTACGAATTGCGTGTAATGTAAATAATACGATTGTTCTATGAACAAAGGATTGTTGTTTTCTCCCTAGTAGCAACATCACATCTAGTACCTTAGAGATTTCTGTCACTTCCCCAGATTACCAGAGGCATGAACCCACTATCGAGCATAAATACTAACTCTTGGAGTTGCTAGCATCTACTTGGCCAAGATAGCTACTAACAACGGAAAGCATGCAAGATCACAAATAACAAAGACATGATAGAATCAATAATCAATCTGAAATAGCATCTCAATATCCATCGGATCCCCGCAAACACAACATGCAGAATTACAAATAGATGATCTTGATCATGAACGGAGCTCACAAGATCTAGACATGAAAGCACAAAGGAGGAGAACCAGCCATCTAGCTACTACATAGATCCGTAGTCCAAGGATGAACTACTCGCGCATCACACTGGAGGCTTGCATGGTGATGAAGAAGGCCTCCAGGGTGAAATCCCCTCTCCGGCAGGGTGCCGGGAAGAGCTTCAGATCCCTCCCGATCTAGGTATGGAGATGACAGTGGCTACAGACTCTTTCGTGGATTTTTGATCGGGTGCTTAGGGTTTTCGTCCCGAGGGCATCTTATAGGCGGAAGGAGAGGCCGAGGGGGTGCTGGGGTCGGCCATACCACCCCCTGGCGCGGGCCAGGCCCGGCCGCGCGGCCAGGTGGTGTGGCCGGCCCCTAGCCCTTCTCCGTCTCGTATTCTGGCATCTGATGACCTCTGGAAAAATAGGCACTTTGGCTTTTGTCCCGTCCAATTCCGAGAATATTCATTTTCTGACTTTCGTGGAACCAAAAACAGCAGAAAACAGGCAGCTGACACTGTGGCTCTTGTTAATATGTTAGTCCAAGAAATCATATCAAAAGTACTCCAAAGTGTGGACAAAACACAAGAAAGTGGATAAAACCAAGCATGGAACATCAAAAATTATAGATATATTTGCAATGTATCAACATCCCCAAGCTTAACTCCTGCTCGTTCTCGAGTAGGTAAGTGATAAAAAGAAAGAATAATTTTTGAGGTGATATGCACCATCAAAGACTTGATAAAAGTATTTGTAAAAACATTCAAAGCTGGGATCATAGTACTTCAATCATAACATGAAAGACAAAGTTCTAGCAATAAGACAAAGAAACTATGTTGCAACATGAAAAGGCACAAACAAAAGATTCATGAATAACAATGCTTTGAAAGACGTTTGTTTGTTTCACATAAAGAAAACATAGCATAATAGTATTCAGCTTGTCCCTCATAGAGTAGCAAATATAAATGCATAGGACACCTTCAAAGTTCACAAGAGTGACTAGATACAAATAGTTTAAAACAAGCAATATCAAGGTATGCATCAATCAACTAGTCTTGGGACAATGCATATAGAACTAAGAATGGCCACTATGCTCTCAAAGTAGGTGCATAAAGGTAGAAGGTGGAGACTCAATATAATGGTGAAAGAAAGGCCTTCATAAAAGGAAGTAGGGATTCAAGTCTCATAAAGAGCTTCTAAAAAGTATGGTACTTATAGCTTTCAGCTCTCATTGCCCCTATCATAAGCATCTTGAAGGTGATTAAGGTTAAAGTGAACAAACTATGGTGTACATGATTAACGAACTATAAGTTAGAAATCTCATGTCCCTTGTATACGAGGGCCGCTCCTCATGCTACTCAAGTTTAGTCACCGGTAAGTTCTTGTCATTGTAAGTACATGTGTATCATATAGAACCACCAACGGGGTACCCCTTGCCCGATGATACGGAACAATCCCCATATCAAAATGACAAGGCAAGCAGACAACGAGCATCTCAGCAATCTTCTTATTTACTATGGGAATATGGTGCTTTTTTCTCTCTTTTCTCTTTTCATAATCTCTTTTTTTTCTTTTTTTACTCAATAGGACTCTGTTTTTTTATAAGAAGAATGCTTCATAGACAACTCATTATGGTTACGCTGCAGGTTTCCACCATGTCAGCATGGATTAGACCAGCGGCCCAGGCGTTTCTCTAACACATATACATAACTCCATGGACTTACAAGCTCCCCTTTCATTTCACACCGACGACATCCATAGACAAAAGAGCATGATATCAACTAGGTACAAAGTACCCGTGCAATGTTGAAAGCGTTCCCCATGACAGCATGGTTCTGCTAATTCCCAACAAATAAGTGGAAGCATATACAACATAGGCGACACAATGGTTGAAGTTTATTAAGGGCAAGAAAAGTAAAGTGTGCCATCAAGTTCGTGAGAGCTTTAATCACTAGTTTTCTCATAACAAGTTTAATTTGGAAGGTAAACAAAAGCATGAATATACTTGGAATAGCATAAGCTAGTAGGTAGGTATGGTGGACTCTTTGGAATAACTTGGTTTAAGGAGTTGGATGCATGAGTGGAACTCATACTTGGTTGTGGAGGCTAGCAAAAGACTGGGAGCGACAAACTAAGAGAGCAATAATGGCCATAATCATGCAGAGCGACAAAACATTATTGATCAAAGCATAAAGTGATACTACAAGTTGAAAACTAAAGGATCATAAAGGCTATGGTGACTTTGGATAGTCATAACATGGTGTGAGCATGCGCTAAGTCAACCCAAATAAAGCATCAAAGGAGAATACCATTATACTATGCTTTAATATGCTAAAACAACGCATGATTCATCCAAGGCACATTAAGCAATCTCAATTGTTTATAACAAGTCATGCTACAGCAAATAATAGTAAGCATAAAGCAAAAACAATATCAAGCATGGCATGACAAAGCATAGGCCACAGTCAAAAACAAGCTCTTTTTACCATATAAGTATGAACTTTCCTACTCTTTTCCAATCCAAACCAAACTATTTGCAAACCAATGTATGAAAGAGGGGGTCCAACCAATTTATTCAGAAAACTAAGAAAAGCAAGCAAACGAAAAACCAAAACGAAAAAGAAAAAGAAGACGCTCCAAGAACAACACAACTGTGCATGAAACAATAAAAATGAAGCGTTTGGAATAAACCTGGGATTTTTATCGATGCAGAAGGGGATGCCTTGGGCATCCCCAAGCTTTGACGCTTGTACTTCTTGGATATTTCTTGGGGTGACACGCGTGGCATCCCCAAGCTTGAGCTTTAGTCCATCCTTCATCTCATTGCTCATTCCTTCCATACACCTGAAGTTTTTCTTCATACAAAACTTCACACAATCTTTATTAGCAACATTAGTGCACTCAATATAATAGGTCTTAAGGTTCAGTTCCAACACCAAATAAACTTCCATTAGAACACTAGCTACTGTAGCACTTCTCTCAAAAAGCTCAATTCCCCAAAAGAACTCAAAAAGGAACCAACAAGAAGCAAATGCAGAAAATGGCAGAAATCTGTCAAAACAGACCAGCAGGTAAAGACGATTTTTTTCGAAGACCTTCTATTGCTCAAATCAAAAAGTGTTGAACTAACTAAAGTTAGATAACAACCTGGGGCAGAAGACAAAAGCTCACGCTGCAAAAAGACGTTCGGAGATTTTACACGAATTTTTACGGTGAAACACAGAAATCTGTTTCGAGACAGCAACTTTCCCAATCATTACTTCTCTCTCATTAGGGGTTACTCTTGGCACAAAAGGCAAATAAAAAGGATAAGGAGCGGTTATTACTAAAGTAATAACTTTCAAGACTCATCTAAAACTTTTGGGTTATCTCCCAATAAGTACTTTTCTTTAACGCTTTTAAGTTAGGCAAAAAGCAAAAAGAAGAATCAAGTGTTCTCAAATGAAGAAGCATTAAGACCAAATTTTGTTTTCATAGGAGAAGCAAAAGAAATCTTCTCTCTCTTCTTAGGGAAGTGTTCTATACCTTTCTTGAGTTGGATTTGATATTTAATGGTGCATTCTTTCATATCAATAATGGCACCAACAATTCTAAGAAAAGGTCTTCCCAAAGTAATAGGACAAGAAGCATTGCATTCAACATTCAAAACATAGAAATCAACGGGGACATAGGCATTGTTAACCATAATAAGAACATCATTAAGACTCCCCATGAGTTTCTTTTTAGCATTATCATCAAGTGGGACATTCAAATAACAGTCTTTAAGAGGAGGCAAATCATAATAGAAACACTACTATCAAGATCACATAAAGATTTGAAATCAAAGTCATTCACTTTCATATTAATGATGGGTTCCCAACCATCTTCTTGTTTTGTAGGAATAGAAGCTTTATGTTTCATCTTTTCTTCTTTAATCTTTATGAGAGCACCAGTAATGTGTTTTGTAAAGGCCATGTTCATAGCACTAGCATTAGGACTTTTAACAAGCTTTTTTAGGAACTTAATAACTTCAGAGATATTGCAACCATCAAGATCAAAATCAAATTTATCATCTAGAGTAGTAGAACTATTACTAGCCTCAACACTAGTGGTGGTGATAGTAGAAACACTAATGTTTCTAGCAATTTCATCTTCTCTTTCCCACTTAGTATGTAATTTAGCTAATAGTCTAACATTTTAATCAATTCTTACTTGTATAGCATTAGTGGTTGTAAAGGAATTATCATTAGTTTCAAGTTTAGCAGCCATTTTATTGAAAGAAGATTGAGCTTCAGCCAAAGATGCTATATTTTTTTCGGCATTAGAGAGTTTTTCCTCAATAGTTTTATTGAAAGCAGTTTGTTTACTAATAAAGTCTTTAAGCATAACTTCAAGTTCAGAGGGAGCACTCCTATTATTGTTGTAAGAATTTCCATAAGAATTACCATTGTTGGGAGGATATGGCTTATAATTGTTGTTACCAAAATTATTCATATAAGCATTATTGCCAAAATTGTTATTTCTTATTAAGTTCACATCAACTTGGTCTTCTTGAGCAACCAAAGAGGCTAAAGGAACATTATTTGGATCAATATGGGCTTTCCCATTCACAAGCATAGACATAATAATATCAATCTTATCACTCAAGGAGGAGGTTTCCTCAACAGAATTTACCTTCCTACCTTGTGGAGCTCTCTCAGTATGCCATTCAGAATAATTAACCATCATATTGTCCAGAAGTTTCGTTGCGGCACCCAAAGTAATGGTCATAAAGGTACCTCCGGCAGCAGAGTCCAATAGGTTCCTTGAAGAATAGTTCAATCCTGCATAAAAAGTTTGGATGATCATCCAAGTAGTCAGTCCATGAGTGGGACAATTCTTAACCAAAGATTTCATTCTTTCCCAAGCTTGAGCAACATGCTCTTTATCAGATTGTTTAAACTTCATTATTTCACTTCTCATAGATATAATCTTAGCAGGAGGATAGTATTTTCCAATGAAAGCATCTTTGCACTTAGTCCAAGAATCAATACTGTTCCTAGTTAAGGAATTCAACCATTCTTTAGCTTTTCCTCTCAAAGAGAAAGGAAACAATTTCATCTTAATAATATCACCATCTACATCCCTATGCTTTTGCATCTCACAAAGTTCAACAAAGTTATTTAGATGGGCAGCAACATCTTCATTACCAATACCAGAAAATTGTTCTCTTATAACAAGATTGAGTAAAGCAGGTTTTATCTCAAAGAAAGTATCTTCAGGCACAGGTGGAGCAATAGGTGTGCTCATAAAATCATTGTTGTTGGTGCTAGTGAAGTCACACAACTTAGTGTTTTCAAGAGTAGTCATTTCTGTGTGTTTTCAAATAAGAAAGCAAACTAGTAAAACTATTTTTTTGTGTTTTCAAATAAGAAAGCAAACTAGTAAAACTATTTTTTGTGTTTTTGATAAAGAAACAAACAAAGAAAACAAAAATAACAAAGTAAAGAGATTGGTTATGAGGGACTCCCCTTGTGAAAATGTCCTTGACTCCCCAGCAATGGCGCCAGAAAATATGCTTGATGGCCCAAAATATATCGAGCTTGTTGGGGAACCCCAAGAGGAAGGTATGATGAGCACAGCAGCAAGTTTTCCCTCAGTACAAAACCAGGGTTATCAATCTAGTAGGAGCAAGGAAACACCCCAAAGGTGTAGCTAGCTGAACGATGGCAGGGCGCACTGCCAGTGCCAACAGCAACATGGAGACCTGCACAACACAACCACAGAACTCTGTCCCCAACTTGCGATGAGGTTGTTAATCTCACCGGTTTTGCTGAAAACAAAGGATTAAACGTATCGAATGGAAGGAAGTAATAGTTTGCAGAAAGTAAACACAAAGCAGTAAAAAGTTTATAGATTGAATGTAAAAAAAGGACCGGGATCCATAGTTCACTAGAGGTGGCTCTCCTTAAGATAGATAACATGCTGGGTGAACAAATTACAGCGGGGCAATTGACAAACATCGAGAAAGCAATACATGCATATACTAATCATCTTGACTCCTTTGAGATTCGATTGGGCATTACAACATTATACATAGACCGCCATCCAACTGCATCTATGACTAATAATCCACCTTCAGGTTATCATCCGAACCCCCTCTAGTATTAAGTTGCAAGCAACAGATTATTGCTTTACGAATTGTGTGTAATGTAAACAAGACGATTGTTCTATGAACAAAGGATTGTTGTTTTCTCCCTAGTAGCAACAACACATCTAGTACCTTATAGATTTTTGTCACTTCCCCAGATTACCAGAGGCATGAACCCACTATCGAGCATAAATACTAACTCTTGGAGTTGCTAGCATCTACTTGGCCAAGATAGCTACTAACAACAGAAAGCATGCAAGATCACAAATAACAAAGACATGATAGAATCAATAATCAATCTAAAATAGCATCTCAATATCCATCGGATCCCCGCAAACACAACATGTAGAATTACAAATAGATGATCTTGATCATGAACGGAGCTCACAAGATCTAGACATGAAAGCACAAAGGAGGAGAACCAGCCATCTAGCTACTACATGGATCCCTAGTCCAAGGATGAACTACTCACGCATCACACCGGAGACTTGCATGGTGATGAATAAGGCCTCCAGGGTGAAATCCCCTCTCCGGCAGGGTGCCGGGAAGAGCTTCAGATCCCTCCCTATCTAGGGATGGAGATGACGGAGGCTACAAACTCTTTCATGGATTTTTGATCGGGTGCTTAGGGTTTTCCTCTCAAGGGCATCTTATAGGCGGAAGGAGAGGTCGAGGGGGTGCTGGGGTCAGCCAGACCACCCCCTGGCGCGGGCCAGGCCTAGTCGCGCCGCCAGGTGGTGTGGCCGGCCCCCAGCCCTTCTCCGTCTCGTATTCTGGCATCTGATGACTTACAGAAAAATAGACACTTTAGCTTTTGTCCCATCCAATTCCAAGAATATTCATTTTCTGACTTTCCTAGAACCAAAAACAGGAGAAAACAGACAGCTGGCACTGTGGCTCTTGTTAATAGGTTAGTCCAAGAAATCATATGAAAAGTACTCCAAAGTGTGGACAAAACACAAGAAAGTGGATAAAACCAAGCATGGCACATCAAAAATTATAGATACATTTGCAATGTATCAATGACGGCGGCTGCAGACTCTTTCGTGAAATTTTGATCGGATACTTAGGGTTTCTATATCACAGGCATCTTATAGCCGAAAGGGGAGGCCGAGGGGGTGCCCTAGGCGGCCACACCACCCTCTGGTGCAGGCCAGGCTTGGCCGCGCGGCTAGGTGGTGTGGCGGCCCTCTAGCCCCTCTCCGTCTCGTATTCTGGCTCCGTGTCCCCCTCGGTGAAAAACTGACTTTGGCTTTTGTCCCATCCAATTCCGAGAATATTCATTTTCTGACTTTCCTGGAACCAAAAATAGCAAAAAACGGGCAGCTGGCAATGTCGCATCTTGTTAATAGGTTAGTCCAAGAAAGTGTATAAAAATACTCCAAAGTGTGGGCAAAACATAAGAAAGTAGATAAAACCAAGCATGGTATTTAGCTTGTCCCTCATAGAGTAGCAAAACATAAATGCATAGGACACCTTTAAAGTTCATAAGGGTGACTAGATACAAATAGTTTAAGAACAAGCAATATCAAAGTTATGCATCAATCAACAAGTCTTGGGACAATGCACATAGAACTAAGAATGGCCACTATGCTCTCTCAATAGGTGCATAAACATAGAAGGTGGAGACTCAACAAAAAAGTAAAAGAAAGACCTTCATAGAAGGAAGCAGGGATTCAAGTCTCATAAAGAGCTTCCAAAAATTATGGTACTTACTAGATTTCAGCTCTCATTGCCCTATCATAAGCATCTTTAGGTGATTAAGCTTAAAGTGACACAACTAAGAGGATATGCTTGATAAGTTATAAGTTGAAATCTCATGCCCATTACTTACGAATACCGAACCTCATGCTACTCAACTTCTCATTGTAAGTACATATGTATCATAGAGAACCACCAACGGGGTACCCCTTGCACATGATACAAGAGCTATCCCATAATCAAAATGACAAGGCAAGCAGAAAATGAGCATCTCAGCGATCTTTTTATTTGCTATTTGCATAGGTTTTTATTGAGGATGCTTCATAGAGTGATCATTATGGTTATGCTGCAAGTTTCCACCATGATTAGGCATGGCTTAGGCTAGCGGCCCAGGCGTTTCTCTAACACACATACAAACTCCATGATCTTACAAGTTCCCCTTTTATTTCACACCGGCGGGATCCATAAGCAAAAGAATCATGATATCAACGGAATAATAAGTGCAATGTTGAAAGCGTTACCCATGATACATTATTCTGCTAACTTCAACTTATAAAACACAAGCATATACACAACAAAGATGGACACAATGGTTCAAGATTATTAAGTGCAAGAAAGTAAAGTGTGCCATCAAGTTCGTGAGAGCTTTAATCACTAGTTTTCACATAACAAGTTTAATTCAGAAGGTAGATAAAACATGAATATACTTGGAATAGAAAATGCTAATAGGTAGGTATGGTGGAATCTTTGGAATAACTTGGTTTTAGGAGTTGGATGCATGAGTGGAACTCATACTTGGTTATGGAGGCTAGCAAAAGACTGGGAGCGACCAACTAAGAGAACAATAATGGCCATAATCATGCAAAGCGACAAATCAACATTAATTAAAGCATGAAGTGATATTACAAGTTGAAAATTAAAGGATCATAAAGGCTATGGTGACTTGGATAGTCATAACATGGTGTGAGCATGCGCCAAGTCAACCCAAATAAAGCATCAAAGGAGAATACCACAATACTATGCTTTAATATGCTAAAACAACGCATGATTCTTTCAAGGCACATTAAGCAATCTCAATTGTTATAACATGTCATGCTACAACAAAGATCACTAAGCATAAAGCCAAAACAATATCAAGCATGGCATAACAAAGCATAGGACACAGTCAAAAACAAACTCCTTTTGCCACTTAAGCATGAACTTTCCTACTCTTTCCAATCAAAACCAAATTTGAAAACCAATGCATGAAAGAGGGGGTCCAACCAATTTATTCAAGCAAACTAAGAAAACCAAGCAAACAAAAAACCAAAACAAAAACGAAGACGCTCCAAAAACAACACAATTGTGCATGAAACTATAAAAATGAAGTGTTTGGAAGAAACCTGAGATTTTTATTAATGAAGAAGGGGATGCCTTGGGCATCCCCAAGCTTTGACGCTTGTACTTATTGGATATTTCATGGGGTGACACATGTGGCATATCCAAGATTGAGATTTAGTCCATTCTTCATCTCATTACATCATCCTCTCCATACACCTGAAAATTTTCCTTCATACAAAACTTCACACAATCTTTATTAGCAACATTAGTGCACTCAAGATAATAAGTCTTTGGATTCAGTTTCAACACCAATAAAACTTCCATTAAAACACAAGATACTGTAGCACTTCTCTCAGAAAGCTCAATTCCCCAAAGAGAACTCAAGAAGGAACCAACAAGAAGCAAATGCAAATAATGACAGAAATCTGTCAAAACAGACCAGAAGGAAAAAACCAATTTTTTAGAAGACCTTATGTTGCTCAAATAGAAACGTTTTGAACTAACAAAAGTGAGATAACAACCTGGGGCAAGAGCACAAAAATTCACGCCTCAAAAAGACGTATAGAGATTTTACACGAATTTTTACGGTGAAGCACAAAAATCTGTTTCGGAACAGCAACTTTCCCAAGCATTACTTTCCTCTCATTAGAGGTTACTCTTGGCACAAAAAGCAAATAAAAAGGATAAGGAGTGGTTATTACAGAGGTAATAACTTCTAAGACTCATCTAAAACTTTTGGGTTATCTCCTAATGAGTACTTTTTTTAACGCCTTTAAGTTAGGCAGAAGAAGCAAGAAAAAGAATCAAGTATTCTCAAATGAAGAAGTATTAAGAGCAAATTTTGTTTTCATAGGAGAGGCAAAAGGAATCTTCTCTCTCTTCTTAGGGAAGTGTTCTATACCTTTCTTGAGTGGTAGTTGATATTTAATGGTTCCTTCTTTCATATCAATAATGACACCAACAGTTTTAAGCAAAGGTCTTCCCAAAGTAATAGGACAAGAAGCATTGCATTCAACATCCAAAACATAAAAATCAATAGGTACAAAGGCATTGTTAACCATAATAAGAACATCATTAATACTCCCCCATGAGTTTCTTTTTAACATTATCATCAAGTGGGACATTTAAATAGCAATCTTCCAATGGTGGCAAATCAAGCATATCATAAATCCTTCTAGGCATAATAGAAACACTACTATCAAGATCACATAAAGGTTTGAAATCAAAATCATTCACTTTCATATTAATGATGGGTTCCCAACCATCTTCTTGTTTTATTGGAATAGAAACTTTATGTTTCATCTTTTCTTCTTTATATTTTATGAGAGCATCAATAATGTGTTTTGAAAAGGCCATATTCATAGCACTAGCATTAGGACTTTTAGCAAGCTTTTGTAGGAACTTAATAACTTTAGAGATATTGTAACCATCAATATGAAAATCATAATTATCATCTAAAGTAGTAGAGATATTATTAGCTTTAACACTAGTGGTAGTGATAGTAGAAACACTAATGTTTCTAGTAATTCATCTTCTCTTTCCCACTTAGCATGCAATTCAGCTAATAGTCTAACATTTTCATCAATTCTAACTTGTATGGCATTAGTAGAAGCAAAGAGATTATCAATAGTTTCAGGTTTAGCATATTCAAAGAAGATTGTGCTTCAGCCAATGATGTTATGTTTCTTTCAGCATTAGAGAGTTTTTCTTCAATAGTTTTATTGAAAACAGTTTGTTTACTAATAAAGTCTTTAAGCATGACTTCAAGTTCAGAGGGAGCACTCCTATTATTGTTGTAGGAATTTCCATAAGAATTACCATTGTTGGAAGGATATGGCTTATAATTGTTGTTACCAAAATTATTCATATAGATATAAACTTCATTCTTTCCCAAGCTATAATTGTTGCTTCAGCCAATGATATGGCTTATAATTGTTGTTACCAAAATTATTCATATAGATATAAACTTCATTGTTGTTACAAAGAATTACCATTGTAGGAAGTTCCATAAGATTTCATTCTTTCCCAAGCTTGAGCAACATGCTCATTATCAGATTGTTTAAACTTCATTATTTCACTTCTCATAGATATAATCTTAGCAGGAGGATAGTATTTTCCAATGAAAGCATCTTCACATTTAGTCAAAGAATCAATACTATTTCTAGTTAGGGATTGCAACCATTCTTTAGTTTTTCCTCTCAAAGAGAAAGGAAACAATTTAAGCTTAATAATATCCCCATTTATATCCCTGTGTTTTTGCATCTCACAAAGTTCAACAAAATTATTTAGATGAGCAGCGGCATCTTGATTACCAATACCAAAAAATTGTTCTCTCATAACAAGATTGAGTAAAGTAGCTTTAATTTGAAAGAAAGTAGCTTCAGGAACATGTGGAGCTTGTTGGTGCTACTGAAGTCACACAACTTAGTATTTTCAATAGTAGTCATTTTTTGTGTTTTTAATAAAGAAAGCAAACTAGTAAGACTAATTTTTTGTGCTTTTGATAAAGAAACAAGCAAACAAAGCAAAAATAAACTAAGCAAAACAAAAATAACAAAGTAAAGAGATCGGTTATGAGGGACTCCCCTTGTGAAGATGTCCTTGACTCCCCGGCAACGGCGCCAGAAAAGAGCTTGATGGCCCAAGATATCTCGAGCTCGTTGGGGAATCCCAAGAGGAAGGTATGATGAGCACATCAACAAGTTTTCCTCAGTTATGAAACCAAGGTTATCGAACCAGTAGGAGTAAGGAAACACCTCCATGGTGTTGTTGCCAACTTGGAATCCTGCACAACACAACCACATAAGTTTGCCCCGAACTTACAGTGAGGTTGTCAATCTCACCGGTTTTGTTGAAATAAAGGATTAAACGTATTATGCGGAAGAAAGTAAAAGCTTGCAGAAAGTAAACAAAAGCAGTAATCAGTTGTAGACTGATGGTAAAAGAAAGGACCGGGGTCCATAGTTCACTAGTGGTGGTTCTCCTTAAGATAGATGACATGTTGGATTAACAAATTACAGCAGGACAATTGACAAACATCGAGAAAGCATACATGCATATACTAATCATCTTGACTCCTATGAGATTTGATTAGGCATTACAACATTATACACAGACCATAATCCAACTACATCTATGACTAATAATCCACCTTCAGGTTATCATCCGAACCCCCTCCAGTATTAAGTTGCAAGCAACAGATAATTGCATTACGCATTGCATGTAAAGTAAAGAATACGATTATTCTATGAACAAAGGATTCATGTTTTCTCCTAGTAGCAACAGCACATCTAGTACCTTAGAGATTTCTATCACTTCCCCAGATTACTAGAGGCATGAACCCACTATCGAGCATAAATACTAACTCTTGGAGTTGCTAGCATCTACTTGGCCAAGATAGCTACTAACAACGAAAAGCATACAAGATCACAAATAACAAAGACATGATAGAATCAATAATCAATCTAAAATAGCATCTCAATATCCATCGGATCCCCGCAAAGACAACATGTAGGATTACAAATAGATGATCTTGATCATGAACGGAGCTCACAAGATCTAAACATGATAGCACAAAGGAGAAGAACCAGCCATCTAGCTACTATGTGGACCCGTAGTCCAAGGATGAACTACTCACGCATCACACTGGAGGCTTGCATGGTCATGAAGAAGGCCTCTAGGGTGAATTCTCCCCTCCAGCAGGGTGCCGAGAAGAGCTTCAGATCCCTCCCCATCAGGGATGGAGATGACGGCGGCTGCAGACTCTTTCGTGGAATTTTGATCGGGTATTTAGGGTTTTTGTATCGGAGGCATCTTATAGACGAATGGGGAGGCCGAGGGGGTGCCCTAGGCGGCCACACCACCCCCTGGCATGGGCCAGGTGGTGTGGCCGCCCTCTGGCCCCTCTCCGTCTCGTATTCTGGCTCCGTGTCCCCCTCGGTGAAAAACTGACTTTGGCTTTTATCCCGTCCAATTCCGAGAATATTCATTTTCTGACTTTCCTAGAACCAAAAACAGCAGAAAACAGGCAACTGGCACTGTAGCATCTTGTTAATAGGTTAGTCCAAGAAAATGTATAAAAATACTCCAAAGTGTGAGCAAAACATAATAAAATAGATAAAAACCAAGCATGGAACATCAAAAATTATAGATACGTTAGCAATGTATCACCGGTGTAGTCTGATAGTACTTTGTTGGCTGTGTTTTATCTTTGAACTTGTTGAAGCTCGTTTTCCTTTACTGTGAGACTTTTGTTCTATTATGTTGTGATAATGGAACCGGCTCTAGGGAGTCGTATGGAAGAAAAAAGGAGACATGGTATCTTACAACCGGCATTAGCGACAATGTGCCGCGAGGAGGTCGCGAAGTCGTGGGTGCACGTGCTTTGGACCCACGTCATCTAGTACGTGTCGCTGTAGGAGTGGGCAGCGGCAGCGCCATGGCCGCTAGGGGCTCAAATGCCGGGGGGGAGGGGGGCATGGCGGACGAGGCACAAATGCGGGCGAGGAGCCACTGGAGTTAGAGGAAACCTCGACAATGGATCAAATCCCAGCGGGAACGAAATGTCTCGGCTTGTGTTGTGGGCTCCTACCGCCATGGCGACCGCTCTGCTTAAAGAGAAGAAGCGTGGGGGATCGGATCTCACCGCCAGCGGAATCCCTGCGGTCGTCCTAGCTGTCGTTGCCACCCCCGTGGTCGCAGAAGGACGGGTTGGGAACGACGATGCCTGGTTTAATGTCTACACCACAGTCGGGTCATTCTAGGCCGTCGTGCTCTGAAGCCCGCTGGTTTCGTATTCGGCTATATGTCGCGCGCTAGATGTGGCTTGCCAGAGAGAAAGTTTGGCCAGAGCAGCCTGCGGTGGAGACGACGAAGGAGGCAAAACCATTGGTGGAGGTGACAACCTCGAGGAGGTGGATGATGGGATGTGAGATAGATAGAGAGGCGATAGTGGTGATGGTAGCGAATAAGTGTCGTGCGGACGGTTAGTGTGCCTCGTCTCCCGCGTCGCGGGTCTGATCATGGGTCAACTTAATAATAGGCACATGCCCCTCTGCTCTGTTAAGGTTATCTAAAATATCTTGTAGACTGAAAATCAGCAGGTTTACCTGAAGAATCCGTTGACTTTGATGTACTGGTGGCAATTTTGCGCTCTGTCCAGCCTGCCGCACGGAAACTACAGATTCGATAGTAACTAAACCTAGATTTAAGATTTGTTTGGGCTACAACGCGGAGACAGGCCGGGCCTGGCTGACCTCCGTCCTGGCCCGTCCGTCTGCGTCGATGGGATCTCACTGTTAGTTAAATAAACGCTGGTCATAGTCATCGAATTGACCGAAGACTCGGGTCTCGGGGTATCCTTTGGAGTCCCAGACATTATAGTCCACCTGTTTCGTTGGTCGACGCGGAAAATAGCACCCTATATAGGATAGCTACCTTGGATTCCAGCCTGTCTCTTGTTCCATACGACGCCACGTTAGGAGACTTTCAAGTGATTTTAGACAAGTTGATGTGGCCCTGGACCGTCAAGGTACCTGTCTTTAGGATATTTCGTTGTTGTCGCAGCTACGGTTTTTCCGGTATCTTCTTTTTCGAAATACTAGAAGATTAGCACTCTGTCTTTGCATCAGTCGACAATCGATACACACAGTCTTAGAGCATCTCTAGCCGTAGTGCCCGTTGGAAAATTCAGCGCAAAAGTGGGCGCTGCGCCGGTGAAGTTTCTCGGCCTGGGGTCGGGCAAATTCGGTCGAAATTCATAAAACACAACGAAATTCATAGATAATAGGCGAGTTCATACAAGATTCTATGAAATTTAAACTTAAACAAAAATGAGCTAATCCTAGTTCATGCCAAAGCAACGGTAGAAGACGGTGTCTTCGTCGTCGCTCGGCGGCTTGTGCGCCAACGTACCGCGGCTGCTCCCCTGTCCTGGGTCGCCGTAGCACCGCCTCACTGGAGGGCTGCTCGACATGGCCTCGTCGTCGTCGTCGTCGTCGTCGTCGTCGTCGAGGACGATGTCATCGTGGTTGAACCAGGTAAGTTGGCGGCGCGCTGCGCGATCTAGCAAGCGCTGCTGGCGTGCAGCCTCACCCTTGGACCAGGCGAGCGCGTCCCGTAGCGACATCGGCGGGACGTCGTCGAGCGACGTTCGCACCGCCTGCTTCAAGCCCAACGTGTCTTCGGGGTCATCCGGTGCCTCCACCTGAGCGTGCTTCGGAGGTACTCCCTCGGAGGCGACCAGCACGACGACTGCGTTGGCACCTGCCTAGACAAGTCATTGGTGTCTTGCTACCGTTTCGGCCGGACGAGACGAAGGTTGGCGCGGGGGAGATGGCGTGCGGCGCTCGTTGATGATGATGTCGTCGGAGCGCGCCCGCGTGCGCGGCGTCGAGCGACCGGTGGCTCCTCGGGCTCGTCCTTGACAGGGTGAGCTGGGCCAAGAAGCACAGCGAAGGCGTCACCGGCGCGGAACCCGACGACCTCAACGTCGAGGACGAGGAGGAAGAAGACGGCAGCGCCATGCGCCGAGGCACCCACGAGCTTCCTCAACGGCATGAGATCGGCGGCGAAGGAGGAGGGTGGGTGAAGCTAGGTGCCGACCTCGAGGGTGCGCCCAGGCGCCCCCTACCACAGAGTGCGGCCAATAGAGTTTCCCCTTCCGGCCGAGGGCCTCCACCGTCGTAGGCGGTGAGCTCCTGGGTTCGCCGCTCGGTGAAGTAGGTGATCCACGCCTGGTGCTTGTCGGTGGCCCAGGCGGGATCGACACGCTTCTTGTCAGAGAACTAGCCCTAGAACACCTCCTGGATCTGGCTGAGGAGCTCATGGCTGACGAGGACCGGGTAGCCGGCCTGGTAGAGGAGTCACGCCTCCTACTCGTGGAGCCATGGCGGCCGCAGGCGTTGGCCGCCGCATTGTCATCGGGATCTTCACCATTTCTCTCTAGTGGGTTCTTTTGCTAGGTGTGTGAACTCGCCGGGGAAATGGGGGATTTATAGGGGGCTATGGCGAGGGCGGGAAACCGAGCAGCGGTCCGCCATTAATTCGCCGCGTGGCGATTGGACGCCATGGCTTGGCTGCGCTGGCCATTAGTACAATGCGGAAGACAAGAGGATGAGGACAACGAGGTCGGCTAACTGACAGGCGAGGGCCACCTGTCGGACGGAATTTAGTGTGTGCTTTCTCTTTGGTCCAAACCGGCGAATTTTCGTCTCCCGAGAGCCGATTGGGAGAATTATTTTTCGCCCGGCGCCAAAAAAAAAGATCTGAGGGGACGGTTTCCGATAGCGACTAGTATGCTGAGAGCCTGTTCATACTTCAGCATCGAAACAACATCATCAGTCTCTTTCTGAAAAAAACATCATCAGTATGAAAGGAAAACGGGAACATGTAGACGCGTTTACTTGACTAGTTGAGGTGCATCCCGCTGGCTATATATATCTCTGCCTTTCCTGAGAAAAAGTATACTTATATCTCTAGCAATCACTCCTTATCTTCCAAGAGAAACTAGCTTCAACCGATGCAATTGCAAGCTTCATCGTGTCATCTTCCCAGTTTGATGCGAGCGGTAGCATTCCTGGCCGTGGCTCTGTTCGCGCCTGGCCGTGGCTACCAGCACCGGCACTGCCGACGAGCTCAACCTCCTCCTCTTCAAGTCGGAGCTTTTGGACCCAGCAGGGGCGCTGTCTTCATGGAACACGTCGAACCACCTGTGCAAGTGGCGAGGTCACATGCGGCCGTCGGCATCCCGAGAGGGTCGTCGAGCTCAACCTGAACTCGTTCGATCTGGCAGGACGTGTCTCGCCGTTCTTGGGCAACCTCTCCTTCCTCAGGACGCTCAACCTTGGCAACAACAACCTTGGTGGGCAGGTGCCGCGGGAGCTTGGTCAGCTGAGCAGGCTGCAGGTGCTGAACCTCAGCGTGAATGCCTTCCAAGGAAGCATCCCGGCAGCTCTAGGAAGGTGCACCGAGCTCAGAACAATCAACCTCAGGAATAACCTCCTCCAAGGTGAGATCCCTGCTCAGATAGGCTCACTGGAAAATCTAGTGTCCCTGAACCTTTTCGCCAACTATTTGTCCGGGGAGATTCCTCCATGGATAGCCAACTTGTCCTCCATTCAAACACTCAATCTGGGGAACAACACACTGTCAGGGGCTATTCCTTCATCTATGGGCCGCATGCCCCGTGTCTCTCTGCTTTCCCTCCAATTTAACAATCTCTATAGACCCATCCCTCCACCAATTTGGAACATTTCATCCTTGAAAGGCTTCTCCGTTGTCGGCAATGCACTTAATGGGACAATACCTCCAGATGCATTCACTAGCCTTCCTCTCCTCCAAATGTTCTACATGAGCTACAACCAGTTTCACGGCCATGTCCCGACTATGTTGGCCAATGCTTCCAACATGTGGAGAATTGAGCTCGGTTACAATTTCTTTAGCGGCACAGTCCCTCAGGAGATTGGAAGCTTACAAAACCTTGAATCACTGGCTCTCTCACACAACCTGCTAGAAGCTACAAATCCAGATGACTGGAAATTCATGTCCACCTTATCAAATTGTTCCCAATTAAAATATCTGGATTTGGCTTCAAACCAATTTACAGGAACACTTCCGTCATCGATCGCTAATTTTTCCACTTCACTGGTATACCTATCCACTTCTCGTAATCGGATGCTAGGGAACATACCTGAAAGAATTGGCAATCTTGTCCAGTTGCAGGTCCTATCCCTAGAGAATAATCATCTCACAGGAACCCTCCCATTTTCTTTGAGCAGCCTTACCAACTTGGGAGATCTGTCACTGGGTGGGAATAACTTAAGAGGGAGTATCCCATCAACCATCGGAAATCTTACTCAGCTAAGCACCTTATATCTCGGGTACAATACTTTCAGCGGTAGCATACCAAGCACCATGGGGAACTTGTCATCCTTACTCGATATTGATTTGGCAACCAACAACTTCACAGGAACAATACCCAGTAGTTTATTCAACATTACCACACTCTCTCTGAGTTTGGATCTCTCCAATAATTATTTGGAGGGGTCAATACCACCTGAAATTGGGAATCTGAAAAATCTTGTAGAATTCCATGCGGTGTCAAACAGATTATCACATGAAATACCTCCTACCCTTGGTGACTGTCAGCTTCTCCAAAACATCTATCTACAAAATAATTTCTTGGAAGGTAGTATTCCATCACTCTTGAGTAGATTGAAGGGTTTAGAAAACCTTGACCTCTCAAGCAACAAATTAACAGGCCAAATACCTAAGTTCTTCGAGGATATGAGCACACTTACCTATCTAAACCTCTCCTTCAATAACTTTGATGGTGAAGTGTCGTTTATCGGTGTCTTCAAGAATGCTACCGCAGTTTCCGTTCAAGGTAATGATAAGCTTTGTGGTGGAATCCAGGACCTTCACCTGCCTGCATGTTCTTATAAATCATCAAAGAACACATTTTCTGTGAAACCAATCATTATTCTCCTAGTTGCAGTTGTATGTGCCACTTTATTGGCCTTTTTCCTGCTTACTTGGAACAAGCAAAGATCAGATGCGAACCCGACAACAACCATCCAAGGCCACCCTTCAATTTCTTACCTTACATTGGTAAGAGCAACAAATGGTTTCTCAACAACCAACTTATTGGGCAGTGGCACTTTTGGCTCTGTATATAAAGGAAACTTAGACGGAGATAGGGGTGACGGTGCAAATATTGTTGCTATCAAAGTACTTAAACTCCAAACGCCAGGCGCACTCAGAAGTTTCACGGTTGAATGTGAAGCAATCAGGAACACCCGACATCGAAATCTTGTCAAGATACTGACATCTTGTTCAAGCATTGATTCCAAAGGGGGCGACTTCAAAGCAATTGTCTTTGAGTTCATGCCTAATGGAAGTCTAGAAGATTGGCTGCATCCTGACCAAAATGAGGAGAAGCATTTGGATCTCCTTAAAAGAGTGAGCATACTACTCGATGTGGCATATGCACTGGATTATCTTCATTCGGATGGCGCTGCTCCCATTGCTCACTGCGATCTTAAGTCAAGCAATGTGCTTTTGGATGTTGATTTGGTAGCCCATGTTGGTGACTTTGGACTTGCTAGGATTCTTACTGAAGGAAACTCTTATCCTGATACAAGCTCAACAGGATTTAGAGGGACAATTGGGTATGCCGCTCCAGGTTTGTCCAGTTTGCTTTCTTCTCTGGGTTTGTTTAAAAAAAATTACATCACCAAAATGCTGATATTACCTAATGTTTAACCCCACGGAGTATGGTGCCGGTAACATGATCTCTACACAAGGAGATGTTTACAGCTATGGAATTCTAACCTTAGAAATGGTAACTGGGAAGAGGCCCACCGATAGCATGTTCACGCAAGGATTAAATCTCCACAAGTATGCTGAAACGGCCATACATGGTGGAGTAATGGACGTTGTTGACACGCGGCTCTTTTTCAGCCTCCAAAGGGGGCCACCAGACACAGATGACTCTCCCGCTTTTTCAAGAACGTATGATCCTTCTAACGAGACAATGATCGACTGCCTGACCTCACTTCTCAGACTCAGAATATGTTGCTCCGAGGAAATGCCCGTGGGTAGAATGCTGATCAAAGATACCATCAAAGAGTGGCATGCTATCAAAGGTTTCCTCGAGTAGAGGAAGGCTTTGTTGATGTAGGGATATAGGCATTCCTAGAGTGAAGTGTATGTACTGCTTTAAATTTTTAGCACTGTTCTTCGTGTAGTAGCCATTTGTCTACGTTTTCATGCATCTGCTAGTTTCTTCAAAACATGTATCTTTAAATTTTTAAGAAAATCAATGTAATATTGACAAGTAATTCTCTTCATAAAGGTGACTATTCTAGTGTGACTAAAAAATCTCTTCTAAGAAAAGAGGGATTGCTTTTATCCTATACCACATTTTTTATCCGAGGAGACAATACCATTAAGAAGGTGAAATGGATCATATGGGCACCTAGAGGGGGGGGGGGTGAATAGGTGCTACTCCAAATTTTAATACTTTTTCAATTTTAGACTTAGCACAAAGGGTAAATTCTCTAGATAAACTATTAGGTGGAATTTCCCTATATGTAAACCTATCTACTAGCGAGTAAAGAGCGAGTGGAAGAGGAACGGGTAAACCGTAGTGAAGCACGCGGAGACACATGATTTGTTTGACCGCAGTTCCTTCCTTGTTAAGGGAAGTACGTCTGCGTTGGAGGGGTGGGCGGTACTAAGACCACCACACCACAATAGGCCTCACCCTGTTCTCCGATGGATCCCGCCACCAAAGGCCTGATCCACCTTTCCACTATAGGTACCCTTCGAGGAGGATACCGGCGCCTTTACACAACTAGCAGGGCAACAACTCCACACTCAACTTGGAGGCTCCCGAAATGACAACAAGCTGCCACAAGAACAAAGTTATCAAATACAACGAACAAGATCTAGGTATTGACAAGAATACTAGATCAGGAATTTCTCCAAGTGAATGGAGAGGAGTTGATGCGCTTGATTCGTGATGATGATGATGATGATGATCCTCTCCTCCTTCAATTCCCCCAAAGATCAAAGCCTTCGGGTGGTTGAAGTGGGAGATCGAGAATGGGAGCTCTTGCACAATGTCTGGTCAATTTCGAATGAATCAAGAGTTCTGAACGTTAGGGAAGAGGGGGTATATAAATACCCCCTCCAAAACCAACCGTTGGACACTTTGGGGGCCGGATTAATCCGGCCCAAGTGAGGGGGGGGGGGGAACTCCGCCCCAGACTCAGAATATCCGGCAGATAATCCGCCCCCCTATTCGAGCGTCGCACCGAGCTTGCCCTTGATCAACTTCTGAGGGCCGGATTATCCGGTCCTATGTGAAGGCCGGATTATCCGGCCTGGGGAGGAAAAACCGCCCCAGTTCGGATTTTCCGGGAGAAAATCCGACCGGATACCGAGCGACGCGCCTTGGCTCCCTTTGCTCAAAAACTGGTGGCCAGATTATCCGGCCCATGCGACAGCCGGATTATTCGTCCTAGGGAGGAAAAACCGCCCCAGTTCGGATTTTCCGGGAGAAAATCTGACCGGATACCGAGCGACGCGCTTTGGCTCCCTTTGCTCAATGAGGTAGGCCGGATTATCCAGCCCTTGGTGGGGCGGATAATCCGCCCCCCTCAAAGCTTCCTGCACACTTAGCGCACATGAATAATCTCCACAGTATTGTTATCTAACACACAAAACATAGGAAAACATGAAATGTTCTTTCAATCTCCCCCTTTTTGGTGTTAGATGACAATACCAGGATTTGCAGGAAAAATCACAAGACAAACAGCAATAACCATGGAAGAAGCTCCCCCTCAATGTGTGCATATTAGAATTTTGCATTGGAATACAAATGCACATAAATAGGTGAATCTATTCCATAGACATATGAGCAATATAATCATACCACCGAGGTAGAGGGAAGGAATCCTTGACATAAGTCTCAATTATTATCGAGATGACCAATATAAGCGCCTTTCTTGATAAAGACTTCCTGCATAATAGGATATGAATAGATGGATCCATAGGCATAATCCATGAGATAAAATCCATAGGCATAATCCATGAGATGAAATCCATAGGCATAATCCAGACAACCACATAGAGTCTCAAACAACCACAAACCACAAATTTAAAGTTCAACGCTAAATGGGCATAAGCAAGAAAACGACGAATAGAAAAATGCAAGTGCTTATGCCCGACCCGTGCAAATCCCCGAATATCCTAATAGAACTATTTCTCCCCCTTTGGCATCGGGACACCAAAAAGGAAGAAGAGCGATGCTAGCGCCCCACGGGATCACTCGTAGTCCTCGTCCTCGTCCTCGTCTTCATTCTCATCCTCATCTTCATCTTCAAGCTCCTCGGTGTCACCATCCTCATCCTCATCATCAGCAGCAGCCGTAGAGGGGAACAAGTGACACTCCAGCTCTCCATAGTTCAGCCCGGAGGAAGAGTTCCACCGAGCATACGGTGTGGGAGGTGTAGGAGCCGGAGGGTCACCCGAAGCACCGGACACATGGTGGAGAATGAGATGCTGGGAGTGAGCCAACTCATGGCGTTGCTTGTATGCCTTGTACTGACCCTTGCGCGTGTCCACTCCCATGCAAAGTATGTTACTCTGGAACCAGTTCAGCTGCTTGATCTCACGGGCAACGGGAGGCACTAGGGGCCTGCGAGCATCCCTCATGAGGCCCTCAGGAGCAGAGGAGGGGTAAGAGGTCTTCCGAACCTTTCTGTTCCGCACACCAAAAACGAGTATCCCCCAGCTCATCATCACGAGGCAACTCAGCAAACAAGTCATGGTGACGGATGGAGGAATAGGTGACTGCATCCAAAGTCCTGTAGTTGATCTTGGGCTCCTTGCCCTTCCTCTTGGACACCCCATTCCTAGTCCTCTTTGCTTGTTCAGCCATGCGCTTCTCTTCGTTCTTTCTTCTCCTCAACTCAACTTCGTCCACTAAGTTACCCTGTCCGTCGTCTCGAAAGTATTTAGCGCGAGGGCGGCGCTTGTAGGTCTTGGGAACACTGGAACCACCTGTGAGGAGAATAAGGGCGATAGCAAGGGAATAAGCATACACACAAGTCCAGGAGAGAGCATGGAAAAAGTAGTCAAAAAGTTTATAGGACAAATCTACTCAATGCACACTCCATAGTGAAACTGAACCAGAAATGAATCTGTCAGGCCAGATTATCCGGCCTGGTCGGGGGCGGATAATCCGGCCCTGGCAGAAAATTTCGATTCCACCTAGATTGAATGCAAAAAAGTAGATCGGGCCTAGAAACTTCAAGACTATGATTTCTATGCGAAAACACATCCTTCTAGACAACGTTCCACCCAACAAGTAACACATCTAGCCAAAGATGGGGAGAGAGGGAGTTACCCTCACTCATTGGAGGAATAACGCGGAGGAGAAAGTATTCGGAGGCGCGAAGAAGAAGATCCGGGGAGGCCCGGAAAATCCGGTGGCCGGAGAGGCTCCGGGGAGGGTGGGGGATGGCATGCGGCGGCTGAGGAGGAGAGGGTTGGGGGAGAAGTGATGCTCGTTATCAGCCCTTCCCCCCGATCCCTGCCCTTTAAGATGAAATCCGCCAGGGCCGGATTATCCGGCCAACACTTGGGCCGGATTATCCGGCCTCAGATCTGGAATTCTGTTAAATACAGAATCAGGCCCGCGCGTCCCCAAACAACACCCCCACAAGGTGTACAAGGGACTTGTGTGCAAGAATAGATGGCTTAGGGGTAGGGAAAGGCTTAGGATTAAGATAACCAAACTGAGATGGTAGTAGACACTCAAAATTGCAAGATCCAACTCAAATAAAAGCCAAGATTGAGTGTGATTCCCATAAGAACATGAGAGAGCAAAAACAGCCAAAAAGATCCAATTCTCCTCAAGGGAGAGGGCGGTGGCCGAAGCCACCTTGTTGGCGTGTATGGTGTGACACCGCGAAGATATATCTTAGGTTCACGACCAATACTCGTCAATAAGCTCACATATCACAAAATGATATTAAGAGAAATGATTTATCTTGCTTTCGGCATTAGGGGGGTAGCCCAATTAATTAGGACCACACTCCCCCTATATCCATGCCCACACCTAGACCAAAGTAGGATTGATATGTACAAGTGAGTGCATGGGTAATCAAGACAAGCTCCTGGAATCAATGATATTTAGCTCATTCCTCAAATAGCAGAATCTTGCTTCATCAAGTGGCTTTGTAAAAATATCCGCAAGTTGGTTCTTCGTGCTCACAAAGGATAGATCAATATCGCCTCGAGCAACATGATCTCGAATAAAATGATTCCGAATCTCAATATGCTTCGTCCTTGTGTGCTGAACTGGATTGTACACAATTTTGACTGCACTTTCATTATCACATAAAAGAGGCACTTTGTCACAATTGACACCGTATTCCTTTAAAGTTTGCCTCATCCACAATAAATGAGTGCAAGCGCTGGCAGCAGCAACATATTCAGCTTCGGTGGTGGAGAGAGATATACAATTCTGCTTTTTAGATGACCAACACACAAGAGATCTTCCCAAGAATTGACAAGCTCCAGAAGTAGATTTCCGATCATCCTTATCACCAGCCCAATCTAAGTCAGTGTAACCCATAAAGCGAAATTAGAGCCCTTGGGAATGAACCACATATCGAAAGATCCTCTTGACCGCCACTAAGTGGCTTTCTTTAGGAGCTGCTTGATACCTTGCACACACTCCCACACTCAACACGATATCGGGTCTAGATGCGCAGAGGTAAAGAAGAGAGCCGATCACGGACCGGTATACCTTTTGGTCCACATCTTTACCATGTGGATTAAGTTCAAGATGACATTTTGTTTGCATCGGAGTGGCGACACCATTTAGATCCGTCATCTTGAATCTCTTGAGCATGTCTTGGATGTACTTTGCTTTATTAATAAAAGTTCCTTCTCTAAGTTGCTTGATCTCGAATCCAGGAAAGAACCGTAATTCCCCCATCATAGACATCTCAAACCTGCCAGTCATAAGCTTTGAAAATTCATCATTAAAAGCTTTATTAGTAGAACCAAAGATGATATCGTCTACATAAAGTTGGCATACGAAGAGCGCCCCCTTAACCTTCTTAGTAAAAAGAGTGAGATCGATTTGCCCAACTTCGAAGCCACGATCTAACAGAAGCTCTTTAAGGTGCTCATACCACGCACGTGGGGCTTGTTTAAGGCCATAGAGTGCCTTATCGAGTTTGTAGACATGGTTCGAAAAGTTAGGATCCTCAAAACCCGGGGGTTGCTTTACATCTACCAACTCATGTAGAGGACCATTAAGGAAGGCACTCTTGACGTCCATTTGCTGCAACTTAAAATTGTTATGGGCAGCATAAGCAAGAAGGATACAGATGGACTCAAGGCGAGCCACTGGAGCATAGGTCTCGCCGAAGTCAATGCCCTCAACTTGGGAGTAACCTTGTGCCACAAGTCTTGCCTTGTTCCTCACAACAATGCCATTCTCATCTTGCTTGTTTTTAAATATCCACGTGGTGCCGATAACATTGCGGCAATCTTTGGGTTTCTCCATGAGTTTCCAGACTTTGTTGCACTCGAAATTATTCAATTCTTCATGCATAGCAACAACCCAGTCTGGATCTTCAAGAGCTTCAAAGACCTTCTTAGGTTCCACCATTGAGATATGAGCTTGATGCTCACCAAAACTGGCCAATTCTCTTCTTGTAGAAACCCTTTGTCGAAGATCACCAACAACCTTGTCAAGGATGTGACCCCTTAACTCAAGGTTCCGATCATCTCGAGCCTTGCGACGAAGTTCAATAAGTTGGTTGTCTCTTGGAGGAGTAGTTTTATCACTTGAATCTTCATTGGAATCATTTACTCGACCTTGATTAGGAACTGAGATAACAGCAGTAGGTGGTGGTGAAGCGTGCCCTTGAGGTGATTCAGTAGCCGTAACAGGAGGCTGCTGAACCGGTGAGACAGGGCCGGATAATCCGACCGATGGAGAGGCCGGATAATCCGGCCTGGGAGTACTTGTAGCAGCTTCATCAGGATGCCTGGGGTTTGCTTGAACTAGCGAGGGGCCGGATAATCCGGGGCTTGCCGGAAAATCCGGCATGGAGCATGCATTGATATCTTCACCCCCAGGAGCAATATGGTCAGCTGGAGCGGGGTGGCCAAATTATCCGGTGGACTCCGGTGTCCACCGGATAATCCGGCCTGGAGTTTTCTAGAACAAATTGACCTTCAGCAGTTGATGGAGATGGTGCAGAATTTGCTCCCGTGGTGGGAACATGTTGGGCATGTGTAGATGAGGGCTCTTCATGGGAAGAGCATTGTCCTTCCCGATCTGCCACAAGGGGTTCCTCAATGGGGCGGAAAAATCCCACGCCCATTCTTCTTATGGCATCTTGGGGTATTTCAACATCTGCATCACAAACACCAACTTGCTCCGCACAGGAACCGTCATTTTCCTCGAACACCACACTACAAGATTCTACAACAGTTCCGGAGAGCTTATTGTAGACTCTATAAGTGTGGGATTCGGCACCATAACCAACAAAAATACCTTCTAGAGCCTTAGATTCAAACTTAGATAAACGAACTCCCTTGATAAGAAAGAAACACTTACAACCGAATACCCAAAAGTATGAGATGTTTGGCTTGTTACCGGTAAGTATTTCATACGGATTCTTGTCCAAGATCTTGCGGAGGTATAATTGGTTGGATGAGTGACAAGCAGTAGATATTGCTTCAACCCAGAAGTTATATGGAGATTTAAATTCGGCTAACATTGATCTTGCCATATCCATTAGAGTTCGATTCTTCCTCTCGGCTACACCATTTTGTTGAGGGGTGTACGCAGCAGAATATTGATGTCTTATCCCCTCTTCACTTAGGAACTCATTTAAGGTGTAGTTCTTGAACTCAGAGCCGTTATCACTTCTTATAGCCAGAATGGGGACGTTGTGTTGATGTTGAACCTCGTTGGCGAAGTCGATGACAGTTTGTTGAGTTTCACTCTTCAATTTGAAGAAATAGACCCAAGTGTATCTTGAGTAATCATCAACTATCACTAGACAATACTTCTTCCCACCGAGGCTTGCATGAGATGGAGGTCCGAAGAGATCCACATGAAGGAGCTCTAAGATCCTTTTTGACGAGATAATAGTTTTCCTTCGATGAGGAGAGTCATGCATTTTTCCTTCAACACACACCCTGCAAACACGATCTTTGGCAAAGGAGACATTTTATTTTAGTCCAAGGATGTAGCCACCCTTGTGGAGACTTTGCAAAGTTCTCATATTGACGTGGGCTAGTCGGCGATGCCATAGCCAACCCGCGTCAGCCTTTCCGAAAAGACACATCGGGCCTGTAGTGGTTTTCCCCAAAAAGTCCACCACATACAGGTCATTTTCGACATATCCCACGAAAGCGACTTTTAGAGACTTGCTCCACAAGAGTACCACCAAATCAGCATCAATATAAACTGCAAAGCCCATCTTACCAAGGGCGCGAATTGAAAGTAAGTTGTACCCGAGGGTCTCAACAAGCATGACGTCCACGAGAGAGATATCGTGAGCCACCACAACTTTGCCGAGACCCAATACCTCAGATTTTGACTTGTCACCATAGGAGACGGTTATGTGATCAAGGTTTGGTCGCATCTCCGTGATGATCTCCTTGCTTCCGGTCATATGACTCGTGCAACCGCTATCGAGTACCCATTTAGAACCACCAGAAGCATAGCCCTCGGACCCTCTTGCCATTAGGCAAGTAGCGTTGTTGTTGATGACGTTCTCGTTTGGCGAGTCGAAGAGAGATGAAGGAGTCGATGTGGTGGCTATAGCAGCCACCTCGCGAGAACTATCATCATCCTCTTCATCTTCACTTGCAGAGGAGTATTCTTCTTGTGCTACTAAGACGATCTTAGGTTGCTTCTTGAAGGGGCCATTCTTCTTAATAAATGGCTTCTTCTTAGGTGCTTTAGATTTCTCTTTAAGAATGAGCCTGCCACCATTGTCTTCTCTATTTTGATACGGACACTCGGCTACAAAGTGCATTCTATCTCCACAGTCGTAGCAAGTTCTCAATCTTGGGTCACTTTCTCTTCTTCCATTTGACCCGTTCTTGCGCTCAAGTTCCGACTTGGCTTTGGCAGGGTCCTTCCAAAAGTTCCTAGCATAAAGCGCCATGTACTCACCATGAGCACGTTTGACTTCATTGGGGCAGTCCATGGAGGCCCCCTCAAATGCTCTTTCATCCTCCTCTTGCTCAACAACATTGGCTTTGAGAGCAACATTGACACCATTTTGCATTCCAATGGCCCGAGCACGAGCATCTTCAGTATTCTTTGTTGCCACTTTGAATGACGCCATCTCTTGCATGACCTCATTGGATGTCATTTGATGGTAGTTATGTCTACCTTGCAGGCTCTTCAAGTCCGTTGGCTCGAAAGGCATTAAGGCACTCACATATTTCCTTTTTATCCATGCATCATCAATGTGAGTGGCCCCATGCTTTCTAAATGTTGTTGCGATGCCCTTGAGTCTTCTATACATGTCTTCATGATTTTTACCATCCAACATGTAGAATCCCTTAGCTTCATTACTAAGGGCATCATACCCGTTCCTTCTCATGCTTTCATTCCCAACAAAGAGATCCGTAAGAGCATCCCAAGCTTCTTTAGCTGTGTTGAGATGTTCAATGTGTGGCATGTCCTTGGGACCCGCACCAAGCTGTATCATGTGGAGAGCAGTGGCATTCAATTGGTTGTCCACAACTTCTCTTCTTGTTAGGTTGGTTTGATCTCCAATATGAAGACCCTCTTCACTAATCCTCCAAAGTTCAATAGAGGAGCTGCAAACATGAGATTTCATTAAGAATTGCCATTGATTGAAAGAGGATGCAGTGAGCTTGGGTGGATCACCCCTATTGTTTATATGCGGATGAGGGATAGGTGGGTCGGGGGAATATACGTGGTGAACCTCACTAGATTACTCCTTACCACTTCCCTTCTTGGAGGTGGAACCATTAAGTTTTTCACCTTCCACATCATCATCCTTGGATCCGGTGTTACCCTTTTCCTTAGATGATGGTGTGGCTGCCTCAGAGGAGGATGGAGATGGGGCTATGGATGATGTGAGGCGAGCAATCATTTGATTCATCTCCTCCATCTTGGCCTCAAAGGATTTCAACAAGGTTGTTTTCAACGTCTTGAGATCATCCATTGTGACCTTATCCACAGCCTCATTCACATCATCCTTGGTACCCATACTACTCTTAGGCGGTTAAGCCCGACTTAAGAGCCAGGGCTCTGATACCAATTGAAATGGATCGTATGGGCACCTAGAGGGGGGTGTGAATAGGTGCTACTCCAAATTTTAATACTTTTTCAATTTTAGGCTTAGCACAAAGGGTAAATTCTCTAGATAAACTATTAGGTGGAATTTTCCTATATGCAAACCTATCTACTAGCGAGTAAAGAGCGAGTGGAAGAGGAACGGGTAAACCGTAGTTAAGCACGTGGAGACATAGGATTTGTTTGACCACAGTTCCTTCCTTGTTAAGGGAAGTACGTCTGCGTTGGAGGGGTGGGCGGTATTAAGACCACCACGCCACAATAGGCCTCACCCTGTTCTCCGATGGATCCCGCCACCAAAGGCCTGATCCACCTTTCCACTATAGGTACACTTCGAGGCGGGTACCGGCGCCTTTACACAACTAGCGGGGCAATAACTCCACAATAAACTTGGAGGCTCCCGAAATGACAACAAGCTGCCACAAGAACAAAGTTATCAAATACAACGAACAAGATCTAGGTATTGACAAGAATACTAGATCAGGGATTTCTCCAAGTGAATGGAGAGGAGTTGATGCGCTTGATTCGTGATGATGATGATGATCCTCTCCTCCTTCAATTCCCCCAAAGATCAAAGCCTTCGGGTGGTTGAAGTGGGAGATCGAGAATGGGAGCTCTTGCACAATGTCTCGTCAATTTCGAATGAATCAAGAGTTCTGAATGTTGGGGAAGAGGGGGTATTTATACCCCCCTCCGAAACCAGCCGTTGGACACTTTGGGGGTCGGATTATCTGGCCCAAGTGAGGGTCGGATTATCCGGCCTAGGGAAAACTCCGCCCCAGACTCGGAATATCCGGCAGATAATCCTCCCTCCTATCCGAGTGTCGCGCCGAGCATGCCCTTGATCAACTTCTAGGGGCCGGATTATCCGGTCCTATGTGAAGGCCGGATTATCCGGACTCGGGAGGAAAAACCGCCCCAATTCGGATTTTCCGGGAGAAAATCCGACCGGATACCGAGCGACGCGCCTTGGCTCCCTTTGCTCCAAAACTGGTGGCCAGATTATCCGGCCCATGCTACAACTGGATTATCCGGCCTAGGGAGGAAAAACCGCCCCAGTTCAGATTTTCCAGGAGAAAATCCGACCGGATACCGAGCGACGCGCCTTGGCTCCCTTTGCTCAATGAGGTAGGCCGGATTATCCGGCCCTTGGTGGGGCGGATAATCCGGCCCCCCTCAAAGCTTCCTGCACACTTAGCGCACATGAATAATCTCCACAGTATTGTTATCTAACACACAAAACATAGGAAAACATGAAATGTTCTTTCAGAAGGGTAACAATCTTAGCTTATAAAGAACACCGGGTTGAAAACCTTAAAGTACGGGTAGTCAGAGAAAAACAAGGTGAATACCATGACACACCGAGCACTCTACCTAGCTTAGGTATGGAACACTCTTAGACGACATGAACAAGATAGCAGTGGCTAACATGCTTGGCATACCGATGAAGCACATATCTGGCTACCGCTTCGTCTTCATTGCCAAATGGGCAAAAGTGTTATGTCTAACAAACAAAAACAAATACAAAATTTGTTATGCTTGGCACGGCATCCTGCCGGTTCAGACCCTCGTCGTCGCCCCCGCGCGCCTGCCGAGCCTGGCGAGCGACCTCTCCCCTGCAACGGATCGCCTCCAGCCCCACCTCATCGTCATGCTCGCACTTGGCCCTCGGTGGTTGCTCATCAAGTCAGCCCTGCGACTGATGGTGTCACGCCGGCAGCTGATCCCGGCGTGCCTCCCGCTGTTTTGGGGACCTTGCAGCCTCTCCTTGCAGTCTAGGCGGAGGCGCTCAGTGCTGAGCTGCAGGCCATGTTCACTGCTCATCTTGAGGTGTTGTTCAAGCCTCTTCGAGACCTGGTTGCTGCTGTGGAGAGCTGGACTGCTCAAGTTTCAAGCCTATGGGAACCTATGGAAGCTATCGGGGCAACCAAGACCTTGCCAATGTTGAATCTGATCCTCTCGTTGTGGCTGATGGTGAGGATGGCGGTGCGCTTGTTGTGGCTGGCTGCTCAGCTGAGTTGACTGAGATAGTGTAGCCGTCGATGATCCACCTGCCTTGGGCAAGGACATGCTTGAGGTGGTGCTCCCAGGCGTGCAGGAGCAAGCCCAGGTTCAACCTGGCAATGGCATTGTACAGACGGAGGTGGCTTTGCCGTCTTCATCTACTAAACTTGATGAGTTCTGGAGCAGCTTCAAGTCCACTGCGTCGCACTCGTTGCTCGATGCACCGATTCAAGTGCAGTTTGAAGGGGACTCAAGCTGGGGTGGGAGGCGAAGCGGACGTCTGGAGAAGAAGAGCAAAGAGAGCAATATCCCAGGTTGCCAAGCGTGCTAAACACAGGTTGGAGGAGTCCTTCAGAGATATTCCAAAGGGATCAGCCCCTAAGAAAGGCTTCGAGGAGGATGTGGAAGAAAAGATGAAGCCTCTTCTGCGGCTGTGCAAGAAGCCTGCCTCGCCGTTGGCGACTCAGGCAATTCATGAGTTGATCTTGGTTAATGTTTAGTCACTGTCTTCCTTTGGTTAGGCGCAAGTGCTCTTCTTGTTGTGAGAGTACTCTTGTTGTTGTGAAGACTGTCTTGGTTGGGTATGAAGTGTTTTCAACGGTCCTGGGCCTTGGGACACTTCTATCTGGATCAGACGATGTCCCCTAAATTATGGTTGGATGTGTGTGGTTTTTGCCGGTTTTCCTTAATTAACCGTGCTTTGTAAGGTTTTCAAGTCCGGTTTACTACTTTCCCTCTTCCTATAATGCATTGCGGGAGCTCCCTGCCCTCTGACGAGGTTTCATCAAAAAACAAATACAAAATTTGAAAAAATTATATAGGTAACAAAAACAACTAATCTAAACCACTGAAATACAAATACTTCTTGTAGTTCTTGTTTCTCAAGCCTTGTACACTATACAGTATTTTAAATGTACTGCTGATTAGTAGATTTCTCAAATTCAAATTGTGGAGTGGTTTCTGTTCATGTTCATGCATTGAAAGTATGTAAACAAGTACCGTGCAATATTTGTGCACAGCAAGGTCAGGACTGATCAGATCCTTTGGGAGAGGAAAGGAAAACTAAGAATCGTTAAGTAATACTCCTTCAGATGAATCTAGCACTAAAACTTGACTAGATACATCCGAATCTAGACAAATTTGAGAACATTAATATGAATCGGAGGGAGTAGTTGTTTTTTCTACAACATCAGAATTTGAAAACCAAGGGGCCCTGTTTGCTGCCAGGTGCCGAGATTGGAGTATTTGATGAAGATGAAGTTGGCCACTTCTTAAATGACATTCCCGGTAAGTACTGAACCTTCGGATGTTGTCAGAAATGTCACAAATATTCCTCTTTTTCTACAACTTTAGCACAAGATGCATCGACAACATCACAAATTCTCCAGTACATATTTGAAACAGACATCAAGAAATAAGAATGTTTATATACTAGTGTCGAGCTGCTTTTGACGGCCTACGGCCTAGTTATCTAATATGATTAATATGAAAAGTTGCACCTGATTACTTGATAGTATGATGCGGTCTTCTGGTGTTTCTTCGAAATGCCCAGCAGTAGCTCAACGATCGACCTGGCGAAACATCCTCCTTCTTATGACAGTTGATCTCCGTAAACTTGAGGTTCAGACACATCTTCTTTGACTCGGACCATTCTTGCGGAAGCTTTAATGTAAACCGGCAGCATTAGTGATCCATGCAAGCTTAGCTGTTACTATTAGAAGGAAATAAAACAGTATATATTAAGAGATGATATGTATGTACCTTGCAGTTCTGTAGAGTAAGTTCCTCAAGTTTGGGAGCATTGTACAGAAACAAGTCCAACATGTTGTAAACTTCACCAGTCAAGTCACAATCTTCCAGGAGCAATGTAGTCAGGTTATGAAATTTTGGCAAATCTTGATGTCCTCCACCTTTTGGCCTAATCTGAATCACAGAAGAATGCAGTATCACAATGTCACACATTGTTCGCCCTATGTCTAGATCACACAAAATATCTGGGGAGCCAAAAATTTCCACTCCTAGATTTCTCAACAAAAAAGTATCTCTGTATAGATTTCTCAGCAGAAAAAGATCACCATAGAACAAACCTTCTCTATCGCCAAGAAGCCGGACATCTCTAATCTTGTCACATTATAGAGGTTGCAAAGAAGCTCGTACTCGTCGTCCCGGCTGACAAAGAACCTCATGGTACGGATCGATGCCTCGACAAGAGATGGCGTCTCGAACACCCATATGTCATCCTGGAAAGTCATGACCAGACGCAGAGAAGCAAGGGCAGGAGCTTGGACGCGCGGGCGTGGAGCATGTTCCTCCTTGGTATCATTTCTCCTCCATCACCGGTCAATGACGAGCTTCTTGAGCGTGCGAGCGGTGACCACCCCCTCGAAACCAATGGCGCAGCTGGTGAACTCGACGTGCTCCAGCGCAGGGCACACGGAGGAGGAGTCGGCGGAGCAGTCAGTGTCGCCGAAGCCGCCGGCGTGCAGGACCCCGTTGAGGCGCAAGGTGTTGAGGCGGCTGAGGTCCGAACGGAGGCCCATGAGACGCAGGTCGACGGTCATGTCGAAATCGCTGTGGATCTCGAGCGCCGTGGGACGGTAGCGGTCGAGGCAGCCGTGAACCCACTCTAGCCACCTGGTGTAGCGCGGCAGCCTCCGCCGGCTGGAATCCCGCTTGTCGACGACGTGCAGGTGGAGCGCGTCCAGGGGCAGGTTGTCGTCGTCGTCGTCGCCGCCGCGGTGGTGCAGGAGGAGGTTGTCCGCGAAATCGTCGAACCGAGCCCACTCCTCTAACTCAACCGACCTGTCACGCCTGCCGTCGCGGTCGACCGCCGCGTCGGCGGCCTGGAACTCCTGCTGGTCGATGTCGAGGCGCAGCACGCCAAGCCAGACGTCGCGCCACCGCCGCGACAGGGCCGTCGTTTGCACGACCTGCCTGGCGCGCAGCGAGGTGAGGATGCTCTGGAGCAGGCAGTCCGGCAACTCGCTCAGCCTGTCCGGCGGCGCCATGCCAAAGGCGAATCCCTGCCTTGAGCCCCTGAGGCCTCGATCGATCGTCCGAAGATTAGGTTGTTTGCATATCTCTGCAGTTAGATCGGCACGCGGGCAGCACTTTTCCCCTTTTCTGTTCACAACTCTAACCGATCAGGCGATCACCTATCAATCCGATCGGAGACCACATCGCCCGGCCCATGATGGATACGGTTTGCTTATTCACGTTCCACCCTGATTCGATCAGCACGGCATTGATGTACGTACCGTGCTAGCTAGGACTAAATCGAATCTTTACATATCGGCTCGGCTGTAACTCATCTTATCGTATCCTTCGATATGGCGCATAACGAAGAATCCCCTGCAGCTCTCGGCAGCATCCCGGATGACCTGGTCCCCGCGATCCTGCTCTGCTTGCCCGCCCCAGCCGTCCTTCGTTCCCGCGCCGTCTGCAAGCTGTGGCGCAGCCTCATCGACGACTCCCGCTTCCTGCATGCCCACCGCCGACATCGCCCGTCCATGCCCCTCTTCTACGTCCACCGCGACGACAGCACGGCACCCCCGGAGCTGAACCCGCCCAACTTGCGCGTCCGCCTCGAAGCAGTCGACCTCCGCGCCCGCGCGTCCCAAACGCTCATCCGCTTCGCCGTCGCCCAGGAGCACAAGCATATCCTCCTCTCCGAGGTGACGGCCCGGCGGTCGCAGCGGCGGCGCCACGGCTTCGCGGTCGCCGACGTCCGAACGGCGGCGGTCGATGAGCCCAGCGCGTTCGACGTCCACGGCTCCTGCGACGGCGTCCTCCTCGTCTCCCACGGATGGGCCCTGTACGCCTACAATCCCGCCACGCGCCGCTGGGTCCGCCTCCCGGGTAACAGCAGCCCCATTGTCGGCTTCTACGCGCACCGCCCTACGGGCCAGTTCCGTGTGCTGCTGTCGCATGAGGCCTGTCGTGCCGAACACTGGGTCGTCACCATAGGCCCCGGGATGACCCAGAGGCGCATTGCCTCCCACGAGTTTCTGTCCGACCAGAATAGGCTCCGGCCCGCCTGCGAATCCCCACCGGCACTCGTCTCCGGCTGCCTCCACTGGCTGCCGCAGAGCTTCCAGAGCAACAGAGACCTCCTGGTGTTCGACACCGTCGCCGAGACGTTCCGGTGGATGCGTCCTCCTCCCGCTGTAGACCTAGACATGGACGGAGATGGACACGGGCAGGCGCTGCTCGAGCTTGACGGCATGCTCACCATGACCGTCACGCGCGGCGACCTGGCGCAGCTCTGGGTCATGCGGGACTACCAACAACAGGCCTGGTTCTGCAAGCTCCAAGTGTCGCTACCAGTGGACCACATTGGCCGCCTTGGCGGCGCAGCACACCTGAGTGCCGTGGCCATCGTGTCGCAGGACGGAGACGTGCTGGTCCAGTGCGACCACTGCTTGTTGCAGTGCGACTCCATGGGGAGAGTGCAGAAGCATCACCAGCTTGAACACCATCGGGCTGTCGCCATGCCACACATGTTTTAAGAAAACCTTGTTTCGCATGATTGCCTCGATCGTCAACAACCTATGCCAGCGTCGCAGGGTCGTCAGAGTCCACCTTTCTTCCGCGACATGCGAGATGGATGCTACTTTCCTACATGAAACTTTGCTTCTCGTGAGCAGGAACAACAGAGCGATAAAAATCGCGAACAGACAAACAAATGAGCTGCATCTCGCGTGAACTGGGTAGAATTACCGGAAATGCAACACCCCGGTATGTTGGGCCCTGGCACCATCTTTGCCGTCCTTTTGTATTCGTGGTATCCATTTTATAGAATAACCCTTCCACCTTACTTGTTGTGTAGCGTTTTTAGGTTTTATACATATTTCGTCGCTGATTTGTCAACTCAGATAAAATATTCAACAATATTTGTTCTCATTGATTTTCTATAAACTGCATTAAGCAAGATTAATACCAACAATGTTGAATATTCTTGGATTAGTTGTATGAAACTATGGATATTTGCCAAATATTTGAAACCTTCCAACACAGATTCATTCAAGATTCATAGTCAATAATATTTATATAAAATACATACTAGAATTCCAACATACAAGATTTTTCAACAATATAGAAATTGATTTTCTGTAATCTGCATCGACTAAGATTAATACCAAGAACGTTTCATACAAGATTCACGAGATTACTCACACTATCTAATCTGATTCATATATTTTTTACATAGAAAAGAACATTTTCCTCAAATTCTTTACCCAAATCATTTTCGTTTTCCCTCATTATAAATAAATCTTTTTTGATGTTTTATACATAGATCCATAGAAGATTCATACCATGATCGATACAAAAAAAATTGAAAAATGTTTCGTACAAAGATCAATCTAAATAAACTGACCTTGAAAAGACAAAATCTAGAAAAAATGGAAAAGAAAAGAGGGGCCTCAGCTCATTACCATCACATATCCAATCAGTACGATATCGGCCAAATAGGAAAAATTGCATATACATGACAAATCATTGCTGGACTTGTAATCAACACAACATACAAGATCCACAGAAGATTCGTACCGAATTTGTAGCATAATCACAGAAAAAATCAACCTAAATCAGACTTCACAAATCCAAAAACGAGAGAAAAATAAGGAAGAAAAAACAGGGCCCGTGCCCAAGATCAGCCGCGCCGGCAAGTCGCCACCGGAAGCGGAGGATGGAGGAGTCGCGGGAGCGAAGGGCGTTAGGGCCAGCTACGCCACCAAGGCTTCCCCAAGACGAGCCGCGACGCCGGCTCGCGGTGGTGGCTAGAGAAAGGGCGTGGTCAGGGTGAAGGTGCTCCTGAGCAAGGAGGAGGCGGCGGCGACTATTGTCGCTGACCGTCGGCGGGCAGAAGAACGCGGCGCAGATCGTGGCCGAGATCAAGAGGATGGAGGCCTGCTGCGCCGCTGCAGGGAGGAGGAGGCGCGCTAGGAGAAGCTCGGGAAGGAGGCGACACACGGGGGAGGAGGAGGCGCATGGGGGAGGGGTGCTCGAGGGAGGAGGCGGCGCTGGGAGGAGAGGCAATAGGGAGGAGGGGCGCTGGGGAGGAGAGGCTCCCAGGTTAGGGTTAGGTAGGAGTGGAGGATGGATTGATTTTCGTACATATGGAAGGGTTAAAATGCAAAAAAGTTGCACCCTTTGACTAGTGGACATTTGCACGAATCTTGAATAAATTGATGGCTATGATGGTGCTCTGGGCCCAATGTGAGTGTGGTAAATCCTCGTTGGTACAATTACTAGGATTTACAGATATACCATAAGTATAAATATTTTTTTCACTCCAAGACTGGGCGGGGCCATGGCCCGATTTTGCCTTCGAGAAGCTCCGTAGGTGTTTTTGTCATGGTCATCTATCAACTTAAGTCTTTTCTTTTCTTTTTCTTTAGACGAAGTACATGTTTTGACTCTTGACTACTGAGACTTGGCTCACACCTATTTTAGGCTCTAGTAAGGGAGTTGTTTTAAATCTTTACTGTTAAAAACAAAACGATGATACCACACGGTGTCACACTTCAAGCAATTACTGGAAAAATGTCACCTGCAACAACAAATAAACTATACGCACCTTAATTTTTAGTCGCCAATGGTTAGCCAATGGCCTCGCTCGGATAACACCCTTCATCCCAAACGGTACGCTCAGTTTGTTAGTCACGCCTTTTATCCATTAAAAAACCCCTCCCCACAAAAATCTCCAACCTCCCTAGCAAATCTCAATTGATCTTGTCTCTCCTAATAATAAAGATGCTTTCTGCTGGTGCGCCGCTGTGACTTACGAATTACGATGCTCCCTATGGGCTATGGCTAAGAGCATCTCCACTCGGGATCCTCAAACCACCCCCCCCTCCTAAGGCCTATGAGGGCCTCCGGCGTCAAAAAACGCGTCCAGCCGCGGCCCTGATTTCAGAATTTCCGTCGGCACGGCCCAATTATTTAGCCGGCGGTCCCTGGCAAAACCCAATGTATAGGGAGGCGAGCGGGGGCGCCGACCCATCGAGAAAACGGTGCGGTCCAGCCTTGTCAAACGACCAGAAAACCTATCCTATACCCTTTCGAACACCCCGACCCCCTGGCGGCCGCCGCGACCACCCCTACCCCGCCGTCGGGGCCCCGCCTCCGGTAGCACTCCCCACCGCCAAAAAAAACCACGTCGCCTCTTCCTCTGTCGTCCTTGCGTCCAACCGCCGGCCGACGAACCTCTGCTCCCACCCGACTTCCTCCCCGCACACAAGGTGTTTGATCATTTGCCAAGGCGATGGACTCGGACGACGAGGAGGTCTTGGCCGCTCTGATGGATGAGGAGGTCGATGCGATGAAAGCAGCGGTGGCCGGGGACGACGAGCACCTATCTATCCTCCTCGCCCTCATGTCCATGATCATCGAGGAGGACAAGACGGTCCACGGCGGCTCGACGCCTGGACGCCACAAGACCAAGTCGAGGCAGAGGATGGAAGGGCACTGCAGGTTGTATGCAGACTACTTTGGCGATGATGCAGTGCACAACGATGTCACATTCTGCCGCCATTTCAGGATGAGCAGGAAGCTCTTACTCAAGATCGTCGAGAAGCTGAGGGAGTTCGATGACTTCTTCAAGATGAAGAGGGACGTTGTCGGTATGCTTGGTTTCTCCACTATCCAGAAATGCACAGTTATCCTTCGGATGCTAGCATATGGAATGCCTGGAGACACACAGGACGACTACATGCGCATGGCTGAGTCCATGGCCATTGATTGCATGTATAGGTTTTGCAGGGCAATTGTGGCGGTGTTTGGCGACAGATATCTGCGCACACCCAATGAAGATGACACTACTCGTCTGCTGGCACAGAATGCAGGCATAGGGTTCCCTGGGATGCTTGGAAGCATCGACTGTATGCACTGAACATGGAAGAACTGTATGTTTGCAAACCAGGGCATGTACAAGGGCCACAAAGGAGCATGCAGTGTGGTTCTTGAGGCAGTGGCTGATAAGGATCTTTGGATTTGGCATGCTTTTTTGGGATGGCAGGATCTCACAATGACATCAACGTGCTACAGTGATCGGATGTGTTTGCCAAGTTTGTTTCAGGCAATTCTCCTCCTGTGGCTTATGAGATCAATGGCCACCAATATGACAAGGGCTACTATCTGGCTGATGGTATCTATCCAAAGTGGTCAACATTTGTCAAGACCATTCCAAATGCAGTGTCTGGAGGGAAGAAAGCTTGGTTTGCTCAGTGTCAGGAGGCTTGCAGGAAAGATGTGGAGAGGGCATTTGGTGTGCTGGAAGCTCGATTTACTATTGTTCGGTACCCTGCGCTTACATGGTCCAAGGATTAGATGTGGGAGGTCATGACTGCTTGTATCATCTTGCACAACATGATCATCGAGAGCGAGTGGGAGAACTCAGTGTTCGACACTCAACCATACTATCGCCGGGGTCCGATGTTGATCATCAGGTGCCTACTACCTTTGCCTCTTTCCTGACCAAGCGTCAAGAACTTCGAGACTCCAACACTCATCACCAGCTGCAAAATGATTTGATCGAGCATTTGTGGAATATAAAAGCAGCTCTCTAGTTTGTTGGTCATTGTGATTCAAACTTGTTTAATTTGTGTGGTGTGTTAAACATAATTTATTTGTGTACTATGTTGAACTAGTTGAATAATTGTGTTGAATTTATGTTTCAATTTAATTGATTGCTTGTGTTGAAATAATTCAGAAAATAAAAAAATTGCCGGTTTGGGGTGCACAGCTGGGCTCCGGCCGGTCCCCATTTCTGATTTCACGCCGGCGCCCCCATACGGCCTAAAAAATCGCCACGCCGGAGTCCGTATGGGGATCACGAGTGGAGATGCTCTAAGAAGTTGCAGCCTCGAGTGGAAGACGTGTCCGCACTCGCCCGACGTCATTGGCCTCTAGAAGCCGCAGCCATGGACCGCACAAGCAGCTTCATCCGCATCTCCTTGGACCGACTTCATTTTCTTGTGGGCTGCATGGTATTGGTTCCTCGTCTTCCTCCACTCGCCAGTTACGTGCCACAATCATGGCTATCGGTGCAGATGTTTAAGGCTTCTTTGCTAATAACAACAAAAACTTCCAACAACCCTTCTCTCGCTAAGAACAAATCGGTTGTTCTCATCATGTTCTCTCTTGTACACAGGTTCAAGTATAACTCACTTTGTTCCACCGTTGTTTATCATGGTAGCTTCTTACAAATCCAAATGATGACATCTCTTCTAAAGTTTTTTATTGAGATGTCATTCTGTTGCGCTCGCTGGGAGAGTGAGAGAATGGAGAATTTCACATAATTGGTCGCAATTGGATCTGCGGAGGTAAGCGAACTCACCAGAAGAGAGCATGCCTGTTATTTTGAATGTGAAGTTGAACAAAGACCATTACCAAGATCATACTCCTTCTAACGTACAGCTCTGTATTAAATTACAACAGCTCTTATGTCGTTGAAAATGTAAGAAAGTAGTGAATATACTTCTGCAAGATTTAGCTTGGTAATTAGGTTGTGTTGTAAGATGATTAACCAATTGACTCTTCTTATGTGTTTGTCTGTAGTTGGATTGAACTGAAGCCATAGTTTTGCGGATTAAAATTTTGATTCACTTTTGGAATGAAACTTATATTTGCAGTTCATCCAAACAGTAAATCTCCTTCTATTCCCTAGGGAGTCCTAGCGCTCTGTGTCTATTAGTGGACGGAGGAGACATTGAAACGCCGCTTCTTGGTGAGGTGAAGGGAGGGACCAAGTTCGCTCAAGACTGCCTCTCTAGAACAGCATGATCACCAGGTCTGGTGCCCCTGCATCAAGAAGATGTACAATTCCCTCAGATCCAAAATAAGTGTTGGAGAGTTAGTACAAACTATATACTAAAACTGTACTAAATCACCAACGCTTATTATGAAGCGGAGGTAGTATATCATATGTGTCAGCGACGCACACATGCTTCTGGTGGATCTCTCTCTATGGGTGGTCGTCGTGTTGCTAGCATTACTGCTAGGGATCTATCATGTTTTGACGTCTCTTCCTATTATATATTGTTGCTTATAACTAACTATTGCAACAGGTTTTACGTGGATTAGTTGTTAGTTACGCATGCATATCTCTATTTTATCTCCGTTTAATCATTGAGCAACTCCGGTGGTGCTGCACCCTCTAGAAGGAGTCCAGGACAATATTGGCCGCTTTCGCTCCTCACACTCTTCTGCAATCGCTGTCTGCATGGTCTGTTGTCACTATCATGCGCCAAATTGCTGGAGCAATTGTTGTTTCCTTGCCAGCCATGGCACAACAATACGACAGCATCCCTATGTTGTGCATCGACGACGGTGTATGTACTCACCTTGCATGGCACGAGTCCTGCTCCGGTGCTCCGTCCCTGGTGAAGTTGAGGGGTTATTATCTTTTTTTCCCTTTTTTCTATCTTAGGCCCGCCGAAATCCATATCCAGCCCGCGTATAGCCTTATGTATAGATACGTACCTATATGGCGCATTTGAAAATTAAAAAAAAAGTCACGTGACCAGATCGATCCTACCTTGCTGGCCCATATCGTGCATGTGGTGTTAGTCGCCGCTTGTCCCGCATCTACTTAGGTTAGGCGACGGCACGCCGCCGGCAGACGGACGACGGACGGACCGTGCGACTGTCGTCTCTGCCATCTCCGGTGAGTTCGTGGCCGCATAAGGTTTTCAGAATCACGGAGCGTACCCTCTCTTCCCTGTGAGGCTAGTGTTAGGGGCAACCTAGGGTTAGGGGCTCCTCCCCACCGATCGATCGTATCAAGGGGCAACCTAGGGTTAGGGGCTCCGGCCACGGTCAGGTTCTCTCGACGTGCGCGTGGGGCGGTTCTTCATCCACTTCATCTAGCACATCGACCAGTGCGGTGGGGTGGGCTTCATCCGCCAACACATCTACCAGCGTGGTAGATTGATTCATTCTTCTTTAAGTTCATGACATGGGCAGAAATATGATTAATATATCGTTTGTTTGTATTCTTTGTTGATGTACTGAAGTAATGTACTGTTGTAGGAAATGGCGGAGTCTAGGTCAGGTATTTTTGAGGTAGAGAAGGAACCTGGGTTGGAGTTTCTTGCAGATGGGTCAGATGATTCTAGTGAAGGTGTTGGCGATTAGGTAGATGAATCTATGTCAGCTAGTGAAGAATTGTCTGTAGATTCAAAGTCAAATGCTGGTGATAGCTCTCAGCATGTGAGCACAGATGTTATTAATTAAGTTATTTTATTTGATTCAATTATTAGGGATAGCAAAATAATTATGTTAACGTTAAAATTACAACATTATTCATGATACCAATTTATGTAGATGGACATAGACAATGATAAGGAGGAAAGCAATTCCGAGTCTCTGTTCGAGGAATACATTAATGAGGTACATAGAGTGTACTAATTATTTGTGAAGCAACGAAGTAAATGACCATTAGTGGATGAGTAATTGTGTTATTGTTTTGTGCAGGAAATAGCTGGTCTTCAAAACATGTACGACTACTATGGTGAGTCGGACATGGAGAGTGATATTTTTGATGGAACAGATTCTGGGGAGTCAAAGGAGGTGAACATTATGGAGGTAAGATTTATGGTTATATTTGTTGTCAAAAACAAATTGTCTGATGAATAGAAAATTATGTAGGTTTTTATTGCTTTTCTCTACATGTGCAGGCCCCGGTTGATGATGGGAGCTGGAATGTCAATGATGTTTGCAAGGCTGAGGATAAGATGGACATGTTGATGAAGATAAAGGAGATGACTTTTCCTTGCGAAGTAGCTGCTTTTGTATTCTATAACAGCTACGCTAAAGATAATGGATTTAGCATCTGAAATGACAAGGTCAGACATAGTAAGAAGCAGACGAAACATTTAGTTTACAGACATTATTTGTGTTCGAGGGAAGGTGAGCGTGATAAGAGGTTGATGACCGGGGAGGGACGAAGTCGGAGGCTCAGAGCTTTGTCCCGATGCAAGTGTGGGGCTCACCTGACAGTGAAGCTTAATGCAAAACTTGGCGTATGGTACGTTGAAAGTTTTGAGCCCAATCACAGTCATGTGTTAGCAAGACCGGATGAAGTACCTTTTCTTTGGTCGCAGAGAAAAATAAAAGAGTACCAGAAGGCTGAGATATTAGCTATGGGAGCCGTAGGAATTAGAAAGCACATCATAATGGACTCCATGATCAGCAAAAGTGGATGGTACAGCGGTGTTGGATATGTCAGGAGGGATATGTACAACCTTTGCAGCAAGGAGAAGAGAAAACTACTGGTGAAAGGTGATGCTGCCACGACCATTGGCATTATGGCTAGCAGAAAGGAGAGGTGCCCCAGCTTTTATTTTGACTATGACTTAGATGAAGAAGGACGGCTGAAAAGAATGTTCTGGTGTGATTCCCAGTCTATACAAGACTATGGGGATGTCCTTGTGTTTGACAGCACGTACAAGATGAATCGATATGGTATGCCATTCATACCTTTTGTCGGTTTGAACAATCACCGTAGGTCTACTGTTTTTGGTTGTGCCATAGTTTCAGATGAGAGAGAAGAAACATATGTGTGGCTATTGGAAACATTTCTCAAGGCAATGTGTCAGAAGATGCCTCGGAGTGTAATCATGGATGCTGACTCGGCGATGATTAGGGCAATATGTAGAGTATTTCCAGATGTCTGGCACCGAATATGTACTTGGCATATTGAGAAAAATATGAAGGTCCATCTTAGTAGTAAGTCCTTGGGAGAGTTTCGCTCTATGTTGTACTACACTACATCGAAAGCCGTATTTGAGCAGAGATGGCAAGCGTTCTTAAGAAAATGGCAGTCAGAGAAAACCAAAACTTGGTTGAGAAGGATGTATAGGAAGAGGGGCATGGGCTGCAGCGTATCTGGCGGATGGTTTTTGGCTTGGTATGAAAAGCAACCAGCAAAGTGAAAGTCTAAATTTCTACCTTCACCTGCACCTTGATGGAGAGATGACTTTAGTGGATATGATATTGCATTATGAGAATTGCATCAACCGTATCCGTGAGAACGAGGTGCGAGATGACTGCACGGCCTCACAGACTATACCGGTGCCCGTAACTAGATGTAGGGAACTGGAGGTAGCTGCTTCGCACAAGTTCACCCTGGCTAACTTCTATATGTTGCAGGATGATCTAAAGAAAGTTGGTGGCATACTGACTGTTGAAAAAAAAGCTAGGATCTGGGTCAGAAATATTTGTCGTCTCATGGCATGATAACCGAAAGAGGCAGTTCACTGCGGAATATACACCGGAAAATCCAAAAGAATCTATAAAGTGCAGCTGTAGAAGAATGATTAGAAAAGGTCTACCGTGCAAGCATATATTTCATGTTCTGAACGAATTGCATATATATAAAATTCCAGATTGTTGTGTTCTTCGTCGGTTGACAAAAGACGCAAGACACAGTCTTCCTGTAAGGCACACTAGTGATTTATTCGGAGTAGGATGGTCAGGGGCTAGGGAAAGATTGAAATATCAGTGTGCTAGCTTCAGAAGCTATGCATGCGGCATGCAAACACCCCTCCCTTTGGGATTAGTTGCAAACACCCCTCCCTTTGGAACATAAAAAATTATAGATACATTTGCAATGTATCAACATCCTCAAGCTTAACTCCTGCTCGTCCTCGAGTAGGTAAGTGATAAAAAGAAAGAATAATTTTTTACGTGACATGCACCATCAAAGACTTGATCAAAATATTTGCAAAACATTCAAAGCTGGGATCAAAGTACTTCAATCATAACATGAAAGACAAAGTTCTAGCAATAAACAAAGAAACTATAATGCAACATGAAAAGGCACAAACAAAAGATTTATGAATAACAATGCTTTGCAATACGTTTGTTTGTTTCACATAAAAAACATAGCATAATAGTATTCAGCTTGTCCCTCAATAGAGTAGCAAATATAAATGCATAGGACACCTTCAAAGTTCAAAAGAGTGACTAGATACAATAGTTTAAAACAAGCAATATCAAGTTATGCATCAATCAACTAGTCTTGGGACAATGCACATAGAACTAAGAATGGCCACTATGCTCTCAAAGTAGGTGCATAAAGATAGAAGGTGGAGACTCAATATAATGGTGGAAGAAAAGCCTTTTGTAGAAGGAAGTAGGGATTCAAGTCTCATAAAGAGCTTCCAAAAATTATGGTACTTATAGCTTTCAGCTCTCATTGCCCCTATCATAAGCATCTTGAAGTGATTAAGGTTAAAGTGAACAAACTATGGTGTACATGCTTGACGAAGTATAAGTCAGAAATCTCATGTCCCTTGTATACGAGGTCCGCTCCTCATGCTACTCAAGTTTAGTCACCGGTAAGTTCTTGTCATCGTAAGTACATGTGTATCATAGAGAACCGCCAACGGGGTACCCCTTGCCCGATGATACGAAAGAATCCCCATATCAAAATGACAAGGCAAGTAGACAATGAGCATCTCAGCATTCTTCTTATTTACCATGGGAATATGGTGCTTTTTTCTCTCTTTCCTCTTTTCATAGTATCTCTTTTTTTCTTTTCTCTTTTTTTATAAGAAGAATGCTTCATAGACGGCTCATTATGGTTACGCTGCAGGTTTCCACCATGTCATCATGGATTAGACCAGCGGCCCAGGCGTTTCTCTAACACATATACATAACTCCATGGACTTACAAGCTCCTCTTTCATTTCACACCGACGACATCCATATACAAAAGAGCATGATATCAACTAGGTACAAGTACCAAGTGCAATGTTGAAAGCGTTCCCCATGAAAGCATGGTTCTGCTAATTTCTAACAAATAAGTGCAAGCATATACAACATAGAAGACACAATGGTTCAAGTTTATTAAGGGCAAGTAAAGTAAAGTGTGCCATCAAGTTCGTGAGAGCTTTAATCACTAGTTTTCTCATAACAAATTTAATTTGGAAGGTAAACAAAAGCATGAATATTCTTGGAATAGCATAAGCTAGTAGGTAGGTATGGTGGAATCTTTGGAATAACTTGGTTTAGGGAGTTGGATGCATGAGTGGAACTCATACTTGGTTGCGGAGGCTAGCAAAAGACTGGGAGCGACAAACTAAGAGAGCAATAATGGCCATAATCATGCCGAGCGACAAAACATCATTGATCAAAGCATAAAGTGATACTACAAGCTGAAAACTAAAGGATCATAAAGGCTATGGTGACTTGATATAGTCATAACATGGTGTGAGCATGCGCCAAGTCAACCCAAATAAAGCATCAAAGAAGAATACCACTATACTATGCTTTAATATGCTAAAACAACGCATGATTCATCCAAGGCACATTAAGCAATCTCAATTGTTTATAACAAGTCATGCTACAACAAAGAATACTAAGCATAAAGCCAAAACAATATCAAGCATGCATGACAAAGCATAGGCCACAGTCAAAAACAAGCTCTTTTTACCACATAAGTATGAACTTTCCTACTCTTTTCCAAACCAAACCAAACTATTTGCAAACCAATGTATGAAAGAGGGGGTCCAACCAATTTATTCAGAAAACTAAGCAAACCAAGCAAATGAAAAACCAAAACAAAAACGAAAAAGAAGACGCTCCAAGAACAATACAACTGTGCATGAAACAATAAAAATGAAGCGTTTGGAAGAAACCTGGGATTTTTATTGATGAAGAAGGGGATGCCTTGGGCATCCCCAAGCTTTGACGCATGTACTTCTTGGATATTTCTTGGGGTGACACGCGTGGCATCCCCAAGCTTGAGCTTTAGTCCATCCTTCATCTCATTACTCATTCCTTCCATACACCTGAAATTTTTCCTTGATACAAAACTTCACACAATCTTTATTAGCAACATTAGTGCACTCAAGATAAATAAGTCTTAAGGTTCAGTTCTAACACCAAATAAACTTCCATTCGAACACTAGCTACTATAGCAGTTCCCTAAAAAGCTCAATTCCCCAAAGGAACTCAAAAAGGAACCAACAAGAAGCAAATGCAGAAAATGCCAGAAATCTGTCAAAACAGACCAGCAGGTAAAGACGAATTTTTTCGAAGACCTTCTGTTGTTCAAATCAAAAAGTGTTGAACTAACTAAAATTAGATAACAACCTGGGTCAGAAACACAAAAAATACAGCTCAATACGACATACAGAGATCTCTCACGAATTTTTATGGTGAAGCACAGAAATCTGTTTCAGGACAACAACTTTCCCAATCATTACTTCTCTCTCATTAGAGGTTACTCTTGGCACAAAAAGCAAATAAAAATAATAAGGAGAGGTTATTACAGAGGTAATAACTTCCAAGACTCATCTAAAACTTTTGGGTTATCTCCCAATAAGTACTTTTCTTTAACGCCTTTAAGTTAGGCATAAGAAGCAAAGAAAGAATCAAGTGTTCTCAAATGAAGAAGCATTAAGACCAATACCAGAAATATTTTCAACAAGGCAAGGTATATCATCCAAGTAAGTTCTAGAGGATCCTCTCTCAATGCTCTTAGGTTCACTATTCTCATCAAAAGGGTTTGCAGGAACAATCCAATCAAGATTTTTTTCTATGGCTTCATGTATTGCTACTAGTTTAAAGGGTATTAGTATCTTAGGTTCCTCCCCATTAGGTTTGGTTTTGTTCATCTTTTCTTGTGTACCAACAACATCTACACATGAGCCTAGCATATTGAAATGTTCAAAAACTTTTCTAGCTTCCTTGGCAACATCATAGAACTCCTTAAACAAAGTTTCTAGAATAAAATCCCTCTTTTCAGGGTCCTCAATTTCTTTAAGCTTAAGAAACATTACTTGCATTAAGAGGTTGAGGTTAACAAACCTAGCTTCTAACATGTGAATTAAAGAAGCTGCAGCAATCTCATAGTTTGGAGCAAGTTCTACATGGGATCTATCCTCAATATCTTCATGCTTACTAACATGATTAAAGAATTCTTCCATGTTATCTTTTCCAATTATAGAACCACTACCAATTGGAAGGTCTTTCAGGATGAATGTAGGGATCAACATGGTGAGCTAAGGGAGAGGTGACTACTAAAGGAGACTTAATTTTTTTTGTGTTTTTGAAATAAGAAAGCAAACAAGTAAAACTAATTTTTTTTGTGTTTTTTTTGAAGAAAAAAACAAGCAAACAAAGCAAAAAGAAACTAAGCAAAACAAAAACAACAAAGTAAAGAGACTGGTTATGAGGGACTCCCCTTGTAAAGATGTCCTTGACTCCCGGCAACGGTGCCAGAAAATCGCTTGATGGCTCAATGTACGGCGTCCAGAAAAGTGCTTGGTGCGTGGTTGATGTAGAGCTCGTTGGGAACCCCAAGAGGTAGGTATGATGAGCACAACAGCAAGTTTTCCTCAGTTATGAAACCAAGGTTTAATCGAACCAGTAGGAGCAAGGAAACACCCCAAAGGTGTTACTAGCTGAGCTTTGGCAGGGCGCACTACCGGTGCTAGTAGCAACGTGGAGACCTGCACAACACAACCACAGAACTTTGTCCCCAAATTGCGATGAGGTTGTCAATCTCACCGTGTTTTTTGGAAAACAAAGGATTAAACGTATCGAATAGAAAGAAGTAAAAGTTTGTAGAAAATAAACACAAAACAGTAAAAGATTGTAGATTGTATGTAAAGTAAAGGACCGGGATCCATAGTTCACTAGAGGTGGCTCTCCTTAAGATAGATAACATGCTGGGTGAACAAATTACAGCGGGGCAATTGACAAACACCGAGAAAGAAATACATGCATATACTAATCATCTTGACTCCTTTGAGACTTGATTGGGCATTACAACATAATACATAGACCGCCATCCAACTGCATCTATGACTAATAATCCACCTTCAGGTTATCATCCGAACCCCCTCCAGTATTAAGTTGCAAGCAACAGATTATTGCTTTACGAACCGCGTGTAAAGTAAATAATACGATTGTTCTATGAACAAAGGATTGTTGTTTTCTCCCTAGTAGCAACATCACATCTAGTACCTTAGAGATTTCTGTCACTTTCCGAGATTACCAGAGGCATGAACCCACTATCGAGCATAAATACTAACTCTTGGAGTTGCTAGCATCTACTTGGCCAAGATAGCTACTAACAACGGAAAGCATGCAAGATCTCAAATAACAAAGACATGATAGAATCAATAATCAATCTGAAATAGCATCTCAATATCCATCGGATCCCCGCAAACACAACATGTAGAATTACAAATAGATGATCTTGATCATGAACGGAGCTCACAAGATCTAGACATGAAAGCACAAAGGAGGAGAACCAGCCATCTAGCTACTACATGGATCCGTAGTCCAAGGATGAACTACTCACGCATCACACTGGAGGCTTGCATGGTGATGAAGAAGGCCTCCAGGGTGAATTCCCCTCTCCGGCAGGGTGCCCGGAAGAGCTTCAGATCTCTCCCGATCTAGGGATAGAGATGACGGTGGCTACAGACTCTTTCGTGGATTTTTGATCAAGTACTTAGGGTTTTCATCCCGAGAGCAATATATAGGTGGAAGGAGAGGCCGAGGGGGTGCCGGGAGAGGCCACACCACCCCCTGGTGCGGGCCAGGCCTGGCCGCATGGCCAGGTGGTGTGGTGGCTCCTTGGCCCTTGTTCGTCTCGTATTCTGGCACTTGATCACTTTCGGAAAAATAGCACTTTGGCTTTTGTCCCATCCAATTCCGAGAATATTCATTTTCTGACTTTCCTGGAACCAAAAACAGCAGAAAACAGGCAGCTGGCACTGTGGCTCTTGTTAATAGGTTAGTCCAAGAAATCATATGAAAAGTACTCCAAACTTGGAACAAAACACAAGAAAGTTGATAAAACTAAGCATGGAACATAAAAAATTATAGATATATTTGCAATGTATCAGATATCTAAGGCTATTGAGTATGATCAGAAGGAGGAGTTGGGAATTGTTCCTATTTGTCTAAGCTCGTTAGCGGTTGAACACGTAGAGGATCATGAAGGAAACATTGTTAAGGTTCAGGATCCTTTGAAAGTATCGAGCAAAGGTGTACAAAAGCATAGCTCGAAAGATGAGGAATACGATTATCGTCCAAAGTCTAAAAATGAGAGACCATTATCATTTGACAAACATAGAATCAAGTGCGGCGCTTGCAAGGAACGAGGACACAACAAACGCAGCAAGCATTGCAAACTTAACCAGAAGTAAGTGTTACCAAACTACATTGAATATATAAATAATGTACTTGTCAAACTTATTGAAATTTTGTGTTTTCATGTGCAGGAAGGTGGTATAGGAACATCACTAGAGGAGATATTTGAGTTAATATTGTTAGAAAATCTATATATTTGGTGGCACGGTTTTTAAAGTTGTAATACGGTTTTGACGTACACAATTATTTTGGTTACGCCGTTGTTGTGTTGTACTGTGTCATTGTCTTACCACGTCTTCGTTAATTTTGGTTTATGATGAAATGTGTGCCATGTCAATTTTGTGACGATGATATAAATATATTTCAAGTTCGACCCGATGTAATAAGTTTTATGATGTAAAAATAAAAAGAATAATGCTAAAAATCTAGATGTTTGCATAAAATTGCAACGATTTTTATCCATGGCTGGCCCACGAAGTAGTTGATTGTTTTCCCATTAATTTGGGTTGTAATGCTACCCGGCCCATGGACTATTCACGGTCCTAGTAGCCGGGCCTAGGGTTTGGAAAATTTTACTATATTAATGTGCATACCATCAGTCTCATCTAGGGTTCGTCTGGGCTATGTCGTCTCGCTGTGTGACTGATCGGCGGCTGCAGGCGCGCGCAAACTCGTCGGCTAGGAGGGATCCAACAGACGGCGCTGAGGTATGGGCGAAGCTTACATCTGTTGTCCATTACGACTGCGGGAAGATCAAGAAAGGCGCACCACCAACCTAGATGAGACGGTTAGTTCTTGAAAATCTTTTTTTCTGTTTCATTTCTAGGAAATTTACTCAGTATCTGATATTTTGCAATTTAGGATGTTAATGAGGTCATCTTGCCCCACTTTGTTGATGCTTTTCCGCAATATGAGTATGATCCTGCTTACAATGGTATTGAGCGCAAAACCAAAAATAGGTGCGGCCACTCGGTGTTTTCTGCTCGTCGTGTCTCCAAAGATGGTTGTGATGCTGGTAGACGGTTTCTGGGTTGTCCATATGAGGTTTTACCCTATGTCCTTGTGTTATATACATCATTGACAATATACTAAGATATCACACAAAAAATATAACTTTTATTATTATTTTAGGGATTACATAAGTGCAGACATGTGGAATGGGTAGAAGATGAATGGAAAGGAAGAGAAAGATATGTGATTGGGCAACTAGCCGAAAAGAACAACAAGATACTGATGGCAAAAGAAGAGGCTGAGAAAAAACTGAAGACACATTTGAAAATACAAAATAAACTATTAAAATGTAAGGACAACATTATTTGTTTCCTTGCGACAATGTGTGTTGCAATGTTTGGACTTTTAGTAGCCATCATGTACAAGTGGCAAGATGCAAAGTAGCAAGTTGTTACAAAAGAGGAGTTTTTTTACACTCTAATAATAAACAAGTGACGCATTTCGTATCAGCTGTGTATTTTTCGTCACGCCATTAGTACAACTCGATTTGTACAAACATTGTATAAAACATGAACTTCTGATTAATAAATTCGTCATATAACAATATATGAGTAGCCTTAAGTGCATATAATAAAACAAAATAGTTGAGGTCATTATGTTACATAGTTGATCGACACAAACAAGTTATAATGGCTAGGAAACCTTCTTCGGGACTAAAATCTAACCACTCTAACTTGAAAATTCTAATCATCTATGTTTTCATAACTTGTTCATCTTTGAAACAATCTCGTGAACTTTCTTTTTCACGGCATCTAATTTGTTGGATGGCGAGAACATCATTTCTACGATGAGACGTCTCCTCCTTGCATTAACCGTGGCCTACAAATTAGTAGAAATCATGGTGAGTTGAAATTTAGTTAAGATGGAACGTTTAGTTCGTAATCATACCTGGGAAAATTCTCCTGTCATCCGTTCGCCATCCCAATGCTCCATGCATTCGATGACAAATAATCTACAAGAGTTTCTGTTGTAAAGGTATAAGCATAGAAAGATTAATACAGTGCTCATGTTCATTCCGTCGTACAGAATATGCTGTAACATTTACTCACCCATCCCGCTGCTGCGACATCTCATACTCTTTAATTGGCCACTTTGAAACATCCGGATATCGACCATCTATAGTTGCATTTGCCACTTGCATGTCTTGTCCAATTTGGCGACGCTGTAAAAAGATCATGGTTAAATGCGCAACACATTTTGACAAAAAAATAAGGACAATATATTCTCCACATACTAGTGCCTTGATAGTCCCCAAAGTTAAGTACAGAGGATATAGCGAGTCCAAAACATGGAACTCTTGCTTTGGCATGTGCATGACCACCGTCATCCAGTGTGTATTGTCGATATTCAAGGTAAAATAAGTCTACAAAAAACTCATATTATTAAATATCCGATGGATTTTTAGATGTTTAATCATAACATATAATAATTGATCGCAAACATAATATAACATACCTTTTTACGAACTGTATATTCTTCCAACACTCTACCAACTGTTCCAGATTTTAGCATCTCATTATCCATGTTCATGGTGGACTCTTCTACTTTGTCTCCAGCAATTGCACGGTCTACTAGAAATTTAGATCTCCATGCTGGACATAAAAAACGGTCATGCCCAACCCGGAGGGCTAAATGTCCAATGTACCTATCTATTACCTGCAACATACATCATTGAATTAAGTGTTTGAAACACACAAAACATAAAATTAATGTATTGGCATAATATTAAAGTATTGCCAGTAAGTGTAGTTATCACTTACATCATCAGACAACCATTTCCGATCTAGAACGACATGTAGTCTTTCTGCACTAACTTCATCTCCACGGGAGTTCTTGTATAAGCTTTTTTTCTTGTGCTGATCTGACCGAGATACGAGCTCAAGAAATATGATAGCAACATCTATTTGTTGTGGAGTCAAATTAGTACATGAATCAGTGTTGTAGTTTGCATCTGGGCCTGATTTATCATCGAAATCGAGAACTGCATATATAAATGAAAAACTGAATTAGTATATTTGAATGCAAGACATGTTTACAAGTTTTATTAAACAATTCAAATATGAACTTTACCTTTTGCAGTAGATCCTCGGACTAAACGCTTGATGGGTTTGTCAAGAGCATAAGGAGACAAAAACTTTTTTGGGACTGTATGCTTCCATTTCCCAGTTAACGCATCTACCTTTCGGCTATCAGCTGCTTGACAGTCATTTGATACACCTTTATTTAATTGTGCCATAGACATAAACTTATTAACAGAAACAGCAGAAATATCAATATCAGATTCTTGTTTTACTGGTTCTGCATTATCATTAATAAAAGGGTTATCTGGTGTGCTGCCAAGTGCACCAATCCTCTTATCCGGCATACGATCATTCACACCATTCGCCTTGCTAAGTGGTGTATGGACATTTACGCCATTCTGTGCAGGCGCCTTCTCATGTGTGCCATGGTTAGCAACTTCGGCAGGCGCGGTCGCACCAATGCACTATACCTCTTCTTCAGAATCGCTATCTTTCTTGTAGACGAACTTTTTTTTTTCACGAGGTCCATTCGAAAAAGAACCAGCATCTTCTTCCTCTTCCATTTCTGCTGAAGCCGCTGCATCCATAGGTTTGCACGTCACGCCTTCCTTGTTGAACAGTTTCAATGTTCTCTACAAGACATGGAAATGTAATAGCACAACCAAATATTCATCTAGAATGACCTTAACTATGTAGTTTAGTATCTCACCTGAGCATATAAATCAGCTATAGGAGTCAACATTTTATGCAACTGTGTGTCCAAGTGATCTGTCACCCGCTTGAACAAAAGCTCCATCTGATCATTACCAATTTATCGTGTACCATTGATCTTCTTATGCGAAACACTAACCGGCTTGTCCTTTTGCTTACGAGCAGGCATAGGATCTACCATCAATGGCTCTTGCATACGATATTCTTCAGTGATATTATCTTCTATCTGCATGATAGTACAAATGATACAAGCTGTAAGTCATGCGTACTTTATTTACATGAGTCCTAATCTAAAAAGGCAATATACGAGGGAAGCCAAAAAAATATTATCTTGACGTTACCATGACCACGCCCATTCTCGTAGTCAAAATTGTCTCTCTTTGTGGCAGCGGCTTCGTTCTAATTCCTCATGAGGGGGCGTATAGAAATTTTAGGATTAAATGCACATTCGCCTTCCTGAGGCAGCACTTTCTCCAAGTACAAGTACTACATTTTAAGAAATATAAGTAAATTAGCTATAGCACAGACATCATAGAGTATACATGTGAAAACAAATGAGTACGAAAATAAAACCTGCAATAGTCCAAGATTTTCTTTCGACCATTGACGGATTATTTTTCCTTTTCTCCCAATCCTGATGCTGTCCATTAGAACCCTCCTCGTTAAAGCATTCCAAATAATCTTGGACATTCTGTTAACATCATCAACTAATGCATGGTACTGCTTCGGAACAACCTTTATTGCCATAGGCGCAATAACTGTTCCAAGTAGCACTAGCACCATCTTTCGCAGAAAGTCGTCATCGGCAACTTTATTTTTAATGATATCAGTGATTAAATCATCAATTACGATGTTTCCGGTAGATTTTCTCAGAAAGTGTGTGGGGACGCGATCCTTCAAGTCCTCTCCTTCTTCAGTAAGTATGTCCGCTGCTGAAAACCCTTCAGTCTCGAGACTAAGGATACACTCTACGTCGACGGGCCCAATAGAGATTGTTCCATTTGTCTCTTCTATGGCGAATGTACCTGTTATAGGGTCAAAAGCCTCGAGCATGAACCTTCAATAATAATTACCATGAATCAGAATATAGGAAAAAAAACATATGTACAATGGTAGAACAGAAATATTTGCATTAGTATCTTATTAAGATTGTGTGCATCTTCGTAGATGGCATTATCATCATACTACGCAGATTCGTTTGGGGTAGTCTAGCCCGTTGAGCGATGGAAATACCCGCCACTAACTTACACCATTTTTCGATGTTGCAACAAATATCCCCATTAAGATCGTCCATCCTAAAAACAAAAAACACAATTAATATATTGGCATGACAGTAATATGTAGACTCTATTGCTGCATGCGATATGAGTAACTCACTACACACATAAAATGACAATACTATTTTCTATAAACATGTCTGGTAATATCTAAATGAACTATTGGATCTAGAGGGCCTAATAATATTGATATCAGTCGTCCTAGTTGGCTTGTATCTTGACTGGCAAGCGTCCGCCCTATCATTAGACAGAATTCAAGGGACAAACAACAATGGACAGAATTTCCGCGTGATTCGACAGAATTTGAAAATGAAAAATCACTACAACCACACAAAGATACTATTAAACATAAATGTAAGGGCAAGTAGTATCGGATCTTAGAGCTCTAAGTCATGAGCCGACTAGCCTACCACTTTCGAGGATCAGAGGAAGATGTACCTAAAATAAAACTACTGATGCGCTAGATCAGAGGTTTACCTGAACGACCTCTGTAGAGGAGGAACGGCCACTGTGGAGCATAGCGGTCGTCGAAGCTGCGCCGAGGAATTAGGTGCACACGAGGTCAAAGGGGCTGAGTCCACTAGCGGACTATGATGGCGTTTAGGGTTAGCAGGAGAAAGCGATCGTGGGGTTTAATATATTTCCACTTGGTCGGTCCTTCTTGGGCCAATAAAGGTCGTTGGACTCATCCCGTCTGAGATATTATATGAAACGGGGCCTGCGCTATATCAAGGGCCAGGCGAAGTTTTTTTTCGTCAGACCGAAGTTTTTTGTTATCTTTTTCGATATGAATTTCACAAAATGCTTAAATTTTGAACTTTTAATTCTAGGAAAATAACTATATATTTGACATCAGTGCTTGACATGTAACATGTATACAAAGTTTGAAAAAAATTATAGAAGGTCGGGAAATTTGACAACTTAGAAACAAGTCGTTTCGTCTAACTTGAACCATCTTTTCTAAGCATGTGATTTTTTCGACCTTCATTAAATTTTCTAATATTTTTTACACATGGTGACACAACCAATCTAAGACACATGGGCAAGGTTTTACATTTTTTTGATTTTCTTTAAATTTCTATTTCCCCGCTCAAAATTAGGTCAAATAATTTAAGACATTCGAACAAATATAATGCATTATGATGTGCAAGCTCTCTTTCAAAGTTCTACCAATGTACAAATTGCATGCTATACCTCCATATTTACAACATATAAAAATTTGGTATCAAAATTTCAAAGTTAACTTGCTCAAAATTCAAATTTGATTTGGAGGTGATTTAGTATTTTCAAATTTCTACATGCACCAAGTTTTGAATCTGAAAAAACTCTACAAATGAATAATGTGTCCCCTACAGTCCTTCAAATAATGGTGAAAACCTCATGCAATTCAGACAAACACAGCTCCTCAAATCCAAATCTGAATTTTTAGGTCAAAATCGCGTCGAACGCAGAGGACGCATATGTATGAACCAAGCCGACATAACAATATATCCATGATTAAACCACATCTTGTGGACCTTAAAATGATTTTTTCCAAAAATAATGAGGTTCCAATGATGTAGATGTAGTTCAATATTTCAATGTTTTGACCAGATTGACCAAAGTTTGACTTGAGGTAAAATTTGAGCAAACAAGCATTTCATAATGAACAAAGTGGTCACATTCCAACTAAATGACCCCAAAATCCATACCATGTTGGTGAAAGACAATTTTTATTCAAATTTTTGAACTACCTTCACAAAATGTGTTTGAATTTGAATTATTAAAATGGAAAATGGTATGTGAAATCATAGTTGGATAAAAACCCCAAAAGATGAAACGTGTACTATGCCAAGATACACCTACCTGCCAAATCTGAGCCCATTCTGAGAAAGTATGCCATAGAGTTGGCCATCTCCTAGATAATTTGGGTACTTACCCATAAGACTCACACTTGAAACCAAGTGTGTGAGAGCAACCTCAACTTTCATTCAACAAACTTAAGGTTTATTATTTTTTGTGCAAACTAGGGTATAATCTAAGACACATGGCCAAGGTTTTATATTTTTTTGATTCTTTTTGAATTTGTAGTGCCCTCTCAAAGTTTGGTCAAAATCGCGTCGAACAAATAAAATGCATAAAGATGTTCAGGCTCTCTTTCAAAGTTCTACCAATGTTCAAACTACATGCTCTACCTGCATGTTAACAACATATGAAAAAATGTTACCAAAATTTAAAAGTTAACTTGCTCAAAATTCAAATTTGATTTGGAGGTGATTTAGTATTTTCAAATTTCTACATGCAGCAAGTTTTGAATCTGAAAAAACTCTACAAATGAATAATGTGGCCCCTATAGTCCTTCAAATAATGGTGAAACCCTCATGCAATTCAGACAAACACAACTCCTCAAATCCAAATCTGAATTTTTAGGTCAAAATCGCGTCGAACGCAGAGGACGCATATGTATGAACCAAGCCGACCTAACAATATATCCATGATTAAACCACATATTGTGGCCCTAAAAATGATTTTTTCCAAAAATAATGAGGTTCCAATGATGTAGATGTAATTCAATATTTCAATGTTTTGACCAGATTGACTTGAGGTAAAATTTAAGCAAACAAGCATTTCACAATGAACAAAGTGGTCACATTCCAACTAAATGACCCCAAAATCCATACCATGTTGGTGAAAGACAATTTTTATTCAAATTTTTGAACTACCATCACAAAATGTGTTTGAATTTGAATTATTAAAATATAAAATGGTATGTGAAATCATAGTTGGACAAAAACCCCAAAAGATGAAATGTGTACTATGCCAAGATACACCTACCTGCCATATCTGAGCCCATTATGAGAAAGTATGCCATAGAGTTGGCCATCTCCTAGGTAATTTGGGTACCCATGAGACTCACACTTGAAACAAGTGTGAGAGAGCAATCTCAACTTTCATGCAAACCTCATTCCTTCAAACAATGGTGAAAACCTCATGCAATTCAGACAAACACAGCTCCTGAAATCCAAATCTGAATTTTTTCTGAATATTCATGTCAAAACCACCTATTTGTTGTGTTTAACTGAATTTTCAAATTTCTACATGCACCAAGTTTTGAATCCGAAAAACTCTATAAATGAATAATGTGGCCCCTGAAGGAAATATGCCCTGAGAGGCAATAATAAAGTTGTTATTATGTATACCTTGTATATGATAGATGTTTATTTTGCATGCTATAATTGTATTGATAGGAAACAACAATACATGTGTGTTTAATAAACAAAAAGGGTTCCTAGTTATGCCTCTCTTATAAACTAGCTTGTTGATTAACAAGATGATCAAGGTTTCCTGATCATGGACATTGGATATTGTTAATAACAAGGTCACAGCATTTGTGAAATGATGTGATGAACATTCATCCGAAGTATAGCATTACGATCAAGTCATTATGTTTATATTGCTATAACATCATACAAAGTATTCTTAGTCCTTAGACCATGAGATCATGTTAATTGCTAACACCGGAAGAGTATCTTGATAACATCAAACGTCACACCGTAACAGGGTGACCATAAAGGTGGGTTCAGTGCTATGAAGGTGTTATGTTGAGGCTCATGGATCAAGAGTGGAATTTGTCAATCCCGATGACGGATAGATATACTCTAGGCCCTCTCGGTGATATCACATTAAGATAGCTTGCAAGCAAGTGATGTGATCACTAGAATGTTATATCACGAGAACGAGAAAAGAGTGCATGTCGGTAACGAGATCAAACTAGGTATTTGGATACCGATGATAGAATCTTGGACATGTATTGTATCATGAGACAAAGGGATTAAATTGCTGACGTTAAAGGTTCTCACGATCACAAAAGTCATCGTTGAATATGCAGGAGTCAGTATGGATCTCCAGGTCCCGCTTCTGATTATTGATCTGAGAGGAGTCTCAATCATGTCTGTATTATTCGCGAACCGTAGGGTGACACACTTAAGGGTTGCCGGACACCATTTAAGAGCACATATGTTCCAGACAAAAGGTTTGCAAAGCGCAGGAAATGTTTCGATAGAAACAGGAATTGTTTCGATAGAAACCGGAATTGTTTCGGGTGAAATTGCAGAAAGTGGTTGTGCATGTGATATTGAAATGTTGCAAGGGGTTTTATGTGAATGTTTGTTAATTAAAGTAATTAACAAAATTCTGAATAAATTTAATAAAAAGAGTTTTATTAAATGAGAGAGCATTAAATTTGGAGAAATTTAATGCATTTAAAGTGGAGACTTTAAAAGGGAATGTGAAGAGGCATTTTAATGTGGAGGGGTTACCACCACATGAATGGGGGAGGTGAGGGGTCACCCCCATGCGCCGGCCATGGATAGAGGGGGCACCCCCCTCCTCCTATAAAAGGCCACCCATTCCCTCCTTCATCCTCACACCTCCTCGTGAAGGATCTCTCTCCCCCTCTAGATATTTCCCCATGGTCTCGGATTAGCGAGATACATGTTCCCGGTGGCCTTGCGTCTGGAAGGAGTTGCTGCTTCCGCTGATTCGCTGGAGCGAGGAGGTGGAGGTTGTCCGGTGGCTTGAACGTGTGTGCGAGGACGGATGCGCTGCTGATTTGCGGCGCTCGGACTTCCACACGATCTTGAGATCGGCAAGCGTACGACTACATCAACCACGAGTTCGTACTCGTTAACAAAACTCGTTGTTTTCGAGGGTAAGTTCTCTATGGATGTATGTCCACCCGTTGCTCTGTATCTAGTAGATAGATCTTGGCGTATAGTTCTCATCGTAGGAATTTTTTGTTTTCTATGCTGCGGACCCAACAGTGGTATCAGAGCCTGATCTATGCGTAGGTGCTTTGCACGGGTAGAACACATATGTTTATATGTGGGCGATGATGATCATGTTATTGCATCTTCTATGCATTTTGGATATTGGTGGCATAGTGGGATGAAGCGGCCCGGACCAACCTTACATGTCATCGTACATGAGACCGGTTCCACGACTGACATGCAACTAGTTTTGCATAAGTGGCTAGTGGGTGTTTGTCTCTCCTACTATAGTCAATATCTGATTTACAACGAGTTGCTAATAACTTGGTTATCCTCGTTGTGGTTCATGTTCGTAGGTAAGACCGGTTCTATCTCCAAAAGCCCTAAGCCACGTAAAACTTGCAATTGATAAATTAGAGGCGTCTAGTTTAGATCGTTGCTGGGCTAGTGTCTTGATATGGTATTGTTGTAAGTAGATGTATGATAGATACTCTTACAACTCACTTAAACATGTAAGTTCCATAGACCTTGGCCTTACACATAAAGGAATGATAGAGATCATACCACGATGCAAATGATAGAGATCAAATGCATGGACCATATCACCTCACTTCACACATTAGATGTTAGCATCTTATATTGCTAGTTTGGCGCTTTTGGTAGCATTATAAGATGATCCCTCATTTAGATATCAAGATAAAAATGTGTTCTTCCTTAAGTATGCACCATTTTGTGGATCGTGTTTTGAGGCATCACGTGATGATCAGGTGTTCTCGACTCTACGCTTTCATACAACGGGTGTAAGACAGTTTTACACACGCGAATACTAAGGTTCTTACTTGACGAGCCTAGCATGTACAAACATGGCCTCGGAACACGGACCGAAAGGTTAAGCATGATTCATATAGTTGATATGATGCCCATATAGATGCTCGCCTTTGAAGCTACACCGACTCACGTGATGATCGGACTTGGTGTAGTGGATTTGGTTCATGTAATCACCAAAAGGACACGAGGGATGTCGTTTTTGAGTGGGAGTTCATTAGTAATTTGGATTAGTTGAACTCAATCTATCATAAACTTAGTCTAAATATATTTTACAAATTCTGTTGTAGATGGCACCACATGCTTTTAATTTCAATGTGTTCATGGAGAAAGAGAAGCTTGCTGCGAATGGTAGCAACTTCACCAACTGGGCTATGCATTTGAGGATTCTCCTCACTGCTGCACAAAAGCAATATGTGCTAGAGGCGCTGCTAGGCCCCCCACCAGCTCCTGATGCCCCTAACGAGGAAAAGAACGTCTATATAACTCGTCAGGAGGACCACAACTTAGTTCATTGCGGCATACTGTATGGGCTAGAGCCAGAACTTCGAAAACGTTTCGAAAATGGAAATGCCTTTGATACCATGGGAGAATTGAAAATGATTTTCGATACCCATGCTGCCGTAGAGAGTTATAATGCTTCTGAAAAGTTCTTTAGCTGCATGATGGAAGAGAACAGCTCCGTTAGTGAGCACGTACTCAAAATGTCTGGGTACGCCGATAAGCTTGTGTCCTTGGGAATAACGATTCCCATTGACTTAGGCATACATCGTGTTCTCCAATCTCTACCACCTAGCTACAAGAGCTTCGTGATGAACTATAATATGCGGGGCATGAAGAAGTCTCTTCCCGAGCTTCTGTCAATGCTTAAGACTGCAGAAGTGGAGATTAGGAAAGAACATCAAATGTTGATGATCAATAAGACCATCGGTTTTAAGAAGGACAAGAAAGGCAAGCAAAAGGGAAAGAAGGGCGGCAAATCTGTTGCCGCGCCTGAAAAGAAACCCCGAGCTGGCCCTAAGTCTGACACCGAGTGCTACTATTGCAAGGGGACTGGCCATTGGAAGCGCAACTGCCCCAAGTATTTGGCGGACAAGAAGGCCGGCAAGGCAAACAAAGGTATATGTGATATACATGTTATTGATGTGTACTTGACTAGTACTCGCAGTAGCACCTGGGTATTTGATACGGGATCAGTTGCTAATATATGTAGCTCGGTTCAGGGGCTGCGGAACAAGCGTCAATTAGCAAGGGATGAGGTCACGATGCGGGTCGGCAATGGATCAAGAGTTGATGTGATCGCCGTCAGAACGCTGCCTCTCCATATGCCGTCGGGATTAGTTATAAACCTGAATAATTGTTATTTGGTGCCTGCACTGAGCCTGAACATTGTATCTGGATCATGTTTGATGCAAAGTGGTTATTCGTCTAAGTCTGAAAACAATGGTTGTTCGATTTATATGAATAATATCTTTTATGGTCATGCACCTATGTTGAATGGTTTATTTCTGTTGGATCTCGATAGTAGTATTATGCATATTCATAATGTTGATGCTAAAAGGATTAAACTTGATAATGATATATCTGCATATATGTGGCACTGCCGTCTAGGTCATATTAGCGTTAAACGCATGAAGAAACTCCATTCTGATGGACTTTTGGAATCACTTGATTTTGAATCATTTGATACATGTGAGCCATGCCTTATGGGCAAGATGACTAGAACGCCGTTTTCCGGTTCAATGGAACAGGCGACAGATTTATTGGAAATCATACATATTGATGTGTGTGGACAATGAGTGTGTCGGCGCGAGGTGGATATCGTTATTTTGTTACTTTCACAGATGATTTGAGTAGATACGGGTATATCTATTTGATGAAACATAAATCTGAAACCTTTGAAAAGTTCAAAGAATTTCAGAATGAAGTGGAAAATCATCGTAACAGAAAGATCAAATTTCTGCGGTCCGACCGTGGAGGAGAGTATCTTAGTTACGAGTTTAGCACACATATGAAAGACTGTGGAATAGTTTCACAACTCACGCCTACCGGAACACCACAACGTAATGGTGTGTCAGAACGTCGTAATCGTACTTTATTGGATATGGTTCGATCTATAATGTCTCTGACTGACTTGCCACTGTCATTTTGGGGTTATGCACTGGAAACCGCTGCATTTACTTTAAATAGGGCACCATCTAAATCCGTTGAAAAGACACCGTATGAATTATGGTTTGGAAACAAACCTAAGCTGTCATTTCTTAAAGTTTGGGGATGCGATGTTTATGTGAAGAAACTTCAACCGGATAAACTCGAACCCAAAGCGTAAAAATGCTTCTTCATAGGATACCCTAAGGAAACGATTGGGTATACCTTCTATCACAGATCCGAGGGCAAGGTCTTTGTTGCCAAGAATGGATCCTTTCTTGAGAAGGAGTTTCTCGCGAAAGATGTGAGTAGTCGGAAGGTAGAACTCGAAGAGGTTATTGAACCTTCTCTTCATGAAATGGCGAGTAGCGCAGCACCAGAAGTTGTTTCGGAGTTGACTTCACCTAATGAAGAGAGAGCTAATGATATGGATTATGAAACTCCGAAAGAGGACACTACCAAACCGCGCAGGTCAAGCAGGACACGTGCAGCTCCTGAACTGTACGGCAATCCTGTTATGAATTTCATGATTGATGAAATATATGACCCTGCGACGTATGAAGAAGCGATGATGAGCCCTGATTCCAACAAATGGCTAGAAGCCATGAAATCCGAGATGGAATCCATGTACGAAAACCAGGTTTGGACCTTGGTGGACTTACCTCACGATCGAAAGGCCGTTGAGAATAAATGGATTTTCAAAAGAAAAACTGATGTTGATGGTAATGTAACCATCTATAAGCTCGACTTGTCGCAAAGGGGTTTCGACAAATTCAAGGAGTTGACTACGATGAGACATTCTCTCCCGTAGCGATGCTTAATTTGGTTAGGATTATGTTAGCAATTGCTGCATATTTCGATTATGAAATATGGCAGATGGATGTCAAAACTGCGTTCCTCAATGGTAATATTGAAGAAGAGTTGTATATGATACAACCTAAGGGTTTTGTCGATCCTAAGGATGCGGATAAGGTGTGCAAACTTCAGCGATCCATCTATGGACTGAAGCAAGCATCCCGGAGTTGGAATCTCCGCTTTGATGAGGTGATCAAAGAGTTTGGATTTGTCCAAACTTATGGAGAGGCTTGTATTTACAAGAAAGTGAGTGGGAGCAATGTGGCATTTCTAATATTATATGTGGATGACATATTATTGATTGGAAATGATATAGATCTTTTAAACAGTGTTAAAAGTTATCTAAACAACAAATTTTCGATGAAGGACCTTGGTGAAGCTTCATATATATTAGGCATTAAAATCTATAGAGATAGATCAAGACGCCTAATCGGGCTATCGCAGAGTACATACCTTGATAAGATATTAAAGAAGTTTAATATGGACGGAAGTAAGAAGGGGTACTTACCTATGTTGCAAGGCAAGACATTGAGTAAGACTCAAAGTCCGGCTACGGCGGAAGAAAGAGAGATAATGGATAAGATCCCCTAGTCCTCAACCATAGGCTCTATAATGTATGCCATGCTATGTACAAGACCGGATGTGGCACATGCTATTAGTTTAACTAGTAGGTACCAATCTGATCTAGGTTCGGAACACTGGATAGCGGTCAAGAATATCCTTAAGTACTTGAGAAGAACTAAGGATATGTTTCTTGTATACGGAGGTGAAGAAGAGCTAGTCGCTAAGTGTTATGTCGATGCTAGCTTTGACACCGATCCAGATGACTCTAAGTCTCAATCCGGATACGTATTTCTCTTGAACGGAGCAACAGTTAGTTGGAGGAGTTCCAAACAACCTGTGGTGGCTGGAACAACGACGGAGGCGAAATATGTTGCTACTTCAGAAGCGGCGAGGAAGCAATTTGGATGAAAGAGTTCATTACGGAACCGGGTGTGGTTCCTAGTGCGTTGGACCCGATGGTGATTTATTGTGACAACAATGGAGCCATAACCAACGCAAAGGAACCGAGGTCTCACAAGAATTCCAAGCATATTAAGCGCCGGTTTCACTCCATCCGCGAGCATTTCAAGGATGGAGATATAAAGATTTGTAAAGTGCACACGGACCTGAATGTAGCAGACCCGTTGACTAAAGTACTCCCTAGGGAAAAACATGATTAACACCAGAACTCCATGGGTGTTAGATTTATCACTATGTGAACTAGATTATTGTCTCTAGTGCAAGTGGGAGACTGAAGGAAATATGCCCTCAGAGGAAATAATAAAGTTGTTATTATGTATTCCTTGTATATGATAGATGTTTATTTTGCATGCTATAATTGTATTGATAGGAAACATCAATACATGTGTGTTTAATAAACAAAAAGGGTTCCTAGTTATGCCTCTCTTATAAACTAGCTTGTTGATTAACAAGATGATCAAGGTTTCCTGATCATGGACATTGGATGTTGTTAATAACAAGGTCACAGCATTTGTGAAATGATGTGATGAACATTCATCCGAAGTATAGCATTACGATCAAGTCATTATGTTTATATTGCTATAACATCATACAAAGTAGTCTTAGTCCTTAGACCATAAGATCATGTTAATTGCTAACACTGGAAGAGTATCTTGATAACAGCAAACGTCACACCGTAACAGGGTGACCATAAAGGTGGGTTCAGTGCTATGAAGGTGTTATGTTGAGGCTCATGGATCAAGAGTGGAATTTGTCAATCCCGATGACGGATAGATATAATTTGGGCCCTCTTGGTGATATCACATTAAGATAGCTTGCAAGCAAGTGGTGTGATCACTAGAATGTTATATCATGGGAACGAGAAAAGAGTGCATATCGATAACGAGATCAAACTAGGTATTTGGATACCGATGATCGAATCTTGGACATGTATTGTATCATGAGACAAAGGGATTAAATTGCTGACATTAAAGGTTCTCACGATCACAGAAGTCATCGTTGAATATGCAGGAGTTAGTATGGATCTCCAGGTCCCGCTTCTGATTATTGATCTGAGAGGAGTCTCAATCATGTCTGTATTATTCGCGAACCGTAGGGTGACACACTTAAGGGTTGTCGGACACCATTTAGGAGCACATATGTTCCAGACAAAAGGTTTGCAAAGCGCAGGAAATGTTTCGATAGAAACAGGAATTGTTTCGATAGAAACCGGAATTGTTTCGGGTGAAATTGCAGAAAGTGGTTGTGCATGTGATATTGAAATATTGCAAGGGGTTTATGCGAATGTTTGTTAATTAAAGTAATTAACAAAATTCTGAATAAATTTAATAAAAAGAGTTTTATTAAATGAGAGAGCATTAAATTTGGAGAAATTTAATGCATTTAAAGTGGAGACTTTAAAAGGGAATGTGAAGAGGCATTTTAATGTGGAGGGGTTACCACCACATGAATGGGGGAGGTGAGGGGTCACCCCCCCATGTGTCGGCCATGGAGAGAGGGGGCACCCCCCTCCTCCTATAAAAGGCCACCCATTCCCTCCTTCATCCTCACACCTCCTCGTGAAGGATCTCTCTCCCCCTCTAGATATTTCCCCATGGTCTCGGATTAGCGAGATACATGTTTCCGGTGGCCTTGCGTCTGGAAGGAGTTGCTGCTTCCGCTGATTCGCTGGAGCGAGGAGGTGGAGGTTATCCGGTGGCTTGAACGTGTGTGCGAGGACGGATGCGCTGCTGATTTGCGGCGCCCGGACTTCCACACGATCTTGAGATCGGCAAGCGTACGACTACATCAACCACGAGTTCCTACTCGTTAACAAAACTCGTTGTCTTCGAGGGTAAGTTCTCTATGGATGTATGTCCACCCGTTGCTCTGTATCTAGTAGATAGATCTTGGCGTATAGTTCTCATCGTAGAATTTTTTTTGTTTTCTATGCTGCGGACCCAACAGCCCCTATATTCCTTCAAACAATGGTGAAAACCTTATGCAATTCAGACAAACACAGCTCCTAAAATTCAAATCTGATTTTTTCTGAAAATTCATTTCAAAACCACCTATTTGATGTGTTTAACTGAATTTTCAAATTTCTACATGCACCAAGTTTCAAATTTCTACATGCACCAAGTTTAAAACAATGGTGGTTTTGTCGTATGTAGACAAACACAGCCACAGTCGTATGTATGTCTCTGCACTTTAATGACTCTCACAATTTCAAATTTTGAAACACTACTACAATTTGCTACACCTATTAAAACCTTCCAATTTAGAATTGACACAATAAAATACATATTACTAACTGGTAGCACAGCTATCATGCCACATCACAGATACATATATAAGAAACAAGCAATTAATAGCATGTAACCATAACCTTACTAGGAGCATAATAACATAGTAGTCTTACGGGAACTTCACCCTACCATCACAAAGGTTACCACTTATAACCACAGTATCAAAAGAACATAGTTCTCAACCACTTCTACCTAGTTAACCAGTTCAACATATTAACCATATATACATAAACACCATTACTATAATGATGATGTGACCATACATACTAGCAGCTGATCAACATTCACTCCTCTTCAGTCTCGGAGTCGCTGAACACAAACTCATCTGGCTCGAGGACCCTGAGGAGAGCTTCGTGCCTGCCACAATCACGCAGGTCATCCTGAAAGTAGTCCTCATCCAGACGTCCTCGAGTGGCAACCTCACGGACATGCTGGACAAGACCCACCCTCAGGCCCCCACGTGGCTTGAAGTGGTGGAGTGGGCACCTGTAGAACTCAGTAGTGAATGGCGGGTACGCAGAAATCCCCTGAAGCCTGAGTTTCTTCTCCTCTTTCTTCACAAAGGACTTGTAGGTCCATTGCTCAACATCATTATCTGAACCAGAACCAGAGAAGTACTACACAATCAAAAAAAGAAATCAAGAGTTAGTACTTTTAATTAGGTACAACAAGTACTATATTTGTGCATATCTGAATGCACTTGAACAGATGGAAGAACAAACCTCCTCATCGGGGACCGGGGAGAGTACATCATAGCCAGCACCAGGATTTGGTGCCTGCCAAAATTTTTACAACATTAATTACTGAAAGCATTCAATATAAGTCATTGAACAATAATAGCAAAAATTGATAGCATAACAAATTATGGTTCACAAATCAGATCACTAAACTAACATTGATTAACTTGACAATAAAAGCTACTTAAGCTACATGTCATTAAATTACAAGGATTATGCAATTATGTTGCATGTACATAATTGCACAGTAATTATGCAACCTTTGTTCTATCAAACATATAATCAAATTTTCCTATACTAAATGTGATGTCCATACATGTTGTTGCCTCAGATAGTCAGGATCCAATGTTTAAGAATTGCAAAATTTAAGAGACTTTTCATAAAGCTGTGATAACAGCTCACAATAGTCAACAAGTATTTAAACAAGGTATTCTAAAAGGCTAAGTTTATTTGCAGCCACAGAAACAAGATACGCTAGAAAGCTAAGTTTTTTTGCAGCCATAGAAACAAGGTATGCTAAAAGGCTAAGTTTTTTGTATTCATTACCACCAGCGTGTTCATTAACAGATCATGAAAACGATCATACTCAACTTTTAGTGCAACTCTCCAGTTCAAGTGTCAAAATACAACCGCAAAGATCTACTCTAGTATGCTAATACAGTTTAGGGCATGCAGCCACTTACCATTTATCACCGTGCAAAATCAAAGAAAATGATAAGCTGATATTTCAATATACCCACTAATTAAACTACACTGAATATCATATCTTAGGAACATCACTCTATACATGCAATTGTAGTACTAGCAAGATGAAAGAATATTTATGCAGGTATATCACTCTATTCATTTAACAGAACTACTCTAGCTTACATATGATCATACAAGTTTAGAAAAAAACTACAACAAAAATATGCAAGCAACATTGTGTAATTTCATAGTTAAATATCCCGAATAATATGATGCACCAAACTATTTCCTAGGGCTAGACTCATTCTGCAATGAATAACTGTCATTCAAATATGTCAATTCCTAAACACAATCTACACCAGGAATCTACAGAACCAAGCTTCCATCCACGAAGAATCCCTAAATTATATCAATCCCTAATACTGATATAGCTAAATCTACAGAACTGAGCTTCAATCCAAACAATCTAAAGGGGAAAATTGGAAATTAGCAGAAAAAACTCTTACCTGCATCGGAGAAACCACTTGAGTCTGCACCGGCGCCAGATCCTCCACGGTGCCGACCGCCACGTTCAGATCCAGCCGCTCCGCCTCGCTGACCTCCGCATCCACCATCTCCACCTCTCCTAGAGCCGCATCGACCAAAGTGGCCAAAGCGGCCGTACCACCACCGCCACCGCCATGGCCCTCGACAACCTTGACCGCATTTGAGCGGGTCACGGCTCCTATCCCCACCCTAGCAGAACCGCCCGCATCGGCTCCGGAGCCCACTCCCGCCATCGCCGGAGTCGAAATCGCGCGGAGGAGGATGACACCCAGGCTGGAAGCGGAGGAGACGACGACGTGAGGTAGGGTTTCTCACTCCTCAGTCCTTTCCGTATCAGGTGAGGCAAAAGGGAGGGGGAAATGGTGGAATCTAGCAAGGCGGAGCGGCCAAGAGGGCTCTTATACGTCCCGTCGATTCGTTTCCGCTGACGTCACCGGCGCCGTGTCGATTCGTTTCCGCTGACGTCACCGGCGCACGTGACGTCCACTGTACAAAATACGCGTACAAAAAAAGGTACAAACTACCATGGGCCTATACAGGCTTGAACGGGCTCTACGTATCTCTCTGAAGTCAAGTATTTACGATCTTGCCACCGGTAATAAACCGGTATTGGACAATCTCCACCGTCCCTCCTCCGTTCTTTTCAGAATCAAAGCCAGGGGTGGAGCACCGGAGAAGAAGTGGCATGGCACATCTTGCTTGGCTTCTTGGACACGACTGACACAGTGCCTTGTGCCCGCGGGTGCACCGAGGACGCCCACAGTTCTTTTTCTTTTGATCATGCAACATTGTGTAAAAATGTATTTTTATGTTATAGTTATGTAATATGTTGACAAGAGCTGGCATGCGAAATGAATGTGGTTTAGCAATTACCAGGCGGGACGAACAAGTGCGAAGCCAACTATGTCCATCATGTTCTAAGCAGGACATGGTGGCATGGAGGAACAAACGTGCAATGATGGAGTGGTTCCGGAAATTGAGGTAGGAACCCAGATATTAATCTTCCAGATCATCTGACTTAGAGTGCTTGATCTATTGCTGGACAGAAGTCAACTTTGTTGAATCTATTCACAAGATACCATCTCATGCTTTGAAACTGAAGAAGCGTACCAATACGCTATTATCTGGAGGCTAGTAGTCAAGCTAAATTTGCTATAATATAAGTACTTACAGAACAAGTATTCCTCGGACTACATGCAAAACAAGCATCATGCATACCAGCATGGTGTGAATCACGTCAATTTGCCTTCAGTTCTGCATCCAAACATCTTTTGGTGCGATATTCTCAGTTCTTCACATTTTCCGTGTTCAAAGTTGTCAATGATTTTCTTTTGGAACTTGGATATTCTTTGAAATGCTTTGTGCTTTAGTATATTTACCTGAGTTACTTTTTATCACACAACTTTGTAGCGATCAAGGCACTAAGGGACAAGACAACAATACATAGCTTCGACGATCATAAAATAATACATTGCTTTTGATGTACTCGTGCACTAGATTATTGTGCGAGATAAAGTTTATCATAGTTGTTTCTTCTCAATTTCGTATAGTTATATCAACAAGGGTCATATTGTCGTATGTAACAAATACATTTTGAGGTTCTAGAGAACATTGTATCTTGAGACCATGTATGTTTTATCTCGATCACTTGCTGCACTATGAATGGTCGCTCATTGGTCACAACTCTGATGGTGAAGAAAGGCCACCACGATCATCCTTGTTGTTGAATGTACTAATGTAGGGAGATTATGTTCTCATTGTAGTGTATCCCTTTTTAGTTGTCATTGTAACTTTGAGATGTTTAATATGCCCGCCCATTTTTTCATATGACACTAGCGCCACAAGATTGGTTAGAGTCAGAGAAGACGGAAAACCGTGGGCTTGGACGGTTCATAGTCGTTGTCAAAAATAACGAGTAAAAGGAAGAAACAACATTTATCACGGCCTACCTAGAAACTACACACACACAAGTGATATTTAGCGCTCATGTGTATGAAATATAGTTTTTTTGTTATTCCGTAGCAACACACGGCTATTCACCTAGTTTTGGTAACAGTCGTTTTATGGGACCGAAGGTGTCATGGACCGTCTAGGCCACTGCACCTGCAGTCCTGCACCCGGTTGCTTCGGCTATTGGGGAAGGAGGTTAGGCCAACTCCAATGGCACCCCCCAAACGGACGAATCTGGCATGTTTCTGTCCGGTCGGACAAATCCGATCTCCCAACGGGATACTCCATATTACCATTTGTCCTTTTTTTTGTCCCGGACATCGCATATCCAGCCCAATATTGAGATCAATTTGCGGGGTGACGGACGGTATGCGCGTCCAACTGCGTCCGGCCTGGCCACGGTGCTCTCTCTCTCCTCCTCCAAAACAACCGCTGGCTTCCGTCACATAAGCAACATGTAGCTTCTGGGGCGATCGTGTTCACATGGATGCACTAACACTTCGAAATCTTCTACACGTGTAGCAGGAAACTCTCACGCCGGGTCAACTGGAGGGAAACTGGTGGAATCTTGGGCTCAACCTTGTTCTTCCATGTTTATATGACCCAACCTAACAAAAATGAAGATAAAAATCCATTGGTCAACCGTCGTTGGAGGTCGGTCAAAAGGGTTGATCTACGGGCCCCCGATCTAGGGTTTCGCTGGAAACTGAGCACAGGAGCGCCAGAATTTCTCAAAAACTTGCATGTGGCCCTCGTATTTGTTTACAAGTGTGGTGTAAGGCTTAGGTAGGCAACTGATGGGTTCGTAACATGGAAAACAAAAAATTTCTACCGCAAGAACGAACAAAACCTAGATCTAATCTAGATAAAAGCTAAGATCTAATCTATGAGACATGAGCAACGAGATAGATAGGAACTAACCCTCGTAGATCCGAAAGCGTTAACGAGATTAGATCTCGTGGTTGATGTAGTCGATCACTTGCCGATCTCAAGATCGTGTGGACGATCCTTCCGGCGTCGCGATCCAGCAGCGCTTCCGCCCTCGGTCAAGTAGACGATCCTTCCGGCGTCGCGTTCCAGCAGCGCTTCCGCCCTTGGTCAAGTAGACGATCCTTCCGGCGCCACAATTCGGCAGCGCTTCCGCAGTCGGTCACACGTGCGGAGTCGAAGCAGACCTTCCTCTCCCCGTTCCAGCGAGCAGCGGAGGTAGTAGATCTTCTCCACGGAATCCCAGTAGCACGACGGCGTGGTGGTGGTGGTGGAGTAGAGAATTCTGCAGGGCTTCGCCTATGCCTGTGCAGAATATGGTGGAGGAGAGAGGCGGCAGAGATTAGACGTTATGAGAGCGTGTGTGGAGGGGGCGCCCCTGCCCTTCTATTTAAGGGGAGGAGGCGCGCCTGGGGAGGGGGAGTCCTTGTAGGACTCCCCTCCTCTATGGCCAACGAATTTGGGAGGGGGGAGGAGTCCTCCTCCCCCACGAATCCGTGTCTTGACCCACCAGGACTCCTTGATCCCTATCTTGATTTTCAAGCAAACTCCAAGATATCTTCTAGAACCTTCCGGAACATTCCGAAACCTTCTAGAATCCTCATACAAACACTCCGGAACATTTCCTAATTCATAAAATGATCTCCTATATATGAATCTTATTCTCCGGACCATTCCGGATCTCCTCGTGATGTCCCGAATCCAATCTGAGACTCCGAACAACATTCGGTCTCCAACGCACATTCCATATCTACTTAAAACAACTTCGAACCTTAAGTGTGTCACCCTACGGTTCGTGAATATGTAGACATGATAGAGACACATCTCCTATCAATAACCATCAGCGGGACCTGGAGATCCATAATGGCTCCCACATACTCAACGATGACTTCGCGATCGATTGAACCATTTACATATGAAACCAATTCCCTTTGTCTCGCGATACTATACTTATCCGAGGTTTGATCGTTGGTATCTCCATACCTAGTTCTACCTCGTTACTGATAAGTACTCTTTACTCGTTCCGTGATATGTCATCCCTTGTGACCTAGTCACATGCTTGCAAGCTAACTAGATGACATTCCACCGAGAGGGCCCAGAGCATATCTATCCGTCATATGGATGGACAAATCCCAATCTTGGTTCATGCGCTTCAACACATACTTTCAGAATACCCAATGACACTTTTATAACCACCCAGTTACGAAGCGGCGTTTGATGTCATCAAAGTATCCACCCGGTGATGGTGATTAACATAACCTCATGGTCGAAGGATTAGGTTACTATGCATTTAAAAGCTTACAGCAATACAAACTTAATGACTTGATCTTATGCTACGCTTACTATGGGTGTGTGTGTCCATCACATCATTCTCCTAATGATATAACCTTGTTATTAACGACATCCAATATCCATGATCAGGAAACCATGATCATCCATTAATCAACAAGCTAGTTTAACAAGAGGCTTACTAGGGACTCTTTTATGTTTACAAAACACACATGTATTAGTGTTTCCTAATAATACAATTATAGCATGGGATGTAAACATTTATCATAAACATAAAGATATAATAATAACCACTTTATTATTGCCTCTTGGGCATATCTCCAACAGTCTCCCACTTGCACTAGAGTCAATAATCTAGTTAAAAACTTGTGCATTCAACACCTATTGCTTTCTGGTGTTGTATAGACACTATTGCTAGTGGTAAACATAATCTTCGGATCTGACACTTCCAGGTCCGTGTGTATTTGCATGTCCTTGCGTCTCTACGCATTACTCATTCTCCAATGAGATGGCATTGTATAAATTTGGTCCTTTGGTGAGACCTTTAGTTCCTCGGGATTAAATCATGTTGATACAATTGTCATACAATGTATCTTCATAGTATTATCCCGCTATGAACCACACCTAGTTTGATAACAAACTACTTGACACAAATGCCCTCCTTTGCTGCTACTATAGCAGTTTATATACTTAGCCTTTTGTTGTAGTATCTGTCACAATGTTTTAACTTTGGTACTCAACCAAATCCGTTATGGAACTTCCTTTCATTACATTGTGCCACCCATAGTTTAAATTGAGATAAACTTAATTTGTATCCTGTGACAAAACTAGTATCAATGTAACACTTTACAATGAACTACCTTTAACTATTTGTCACTTATACATGATATATTCTTAGTTCTTCCAAAGCTCATAAGAATATCTTTACTATTTTCCAATGATCATCTTATGAATCATTCTGGTATATGCTCATAACATTTAGAGCATAGGACATATCTGGATGTGTACATCTCAAAGAATGATTGATCAAGATATTCTTGTAATTTCACCAAGTGTCAAAACACTTGAATCTCGTGTCAACACACTCGAATCTTGATTCAGTCCTTTCCGTGCATCAAGAACCTTTCTTGTTGTTTCCATATTGAACTCATTCAACATGTTATCTATGTACATTTGGCAAAACCATATTAGCGCCTCAATCTATTCATATAGACATTGATGCCTAATTCTTGGGTTATGCCTAAGTCTTTCATCGAAATGAAATTCTTAACCTGCGTCAATTCAAGATACATCATTTCCAATCAACAATGTGTCCTCTATATAATGTATTAGAAATATGTATCAGCGCTCCCACTAAATTTCTTGCAAATGCAAGCATCTTCATCATCTCCGATGAATTTAAACTCTTTTAACAGTTTCATCATGGTGAAGATTCCAACTCCGCTATGCTTACTTCAACCATTGAAGTTTTGCATACTCTTTTAGCATCCTTTGAATTAACAAAACCCTTTGGATCGTGTCATGTACACGTCCTAGGTAACTATTCTATTAGAAGAACTTGTTTTGTTTGTTCAACTACCATATACCAAAATATATGTAGTGGTTGCTACATTAATCCGTCCAGACTAAATATCGCTATGAAAGATCAAATCTTATCATAGTCAATTCCTTGAACATTGTTGTAAACTCTTTCCGACATGTCGACTATTTCATAGATTTGAAACATCCATGTCTATTTCTTTATAGATCCAATCACGACTGATAGGCTTCACGCCTTTCCGGAGGGTCTTCAAAGTTCAGAAACTTGATTTCTCGTATATGGATGCTATCACGGATTCCATGACTTCTAGTCATTTTATGGAGTCAGGGCCCATCATCGCTTCTTTGCATGTAGTCGGTTCATCATTGTCAAAACAATAACGACTTGCTTATCAAATCTTACTATTTGATTCTTACTGACCCACATGGTTCTATAGGAACTCTAATCTCCGAGATCACACCTTTTGTAATCACGAGAGCCATGAGCATTGTGGCCATCACCGGGACACTTTCCGGCGCTGCGCTACTTAGCACATATAGCTAAGGTTCAACAACCTTATCAAAGTTCTATTGTCCTCCCACTTAACTTTTCACGAAGAATTCCTTCTCAAGAAACTTGACGTTCCAAGTAACAAACTCTTTTGTCCTCAGTGTTATGGAGAAATTCCCAACAAATTATTTGGGATAACGTACAAAGACGTGCTTATCCGACTTTGGTTGTAAACATTTTACTTATGCATTACATACCAAAATTTAAGAAAAGACAATTCGGGTTTTATCCCAAACCATGACTTATATGGTGTCATTTCAACGGATCACGATGGAGCTCTTTTCAGTGTAAAAGCGGTAGTCACTAAAGCTTTAATCTTTAAAATATAATGGCAGTTTTATAAATGACACCTTTGATCTTACCATGTCAAACAAGGTTTCATTACATATCTTGAACACTCCATACTCCTATGGTGTTTTGGGAAATGCAAATCCATGGAACGATTCCTCAAATCTTAGGTGTTTTGCTAAACTTGTAACTCAAATATCTTTCTTTATGATCGAATCATAAACTCTTTATTTTCTTGTTACAATGATTTTCAACTTCATTTTGAAAGTCTTTGATCAATTTTCAAATGTTTCATACTTCCTCCTTATTAAGTAAATATACATATATTCACTCAAATTCTCGGAGAAAGCATATGAAGTTGAAATCCATCGCTCTTGACTACATAATGGGCTTCATACATCTATATGTACAAGTTCCAATAAGCCAGTCATTCGTTCCTTTTGGCCTATGAACGAAGTTTTAATTATCTGTAGAAAGTTTCACAAGCGTCATTTGATCAAAATCAAAAGACTCCAAAATTCCATCAACATGGAGTTTTTTTTATGTTTTCTTTCCAATATAATTTAAACGGCGATGTCACTTCGCAAATGATCTTTCAATCTTTTGTCTTGCGACATTTTAGCAATAGTGTTTATGGATGTGATTTCTCCCACAAGACTTGTAAAAGTTCATCCATCCTTTATGGAATACGGTAATTATTTGAACAACCATTGTTTTCGTAATACCGGAACAAAATAACAATTATTGAAACAAATATTGAAGGCAAGCTTTGATGTTAACGAGCAACACAACAACCCTTTGTGTGTTTTCAATGAACATCATCACTTATTCTCTTGCTAGTTACTTAGGCCATTGTAGTTCATGAATTACGTTGTCCTGTATGACATGGCATACCAACCAATTCGGTATCCAGTACCAGAGAACCACATTGTTTAACAAGCAAGGAATACAACCATAACATGTATATCTTCTATGTGCCTAAGTTGGACATCTCTAATTTTTTTTCGTTTTCTGCCAAATATTTTATAGATTCTCTTTCAGCAATTTCTTTTCTTTTAAAAGAATCTATTAACATCAATAGCGGTGTCATCAACATGACACATGGTACAAAGCGTATATAGTCAACTACTAATACCTTTGGACTTGCACTTTGAGGTGGATCACCATCATCAAATGTTTGGTGTTCTTTCAAAAATCCATTCTTTAGTAATCTTTTAGCGTAGTAAACATTTTTACTTATATCTTCTATTCATCCTTATCATGACAACTTTCATGATCAAGCTGCTATAGCTTATAAAGGTGAACTGTGAGTATAATGTTTCTTTTTCAAAACCTTTTGGAGGATTAGGACAACTAGCGTCTCCAACCTTCACAAATTCTCATCAAATATGAGGACGTATACTCTATCATGTTGTAACCAACACATTGTTTTAGATATCGCAATACCTTTCACATATGATAGTTTCTGAAACATTGCTTTCAGCTCTTAGATAAACTTGATATTAAAAACAATCTTTTGAGTATCAAGAATCATGGAGGCTAACATGATACATTAGATACTAACACTGGAATTGTTACTCTTGATTTAATACTATTTATTAAACATCATGGAGTAAATTGAGTTTGCTGAAAGTTTGCAATAGGACTTATAAATTTTAATTGACACTCAAAACAATACGACACCAGTTCGTAAAGCAAATATCCAGAATTTCTATAGTTCCACTATCTCAACTATAACTAAGCGTAAGGTGGTGAACGGATGCCAATGACTACAACAAACTATTCAAATTCACTTTGATTGTGTTTATGATAAATTGAGTTCGACTAATCCAAATTACAAATGAACTCCCACTCAAAACAACATCCCTCAAGTTGTTTTAGTGATTACATGAACCAAATCCACTACACCAAGTCCGATCATCACGTGAGATGATGTAGCTTTAAAGGCGAACAATCAACATGTTCATCATATCATCCATATGACTCATGTTTTACCTTTCGGTATTCTGTGTTCCGAGACCATGTCTGTACATGCTAGGCTCGTCAAGGTTAACCTTAGTTTCTGCATGTGCAAATCTGGCTTGCACCCGTTGTATGCACACGTAGAGTCTATCACACCCGATCATCACGAGATGCTTCGAAACGACGAGTCTTAACAACGGTGCCGACTAAGGACGAACACTTTATTACTTGATATTTAGTGAGGGATCATCTTATAATGCTACCGTCGCGATCTAAGCAATACAAGATGCATAAAGGATTAACATCACAGGCAATTCATAATATGTGATATGATATGGCCTTTCTTCTTGTGCCTTTGATCTCCATCTCCAAAGCATGGACAAGATTTCCATCATCACCGGCGTGGCGTCAAGGTCCGTGGCGCCGCTTCATGATTGTCCATCATCACTAGCAACTATTACAACTACTTGGAATAAAGCTATTACAAGATGAATAGACACGCAGGTCTTAACAGAATTAAAAGACAACCATTAGGCTCCTGCCGGTTGCCATATTACAACAAGGATCATTGCATACATCAAATATAATCATAATCACATGATGGCCATATCACATCACAAAACCCCTGCAAAAACAAGTTAGACGCCTCTAATTTTCTTTGCATGTTTTACGTGGTTTGGGGCTTTCGCATAAGACCGATCTTACCTATGAACAAGGACCACAACGTTGATACAAGTGTTGTCAAGATGCTCATTGTAAATTGAATCTTAACTATGGTGGGAGAGACAGACACCCGCAAAGCCACTTGTGCAAAGCAAGTTGCACGTCAAGCGTGGAGCAAGTCTCATGTATGATGACATGTAATGTTAGCCCGAGCCACTTCATCCCACCATGCCGCAAGATGCAAAGTACACGCTAAGACACCGACAGCAAAAGCATCAACGCCCACAAAAACATTGTGTTATACTCGTGCAACAGATCTACGCATAGATACGGCTCTGATACCACTGATGGGTTCGTAACATGGAAAACAAAAAATTTCTACCGCAAGAACGAACAAAACCTAGATCTAATCTAGATAAAAGCCAAGATCTAATCTATGAGACATGAGCAACGAGATAGATAGGAACTAACCCTCGTAGATCCGAAAGCGTTAACGAGATTAGATCTCGTGGTTGATGTAGTCGATCACTTGCCGATCTCAAGATCGTGTGGACGATCCTTCCGGCGTCGCGATCCAGCAGCGCTTCCGCCCTCGGTCAAGTAGACGATCCTTCCGGCGTCGCGTTCCAGCAGCGCTTCCGCCCTTGGTCAAGTAGACGATCCTTCCGGCGCCACGATTCGGCAGCGCTTCCGCAGTCGGTCACACGTGCGGAGTCGAAGCAGACCTTCCTCTCCCCGTTCTAGCGAGCAGCGGAGGTAGTAGATCTTCTCCACGGAATCCCAGTAGCACGACGGTGTGGTGGTGGTGGTGGAGTAGAGAATTCTGCAGGGCTTCGCCTATGCCTGTGCAGAATATGGTGGAGGAGAGAGGCGGCAGAGATTAGACGTTATGAGAGCGTGTGTGGAGGGGGCGCCCCTGCCCTTCTATTTAAGGGGAGGAGGCGCGCCTGGGGAGGGGGAGTCCTTGTAGGACTCCCCTCCTCTATGGCCAACGAATTTGGGAGGGGGGAGGAGTCCTCCTCCCCCACGAATCCGTGTCTTGACCCACCAGGACTCCTTGATCCCTATCTTGATTTTCAAGCAAACTCCAAGATATCTTCTAGAACCTTCCGGAACATTCCGAAACCTTCTAGAATCCTCATACAAACACTCCGGAACATTTCCTAACTCATAAAATGATCTCCTATATATGAATCTTATTCTCCGGACCATTCCGGATCTCCTCATGATGTCCCGAATCCAATCTGAGACTCCGAACAACATTCGGTCTCCAACGCACATTCCATATCTACTTAAAACAACTTCGAACCTTAAGTGTGTCACCCTACGGTTCGTGAATATGTAGACATGATAGAGACACATCTCCTATCAATAACCATCAGCGGGACCTGGAGATCCATAATGGCTCCCACATACTCAACGATGACTTCGCGATCGATTGAACCATTTACATATGAAACCAATTCCCTTTGTCTCGCGATACTATACTTATCCGAGGTTTGATCGTTGGTATCTCCATACCTAGTTCTACCTCGTTACTGATAAGTACTCTTTACTCGTTCCGTGATATGTCATCCCTTGTGACCTAGTCACATGCTTGCAAGCTAACTAGATGACATTCCACCGAGAGGGCCCAGAGCATATCTATCCGTCATATGGATGGACAAATCCCAATCTTGGTTCATGCGCTTCAACACATACTTTCAGAATACCCAATGACACTTTTATAACCACCCAGTTACGAAGCGGCGTTTGATGTCATCAAAGTATCCACCCGGTGATGGTGATTAACATAACCTCATGGTCGAAGGATTAGGTTACTATGCATTTAAAAGCTTACAGCAATACAAACTTAATGACTTGATCTTATGCTACGCTTACTATGGGTGTGTGTGTCCATCACATCATTCTCCTAATGATATAACCTTGTTATTAACGACATCCAATATCCATGATCAGGAAACCATGATCATCCATTAATCAACAAGCTAGTTTAACAAGAGGCTTACTAGGGACTCTTTTATGTTTACAAAACACACATGTATTAGTGTTTCCTAATAATACAATTATAGCATGGGATGTAAACATTTATCATAAACATAAAGATATAATAATAACCACTTTATTATTGCCTCTTGGGCATATCTCCAACATCAACATGTAGCTCCCGAGTGCGAGCGTGTTCACATACATCCGATAACACTTGGAGAGGTTCAACATGTGTAGTAGGAAAGTCCCACTACGGGTCAACTAGAGGGAAATATGGTGAAATCTTGGGCACAACCTTGTTCTACCATGTTGCTATGACCTAACCTAACAAAACCAATGATAAAAGTCTTTTGTCCAACCATCGTTGGAGGCCAGTCAAAGGGGTAGATCCGCGCCCCCCCCCCGGTTTAGGGTTTCGTTGGAAACCGAGCACCAGAGCATCGGATCCCACAAAAACTTGCGTGTCATCCTAGAATATGTTTACAGGTGTGGTGGAAGGCTTAGATAGACAACATGTAACTCCCGGGTGAGAGCGTGTTCAGACGCATCCGATAACACTTGGAGAGGTTCTACACGTGTAGCAGGAAACTCCCGCGTTGGGTCAATCGGAGATAACATGGTGGAATCTTGGGCGCAACCTCGTTCTCCCATGTTTATTTGATCTAACCTAACAAAAATAAAGATAAAAGTCCATTGGTTAGTCTTCGTTTAAGGCCGATCAAAGGGGTAGATCTACGTGGCCCTAGTAGGGTTTCACCGGAAACCGAGTACCAGAGCACCGGAATTCCCTAAAAACTTGCATGTAGCCCTAGCATATGTTTACAAGTGTGGTCGAAGGCTTACATAGGCAACATGTGAAGGGTTCGCAGCATGGAAAAACAAAAATTCCTACGGTAAGAACACCAAATGTGCCAATATCTAATCTAGAAGATGCATGTAACGAGCATTTGGTCATCTAGAAAAACTTACCCTTGAAGACCGAAAGTTTTAACGAGATCTGATCTCATGAATGATGTAGAAGATCACTTACTGATCTCAAAATCGAGTAGACGAGCGCTGAAATCTGGCAAAGCCTCCGTACTTGGTCACACGTACAACTCGAAGACGACTCCGATTCCCTCGATCCAGTGAGGCAGCGAAAGTTGTAGATCCGTCGAAGAAAACTATTTGGCCATGGTTTCCGCTAATCCGAAAGCCAATTGAGTCGCATATTTAAAGGAGGGAGAGAATGCTTGTAGTCGAGTGTGAGTGCAAGGGAGCACACACTCCACTATATATAGGAGGAGGGGGCATCCCTAGGGGCTGCACCGGCCCATGGAGGTGCCCCACCTCTCCTCTCATCATCATGTGGGTGGAGCTCCCACTCACGCCCACTCACCTCTCATTCAATTGTGTGGATTTTCCACTCAAAATTTTCTCCATAAATAAATAAAAAAAATTATTTCTTTTTAATATTTGTAAATTACATTAATTAACAAACAATAACATTTACCACTTGAACTATTCATATATTACACCTGAAACAATTTCGGTGATTTTCCTGAAACAATTTCGGTACTAGTCGAAATAATTCCGTTGCTTTTCAAACTTTTCCATGACATACAATATCTACTTGAAAGCAGCGACATATAATATCTTCCTTCTGTTTTCATCATCCCACTCATTGGGCTTTTATCAAGGGACCGCCATGATAGCTCCCAAGGATCTAAAATATGCCACTTGCCATGGCAAATATTATACATATAAGTTTTCTATGAGACATGTCTCCCATCTTAGCATAAAATCTATACCTAATAAAAAAGAAAGCAACCCTTTCTATCAACCAGTTTTTGTTGGATCCTTTTACCCTCCCACCAAATCCCATATTACACCGGTGCCACCGAAACGTTATTTTTCCTTTTTCCGCCTCGCAGCCGACCGCCCCCAATTCTCTTCTTCCCGCACCTTCTTTCCCGCCGCCGTCGCACGTTCCTGCAGGAACGGGTGCTCCTCTCCCCGCACCAAGGCGCCACCAAAAGCTCGCCCGCGATCGGCCCCCACTGGCCACCGCTCGAGCCCTCCACTGCGCCGTCGGACCTCGCGCCCCCGAGCTCTCCTTCGTCCCGGCCTCCCTTCAGCCGCAGCCGCGTCGCCTTCCTGCGCTGGCCACCGCCTCCTCCCATGCCTCTACGATCGTCAGCCACGCACGGCCACGCCTAGTCGCCGCCTCAGCCTCTGCAGAGCGCCGCCGCTGCCTCTTACACGTTCCTGCAGGACCACCTCAAGATCGCCCGTGTCAAGGCGGCCACGTCCGAGCGCGACCGGCTCAACGACGCCCTCTCGTCGGTGTACTCCGTGACCTTCGCCCGTGTCCTTATTAGTCTGTTTCTTCCGTCTCCACCCGTGCATCGTCTTTGCACCCACCTGCTGATTCCCAGATTTGGCTCTGACCCGAACCTGGAGGCGGCGGCGACCGAAACCCGACGCCTCGCTTCGGCCGGACCTGGCGACGGAGGCAGTATAAATCCAGGGCCTCACGGGGCGGCTACCTAGACCTGGGTGGCGGTGGTCCGCGACGGTGAGCTAGGGCGGCGCTAGACTCGGACAAGGGGTGCCGGTGATGTGGTTGCTAGGGGTGAGAACGCCAGCAAGGTGAGGTAGGAAGGGGAGTTGAGGGAGAGCTCGATGGGAGGGGATGTGGGACGACCAACACAAAAGAGAAGGTCACAGGAGTAAATGGAGGAGGTTGGGGGCCGACGGTAGGGAGAGAGGGAGAAGATTGAGGAGCGAGCATGGCATGGTCTTCGTGTATGCGCTGTGTGTAGGGTTGAAAATGGTAAGGAAACTTTCCGTCCACTTCCGAAGAAAAAGGAAATGGAGAGCTAAAAAGAAAACGAAAACGGTATTTTACGTAAAAGAAACGGAAACAGAATCTTTTAAACAGAAATGGAAAAGGAAACGACGAAGCCATTTCTGGCGGAAACAGAAACGGTAAGGAAATTCCGGATAAACAAATACAGAAACTTTCCGGTAATATAACCATTCATGCCCATGTATGAAATAGTACTTTGCATCAGTAATTTCCATTGCTCTTGTCGGGCCATAGAATATATGTTGGGTCTACGTAATACATACTAATCAAGTAAGTGTCTTAGCATTTATGTAAAACTATTTATGTGAACTTATGTATTTGCCAAAGTGTTGAATTATGTGTGTTACTTGTTGAAGTTGAGCTATTCCTTGTGTATTATATGTTTCTTTTGGTGTACAGACCATGATATTATGCCAGTACTATATTCCGAAAAATATCCGTTTTCGTATCATATCCGTCCCGTATCAATTCCATATCCGTTTCCGATGATTTCCGATTCCGTGTTTATTTCCGGAGTATTCCGTTTCGTTTTCGATTCCGATAATACAAGAAGAAATGAAAACGATAACGCATGTCTCCGTCCGTTTCCGTTCCGTTTTCAACCCTAGCCGTGTGAGAGAAAATTAGAGGAGGGAGGAGACATACAGATAAATCTGGCTTGTCTTCGCTGCTGCCGCTGATTGCTAGCGCGTGTGTGTTTGGCTGCCAATTGCTATCTCTCTGAGTGTGTGTTTTGTTCCTTACGAAGTCTGAATTTTTGAGAATGTGTGTGTTTGCTTTGTTCCCCCGCCTACAACCTCTCTGCCCTGTCCCTCCACGGCGGCAGATTCGATCAATTACTACGTGCTATGATTGTTGTTTTTGCTCGAGGGATGAGACAGTGGATCACACCTTCATGTTATGTCAATTTGCAGCTGAATTTTGGAGCAGTATTAAGACTGAATTCGGTGTACAGATGAAACCACAATCTTTCACAATTCCCATCAATAGCTCCTTCGGTTGTTGACCGAGGAGTCTGACGGTCAGGCCACCGTTTTTTAGTCACATTTTACCATATTTGAGAGCCTAGAAACACCGTAGCAAATGGTGGAAAGATGATGCATCCAGGTCGTGTTGTGGAGCAAATTAGTTATGACATATGTGGATATGATTATGCAACATCCTTTCAGGTCCCGCAAAAAAATCCTTTCAGGTCCCAAATCTCAATCAGGTGTGTGTCTTGCAGTCTGTTTCTAAATGGACTCTACCATCTGAAGAATTGGCTCTGCTGAACATGGATGCAGCTTTTCGATCCGAGCTCCATCGCATGGGTGCAGATTATGTCCTGCGTGATCACTTGGGCTCTTTTCTGCCAGCTAGCACATGCTCTTTCGAGAGAGTTGACAGTCCGAAATTTAAAGCTATGGAAATCCGGATATGACAAGGTTGTCTTCCCCTTGCTCGTAAAAAAGGTGTAACTCTTCTCTGCTGGATATGATGAATATAGGAACGGTTGTTCATGTTAAAATATTTCAACTAAAATCTATAGAAAATAGTTTCGATTTTTTTATAACATACAAATATGTATAGTGATATTTCTTGAATAAAATATATCTTTACATATGTACATTACACATGATAAATTAACTTTATTTATCGCAAATGAGTGATCTTTCTATCGGTCACCTACAAAGTTTGAAGGTTTTATACATTTTTTGAGAGAAATAAAAAAGATAAAATTAGAAAGTGTGAAGGTATGGATGAATCTGCGCTTGCGTATAATTTTCTCCGCCAAAATCTAAAAAATGTCTCTCTCGTCTCCCGTTGCAACGCACGGGCACTTTTCCTAGTAAATATAAATATTCACGCATATAGAAAAATATAGCCGAGCTCCTTCTGTGTTTGAAAATTCTCTTTACTAAATTAAAACTTTTATAGGAGTAAAAATTAGTAAGTTAGTCCGCTTAAGCTGTGGAGTGGAAGTTCCCTAAAAAAAACGAATGGTAGCGTATATTTTCTTCAGCCGTGAAAAGAACTGGGCCGAAACCTCCACTAGGCGGGATCCCCCACTAGGCACAGCTCCCTGCTAGCGGCTTTGAGGAATCGAGGCAGATACTGCGCTATGACCTAGACTATTGGGCCAATACGAGGCTTTCGATTCGGCCCCGTTCTGTGCCTCTTCGCCGCAGCCTCTGAGAGAAGAGGAAAGTACGAGAAGGCTGGAAAGAAGTAGCGATACTGCGCCGAGGAGGAATCATGGAGCCCGAGAGCTCCAAGGAGGAGGCGGCGAAGCAGCCGATGGAGGCGGAGGCCGGAGATCCAGAAGATCCTCGCGACCTAGGTAACTTGCTTAATCCCCTCCGTGCTCCGCTGTAAATGCCCGATCTTACATGTAAAATAAAACCTTATTATCGGTATTGTTCTTCCTCAAAAGAACCGGGCTCCTGCAATCTGGGCAGGCAGCAGCGTATGCTTATTCTGTTCTAACCCGGTGCGCTTCAGCAATACTGCATCTGATTCACCTTTTATTTTTGGTGGCCTCTGATTTGGTTCAGTGTCCAGCGACGACGAGATAGACTACTCCATCGAGCCCGACTTCTACGACCCCGCCATCGACGATGTTGACGAGCGATGGGCGCACAAGCAGCGGAAAGGCCGTACTTCTGATGCCGTGCTCAGCTGCCCCGCGTGTTTCACTACCTTGTGCCTGGATTCCCAGAGGTAATCCATTTTCACATAGGGTTCGTCTCAGAGAGGGGGGCTCTTGGACTATAAGATGCGCGTCAATCAGACCATTGCTAGATTACTCGATTTCGGATGTTCCTACCAATAGTCTTTGCGGCGAGAATTTTTAAGAACGGTGAACACTGAAGAAATTATATCTGTTACAAGTACTTGGATTGTGGTCGTGCTGTTACTGCCATTGTGGAATGCGTATAGAAAGATTTCCATCATTTGTTTAACTGACACAGAATTTAGGGGCTACTGGATTATAATCATGTTTAGGAAAGTTCATGTACATACGCATTCATCATACTGTTAGGATTTATGGGAGTAAATTGTTTGCTTAAGTGGCTGAAAGAGATAATAGGATTCCTTACTGTATGGTATCTTTCTATAGGATTGATGTATTAGTGGGTGTTCCATTTATTGGTTTGGTTTTGCTTATGTGAGAGAAACAATTCTGGAAGTGGAAGCCACTATTTGAACTAGCAAGGGGCATCTACCTTCTTAAGAAATCTATCATTCTTAAGTGTGCCTGTTCATTTCCTCATTTGCAACTATAAAATTTATTTCTGCTAAATTTGTAATCTGATTTGATTGAACAAGAATGAGAACTCCATATGTCCGAAAATCTGGAGGTCTAATTTATTACCATTTGTTTGTTGTAGTCTGAAACATGAACAGCTCTGATTAATTGTTGTATGTCTGAAGTCTGAAAAATGAATTTCTCTGTAAACATGATGATGTTGTTCCTCTTTGCACCATGCTCAGGAATACTTCAGCTTGTGTCTGCAGCACGGATACGTGGCAACGAAGACGTGTCCGTGTCCGATACAGTATCTGATACGGATACGGCTTCGATACTGTATCCCTATGGTTTTTGACGTATCGGTAAATAAATGAATTAAAACAATTGGTAATAATTTGGATACCCGTTCGATACGGTTTTGGACACAGATGCGATACGGCCCAGCCTATACTTAAGGCTCTACTATGGAGTTATGTTACTATTTAGAGAAATTCATTTCGACCAGTGTGGTTTATGAGGATAGCTACGGATGATCCCATCCAAAACTGGCCTGCCAAACTATCCACTACTGTTCTGGTGTGTTCGGGTCGGGCCGTGATAAAGACCATGAAAATGCTTGAAACCTCACGTGCCAAACGAGGCTTTGAGAATAACATGAGGTCTAAGATACTAGTATATATCACCGCATTGACTCCATAGTATTTCTGTGATCATGTTGGCACTTCTTTATTCTATTGTTTCTAGCTACTACATATATTTATTTTCTTATTTGAAAAATATTAAAACGTATCCTTGTATGTATCCGTGTATCGGCGTGTTCTCAAAATGGCGTATTTTCGTATCTGTATCGGCTGGATACGGGTACCCATATCCGTATCGGTGCTGCATAACTAAGATAACACAACCAACCGTGATATGCATTTGGTATCCTGGCTTAGATTTGTGCTGTGTTGTACAGAGTCTAGTACAGTAGTACGGTTATGTTCTTATAGCAAGTCATCTTAGCACTCATCCTGTAATTGCTTGTTTCTCAAGCCTTGTACACTAGCAAGGGGCATCTACCTTCTTAAGCTTATTCTGTGGGAAATATATCATTCTTAACTGTGCCTGTTCATTTCCTCGTCTGCAACTATAAAATTTGTTTCTACTAAACCTGTAACCTGATTTGTTTGAGAAAGAATGACCTCATATGTCCAATAATCTGGAGGAATAATTTAGTACAATTTGTTTGCTGTAGTCTGAAACATGAATAACTTTGATAATTGCTGTATGTCGTGAAGTATGAAAATTAAATATCTCCGTAAATATGATGATGTTATTCTGATTTGCACAATGCTCGGAAATACCTTAGTTTGTATAAGAAAACACAACCAATTGCGTTTACGCGCGTTGGTCTCCTGGCTTGGATACGTGTTGTGTCTTACTGAGCAGGGCCAGAGCTAGGGGGTGGTGGAGCTGGGGCCATGCCCCCCCCCCCCCCCCCGGCTAGTTTTTTTTCTTCTGAAAGGCCCCCTAAAAATCATGTGGATTGATCCCTAAATTTCCCAGAAATTGCCTATATGGCCCCTTCTAAGCAATCTAATGTTCAATTGGCCCTCTGCTAGGGCGCTATCCTAGTAATATTCCTGACTCCGTCCCTTTTTTTTTCAGGAAAACGCAATGACATTGCGTTTCTTTTAATTGCAAAGATGTGTTTAAAGTTACAATCCACCGAGCAGGTGGGATTACAGAGTCTGAGCTCACTTATTACAACGCAGGATACAAGGTATCAGTGGACGTCCCAATCTGTGGGAATGATCACGCGAAGGCCTATCGCCCTGGCTCTTGCCCAAACGCCTCTTCATCTCTGATTCTCGAATTGAGCTGGGGGACTGAAGGGCGTCCTTTGTCGAAGAGGCAGGCGTTACGTTGCTTCCAGATCATCCAAGCTCCCAGGAGTGTGGCAGAGGCCAAACCCTTGCGCACAGGCTTGGGGGTGTCTTGCTTGGCCGCGATCCACCAGTCATGTAGAGTGGGCTCACCCTCAGGTGGCCTGCAGGGTAGTCGCAGGCAAGCTAGCGTGCCGTGCCATACCTGCCTGGAGAAGGGGCAGGTGGTGAGAAGATGCTGCATCAACTCGAAATCCTGGTCGCAGAGCAAGCAGCGTGGGTGGAAGTTGAGTCGGTGTCGCTGCCGTCGCTCGGCGGTCCAGCATCTGTCTTTGTTGGCCATCCAGACGAAGAATTTGACGCGAGGTGGGGCCCAAGTTTTCCATATGAGTCTCCAAGCGCGGCAGGCGATCGATCCATGGAAGGATGCCAGGTAGCAGGGCTGTGTAGATGCGTTTGCATTCCATTTCCAGATCAGCTGGTCGGGCTGGTTATTCAGCGCTATGTGTTGAACCTGACGCCAGATGCTCAGATATTGCCCAGTCTCATCGATGCCCACGACACCTTGGATATCTCTTGTCCAGTTGTGGTTAAGGAGCCCATCCGTGACGGTTCTCTGCTTTCGTCGTCGCTTGGGGACACAGGCATAGAGCTGAGGGGCTAATTCACCGATGGATTTGCCGTTAATCCAGCAGTCTTCCCAGAATATGCCGGTGCGCCCGTCTCCAATGACCCAGTGGGTGGAGGTGAAAAACATGCTCCTCTCGCGAGCAGAGGTTTGTAAATCCAGCCCACTCCAAGCTCGCCCTGCATCGGTCTTGCTATACCATAGCCATCGTAGCCGAAGTGCCAGTCCAGCCCTATCCATGTCCTGGATACCGAGCCCACCATAGGATAGTGGCCTGCAAACTGCGCCCCAACTCACATGGCAGTGCCCGCCGCTGGCCTCAGCACGTCCCTCCCAGAGGAATCCGTGTTCCACCTTCTCGAACATTTTGATGGTCTGCTTGGTGGGGCGAATTGCCATGATCTGATGTATTGACATGGCGTTGAGCACAGATTTCACCAGGGCAAGTCGCCCGGCCTTGTTCATGAGCCGAGATTTCCAAGTGGGGAGCTTCCCAGCAGCCTTGTTGACTAGTGGCTGCATCTGAGCGCTGGTTGGCCGTCGAACCGTGAGAGGGATCCCAAGGTAGGTTAGTGGCAGCTCCGCGATTTGGCAGCCAAGTGTGTTAGAGATCATCGTCGCCTCCCCCATGGCACCATTGAGAATTGTGGCTGAGCTCTTGGTGTAGTTCACCAAAAGGCCGAAGCCTGACCGAAAAGGTCCAATATTGCTTTGACGGCGTCAATGTCGGGAGGGGTCGGGTGACAAAACAAGGGCACATCGTCGGCGTATAGGGAGATTGCTGGTACGGGGCACCGCGGGTGTAGCTGTTGGAAACTGCCTAGCTTGGCGGCACGCATGACGAGGCGTCCAAGTGTGTCCACCGCGAGCACAAACAGTTGCGGGGAGAGGGGGTCGCCCTGCCTTAATCCCCTCCTGTGCCATATCGGCGGGCCAGGCTCGCCATTCAAAAGAACCCTCGTGTTAGCAGAGGAGAGCAGGATGGCGAGGAGGTCCAGGAATCTGTTGCCGAATCCGTAGCGACGAAGGACCTCGAATAGGAATGACCAAGAGATGGTGTCAAAAGCCTTCGCCAGGTCCAATTTCAGCAGCACCCTTGGCATCAGCTGGTGTAGAAGGCGCATCGATTGCCGGACCAACACAAAGTTGTCGTGCAGGCATCTACCAGCGATGAAAGCATTCTGGTTCTTGCTCACCAGGCTGTCGAGTTTGGGTGCGAGCCTGAGCGATAGTCTTGCTTCGTCCCTGTTACTGAGTCTAGTACTGTTACGTTGTTATAGCAAGTCCTCTTAGCACTCATCCTGTAATTTCTTGTTTCCCAAGCCTTGTCAACTACACAATGATGTCATTATATTGCACCTAATTTTCACAAAATGCACCTTTTTTCAGAACTTAAGGCAAATGATGAGCCTAGTCTGAAATTTTAACCAAATGTGACCTTTTTGTTTAGCGCCAGTAGTCCTTGTGTTGAACATGTGAGGTCAGCAACAGGCCCTATGGCGCTGAAATCACTTGTCAAGCTGGCCAGCCAGCTCCTTTGTCGTTCGACGTGCCAGTGTCTGTTCCAGTGTAGATAACACTTAACCTCAGCTTCAAAAATTTCGCTGTTGACTGTTGATTGATCTGTTGTTCATGGTTGCAAAGGCACGAGTGTTTTGAGTGTGTTTCAGTACATGCTTGACCAGATCGTACCGATATGGCACTGCATTGACTGCTGGAGTCAAGGAAGAATAAACAGATGTGACAATCCATCAGAAGTAGAGGAATTAGAAAGGGTGCCCATGATGCATTTGATCAGATAATAAAAAGTAGAGTACCAGGAAAACCTGACCTTCCTTCACATTTCCTCATCATGTTCACCAAGACAGAAGCAAGATAACTGACACTAGTAGTACTCTAGGTTACTTTGGTCAATTAACTAGCAGGTTATACCTGAGAGAAAGAAACTAAGATTGGATAGAAGCAAGTTGAGAAACCAGATCAAACCATGGTACTACCACTATCTAGTAGATATTTGCTGTCTGACTTTGTGGAGAAGAAGTCTTGCGGTAGCAAATACGTTGATTATTCATCTCCATGAATCGATCGGAATATTGTGTGCATGAGCGAGCCAAGCTACGTCTTTTACTGGTGGTGTTTCTTTGCGCACTCACTGTTGTGGCGGTAGCCCTGTGAGTGATCAATCAAAGCTTTCACTTTTTTAACTCTGAATGCTTCAAATATTGTCCTGTTATTTTTCTTTCTGATTATTCACTTTCATATTAGCACTTCTGATTAGTATATTTTGAAACGATTAAATTAGTTTTCTGTTAGAATTCCAACACTTAAATCATGGATGGATTTTGCAGGCATGAAAAGTATGTAAACCAGTACCGTGCAATGTTTGTGTCCAACTGCAAGGTGAAGACGGATCAGGTTCTCCGGGAGGGGAAAGGAAAGCGGAAGAACCGCAAAGTAACGGCTGGTGATTCTACTGCACCAGAAGTTGAAAACAAGGGGCCAGTTTTCCACCCTGTTTGTTGTGAGGTCTGCTCAACTGAGGTTGCAGTATTTGATGAAGACGAAGTCTACCACTTCTTTAACGTCATTCCTAGTAACTCCTGAACCTTGTGTTGCTCTAAGAACTGTCCATGTAGTGTAGTTGTTCTGATCCTGAGGGGCTGTAGCAGTCTGGGGATTATGTTTTCTTTACTTCTGAACCCTGTGATATATAATCAGTCAAGTAACTCAGATATTATGAGTATGATGTTTGCTCTAGTTTTTGTATGTGTCGGAAGCTATGAAATTTTGAATGGGACACCCTACTTGTCACAGCAGTTATTTTAGTTTGTGATTTTATCATAAAACTAGGGGTTTTGTGACTGCTATTGCTCATCTGTGAGGAGTACAACATCATGGGAGAGCCATGTTCTGTCTATGGCAACACATAATAGTATGTACTCCCTCCGATCCATAACAAGTCTCGCTGATTTAGTACAAATCAGCAACATTTATTACGGTTCCGAAGTTAATATTTTTTAAATAATACTTTTTTTAATCAATTTCACGAATAATACACAAAATTGAAAATTTCGGAATCTAGGGCGGGGAGGCCCGTGTCCCGACGAGAACCAATCGAGCTGTCATGCCCCGACGAGCCTGTCGGAGGCGCTGCCAGGCGTGGCAGGGTGGCAGTCGGAGGCCGAAACCCTGATAGGTCTAATCGGTGCCTCAAGCATCGATTAGCTTAGAGGCCCTCGAAGCCTGCATTGATCATGTTGCATTAGCTTTCCCTAATCAAACGTGATCAATTTACTCGGCTATTTCGCTCGCTATCAATTCTCGCCATTTTATCCTGCCACCCGGTTCCTGCTATTTTTTCCCGCCACCCGGTTCCCGCCATTTTTCTCCCGCCATCATTTTCCGCCGTTTATCTTCTGCCACGGCTTCCCGTCGTTTTTCTCCTGCCATTTTATCCATCTATTCTGCCTAGTGCCTCTATAAATCTAGGCACCGATATGTTTTCTTCCACCAGTTCATGTGCTCCTCCTCTTTCTCTTGCATTCATCCTCCTCTTTCTCTCGCCAATCCTTCCGAGATTCCATCATGAGTGTGCCTTGTTCAAACCCAGAGCATAGGCCTAGGAAGATGAAGATGCAAGGTTGCCAGAGGGGGTGAAACAAGAGCGTTGTTGGTGCGGCCATCTCGCCAAGGTCAAGGAGTCGGTGGCTTTCTGCACTTGCATGGGCATTAAATTTTCATGTGTGCCAACTACGACGCAAGCCCGCCCTGACAAGCAAGTTCGTCCCACGAGAGGCCTCCGGTATGTTCCCAAAGCATGATGAATACAACTGAATTATGTTATTATGTGTTCTTTTATTCATGCCATTAATGTCCTTGTAGTCACCTCCTCTTTGCAAGTGGTACCATTGGATTGAGATGGAGTAGTCAGCTTGGGCCATGCAAGAGATTCATGATAGGAACTGGCGTGCGTGGGCTGACTTCCACACTGACGAACGTGCCGAAAGGATGGCCGAACATGAGCGGTAAGGAGAACTGAAAAAAATAAGAGAGGAGAGAGCTCGGAACCGGGAGATAAACACGAAGAGGATGGCAGAAGAGGAAGAGCGCATGTATGTGGAGGAACATGTGCGCAAGGAGGCCCGTGAGGCGAGAAGGAAGAGATTAAGAGAAAGGGTTGCCGAGACGCAAGCGGCAGAGGAACGTGGGGATAAGAGCGAAAAGTACCCGCGCTGGACTCAGGGAAGATAGATGTATGTCTTAGTAGCAATGTATCTTCATTTCAGTTGTAGTGTCGTGATGTATCTTCATTTCAAGTGTAGTGTCATGATGTATCTTCATTTCAGCTTCAGTGTTGTTAAGTATCTTAAGTTCCGCATTACTTTGTAGTTGTCTGTTAATTTCGGAGAGAATGTATCTTAAGTTGTCCCATCAAAATGTTTCCCGCCAAAATGTTTCCCGCTTAGTTCTTCCCGCCAATAAGTTCCCACCATTTCTTGTTCGTTGACTCTATAAAACCCCTCCTCACAAAGTTGTGTTAGCACACCATTCGCGTTTTTAGCCACTATGTCGGGTTTTCCCTACGACCACAGTTTTCACAGCAGGATGTTTGAAGACCTTTTTTATTTCACCAGGACATGTAGGATATACAATAATCCAGCCCAATTGGAGGAACTCATTGCTAGTGATTATCTCCTCGCTGAGCTAGGTAAGGCATTATGTAGAAAAGGGTGGCCATTGAGGACCCTAGAGGAGATACCGCAAGAGCTTCTCAGGATCAAGGCAAGGTGGACCAAGATTAAATTCAACAGCAAAGCTTCAATGCATAGGTAGGCCGAGCACCCTTGGATGTGGATAGAACAGAGCGAAGATGAATATGATATCTTCATGTCACCGATCGTTGGGACCAGGGCGAGAGCTGAGTGGGACAAGGTGCAGGCTAAGAATAAGGCATCTTCAAAGGGTAAGGGTGAGGCATCATCGAAGGGTAAGGAGAAGTCAATTACCTACCAGAGGAAGAACTAGAGCAAGGCATAGTCGTAGAAAGAGAGAGCGCTCTTATTTGTATCTTAATTACCCATCTTAAGTTATGTTAAACTCTGTTGCAAGCTATGTTCAAGTGTTTGTTGAATAAAAATGTGAAATAATAGAAAGGTGTGGCATCACATACATAGATAGATATATGTCTCGCGCATAGAAAGATATATGTCTCATACATATATATATATATATATATATATATGTCCCGTACATAGGTATCACTATTGTCGGCCACGGCGAGGTTGCGGATGCCTAGGTGTACTCCATCTGTACATGTTGGGCGCCCCCACATTACGAAGAGGTAGAGTTCACCCGTCACCCTGGGTCTGTGTATCCTGTGTGGGGAACGGTGGTGGAATCTGCTGCATCTGATACTGGCCAAACCAGTCAAGATGATCATGCTGCATCTGCTGATCCTCCTCCTCATCGGTCGCCCACGAACCTATGGAGGACATGTTCGATTGTCCATATCCTCCTGTCCGTGTAAAAAATTTAAGTACTCAACGATTGTATACTACATGTAACAAAAATAGATAGAAAAATGCTTACCCTCAAACTGAGATTGTGGTCGATAATCAAAGTTCATGAAGGGGATGTGCTACTGCTGCTGCCACTGGTCAAAAGTAAACTACTTCTATTGCTGCCACTAGTCGAAAGTAAACTGCGACTGCTGCTGCCAAGCCGAGCCTCCAGCCTGGTATGGAGGTGGTGCTCTCGGCGTCGCCTGCTGTGAGAGCCATGGACGAGGCCTGTGGCGGAGTGAACGAGGGTGTTGTTGCTGCCACGCCGAGCCTCCAGCCTGGTCTAGAGATGGCTGCTGCGTGGATGGATGCGGGGTGCGCTGCTGTGTGGAGGCATGCGGGACGCGCTCCTTCGTGGAGTTACGCGGGGGGCGCTATGTTGCTCGGTGCTGAACAACGTATGAAACATTGGTGCATGTGATAGTCAGCATACATACTTTGTAGCTTCTCCTTGACACACTGGAGAAAGGATGGAGTCTGTGACTGCATCTGACGTGGTACAAGAGGAGAGGATGTCAGCAAACGTCCATATTGAGCCACTTCAGCCTATAGCTCCCATGTCATATCGGCCTGCATTTGTATCGTGCATAAGTAAGCATTATATAGGCGAACATGTTCATTAGGCAAGAAAAGAGTATTTACCGCTGACTTTCTGGACTCCAAAGTCGACTGGCTAGGGTATAACTCATCGTCGTGCGCGTGATGGATGGAACACAACCGTGTCATGGTCATGTACCTCTGTAAGTATGCGTGGAATAGCTACATATCAAATGGGCCAGCTTGCCACACTTCAGCCGTTGCATCCTGCCACTCCATACCATAACTCTAAAGCCGTTGAAGCCATTGAGTTACTCTTCTATTATTATCCTTCCGAGTGTACCTGCAATTACATTGTGTTAGACCATCATTACAGAATGAAATGAAATAAGACAATCCAAATGTGCATATATTAACTTACATGTGCATAACATCTAGAAGGGGGACCTCCGGACGTGGAGGATCTACCAACAGGCAAAGACCGAATTGCCTCATGACCCTCTGTTGAGACATCTCCTCGACTTGAAAATCGAAGATCACGATTTAGTTATCCAGTACTCCTGATCTCTAGTGCACAAAGTAGATATCCCGCCGGGATATATTTTGGCTCTCGCAAATGGCGTGTACGACGGCTCCCAAATGACTGCATTTGTTGTCAGCAAGTCGAACTGCTCGTTGAACGACGAGTAGCAGTTCGTGACTTGATGTCTCGCAAAACGACACTGTGGCAGAAAACAATTGTTAGTTTCCTTCATAGTGTAGTAGCAGAAGTTCAATGTATTAAAACGTTTCACTTACCTTGTGACAAGTCCAATGAGTACCGAAGGTAGGCAAGTCAATTCCCTCAAAGTCAAACAGCAGATCAGACTCATAGACAGCGGGTTCCTCTCCCGGTGCCACAAATTCTTTGTTGGGCATTACGTCTGGGGAACCTCTTCCAAGACTACAACTGCAGCAACATTGGGCATCCTAGCAAAGCAAACCTCTCCTTGGTTAGCTGACAAGAAATGCACATACCTCTGTCCGCAGCTTCTAAGATAGCAGAACCCCAGCTCCATTGTGTGATGTCGCCCTGGCACGTCGCCTCTGCAATCTCTCTGGCAAAGTGGATGTAGCACACATAATGGTCAAGCCGTGGTTCTTGGTGAACATCACCTTCCCGAGAAGTCACGGTATGTATGCCTCCAGGCTCTGCATAATTTATGGCCCAGTCATCGGACTAGATGGGTACCCAAACTTTCGGAGCTGCATTGGTAAATAGAACAATTTTGATCATTGTGTGATATGATGAATGGTAAGACAAAGATGAAGATAAAGAGTAGCAAACAAATCTGATAGTTTTGCAACCATTCAAATTTTGGGCCATGATTTTCGCACGCAAAGGCCATAGCTCCCTCATGAATGCCAAGGAAACGTTCGGCCATGTCCTGGACCCAATTCAGTGGCGGATCCAATGGGCCTATTGGCATGCCAACCAATGGTAGTCCCAGCAAGAATGAGACATCCTGAAGGGTAGGAGGCATCTCCCCCCAGCAAAAGTGAAAAGTGTGAGTCTCGGGCCTCCATCGATCCACTAAGCAGGTGAGCAACAAGTGGTCGTAGTGTAATCGAGTAGTCTGGAAGCCATGTTATCGTCTATCTATCTCCTCCATATGAGTGGCCTCAACCATAAGCACAAATGGTAAAAACCCATCCCACTTCAACTTGCATACCGAGATAGCATAACAGTTCATTTAGTTTGGCACACGAATATTTAAAACCCAAGGAGAAATAAATATGTCTCATACCTCTGAATCCAACAAGGGTGTATCCACCAGTTCACGTGAGGAGTGAGAGTTGCTAGGGGCTTCAGGGATCCTGGACTAGCATCCAATAACACCGACCGATGCTTTCTATCTATGTCGGTGTTAAGTAGAGATCTTGTTCTTGCCATCTGCACATATCAAATTATAAATTCCATAGTTTCACACATATTACCAATTTAAAACTTATTACAAATTTAAAACATAGTTCCATACATATTACAAATAAAAATTCTATAGTTCCATACATATTACAAATATAAAACATAGTTCCACACATACTACAAATTCTAGTTTCTTCCTCTGCCTCCTCGGGCACCACATCCACGAGGAGCCGCTCCTCTAGTACCAACGATGTGACAATTGGTGTCTCTATGACCGAATTGATTACATAGAAAACATTGCCTAGTAGGGCCTCCGGCTTCAGATTCATCCATATCATTACGGATGCAGACACATTGTCGTCTTCCTCTCCCTGTCTGCATTAGTCCTGGATCTGGGATGTATACCCTTTTATCTAGGTTTACTTTATTGAAATTGCCCATTGCCTTATATCTCAATCCTTACCTCTAGTGCCCTCTACTTAGTCCTCCAAGCCTTGTCGTAAGATATTTTGTAGCAAAATCTGACAGCAACTTTATTGATGATAGTTTTCACCTACATGACTTTGCTCTCCACTATCTCCATGTATAACATTCGAGCCAGGAGGATAGAAGTCAGGTTATGATGCTCCTGAAGGACTCTGGGAAGTTGACATGTGTGCAACACAATGTCTCTCACCTTCCAGTTGGTGTCATAAATAGGGAGATAGGCATGCACCCTTGCAGGACATCCAACTTTCTCTCAAAGCATTATCAAATATTTTTGAGTGGACACCTGGTTTTGAAGACTTGTTGCGTGGAAAATGCCCACACAATGACTACTTCCTGCATATGTCTCTTGCTAGGTGTCAACACCCGGATTTTTAATCCCAGATGCCTGTTATGCCATACCTCGCAATCCCAAGATTACCATTTTTGCGAGACATAACAGATTGATATCATAGTACATCATCCATTACAAACCATAATAAGGTCTTACACAAATAAAGGATATCATGATCCAGTCTTAATACAAATCAAGCAGCGCAAAAGAAAACATAGTAGGGGCTCCATCTTTAGGGTCACATGCAATGCTGACGATAGGAGATGATCCTAGTTGTTGTAGACCTCCTGTTGTCCATAATCCTGGTAGTCCTCCTCATAGTCTGGCCACGGGAATATCTAGGGACAAACCCATGAGTACTCTTTAAGTACTCGCAAACTATCACTAACAAGTAAGGTAGTTCTAGTAGGAATCTTAAGCTCTAGGTTTATTTGCAAAAAGCCAGATTTATCTAAAACTGAGTTTAGAAGTAAAGAAAACTAAGTTAATGTTCCAAATCACTTAAGTGGGAACCTAGCTTTCATATTCACAACCCTGTTGTGGCCAAGTAAAAATCATAGTTCAGTTCACAAGTAATTTTGAAAACATCTGACGACGGAACAGTATGGCCACTCCAACTGTCCATGACCGCAGACGCGGCTATTCGAATAGTTTGACACTCTGCAGAGGTGGTACACTTTCATCACAAAATTCGATACATCCGTCAGGGATAACCCTGAATCATCATACTTAGTATGCAGATAATCAATCATAACCTTTCAATTACACACTCTAGTATAGGCACCTCCCCTATGAGCTTGGCCTCCCAGCCATGGCCATCTGCCATCCTGGGAACTGCATAGGTGGACATTCATACTCACGAGGTAGCCTTAGCTCAAACCTCTTTCGCAAGGGAACACATACTAAGGCATGTAAACTTCTAGCTAAACCCTACCCAATTCGGGTATTGTGGTTGTACGGTAAAATTGGAATGGTATCGCATCCGAACCCAACCATCAGTTTTTATAAAGGGGATAAGGCTCATGCCTCAACCCTTTTCATCATCAAATCCTTTTGTGTCCATAACACGTGTCAAAACATTTCAATAGAATGAAGCATCATTCCAAGGTTTTCATAATCTTTTTTCACCAAGTATTCCCATCTAAAGTGATCAACTTTTATGCTTAGCACTAGCCACTAAAGTTAAGAGTGTTCACTAATGAGGGGTGCTAATCTCCAATCTAATGCCATGGAATGACATCTAAGTATAGGCCTAGTTTTATACTCTTTATGCTATCTATACTAAATTTTCCAATGCTCACAAAGCACTAACTAAAAGTAAAGAATTTTGGTAAAGTAAAATAATAAAGCTTGCAAGTAAAACTTGGGATTGGTATAATCAAAGTTATATAACCAAGCATGCCTAATGCATATTTCATAGGTTATCTTGCAATTAGTGATGGCTTGCCTTGAGTAATGAAGTGGTTGAAGTTTTCTTCTTCTTCTTGGTAGTACTCCTCCTCCTCGTATCTCGGGTCGGTACAATCGTCTATAAATGAATACGGGGTACACAATCACCAAACAATACTTAACTAATTCTATTTAGCACACTAAGGCTCACACTTGATGATCTAGCATCATCACAATCATCACATGAACTAATGACTTAATCTTGTTTATCTTATTTTAGAAAAGTAATTTCTACTCATTGAAAATAATTAAGATTTAATTTTCTCCAATTAAAATATGGTATCATGTTTACACATGTCATCACCACATATTCTAATACATTGGAATGTGATTTAAAGTGTTGGTCATATTTTATAAAGTTTAAGATTATCATTTAATATAATTAAAGTGACTAGAAATGCCTATATAGCATTATTTTGGTACTAGTCCAATGTCACTGCATGCAAACCTAAATATTTTTACATATTCAGATAGATATCGTCAAATGTGATTTTTGAGAGTTGGAATCAACTCAAAAGCATTTATGGTTGATTTTTGAAAAATGTTTGAATGTGAAAAAGTACCTGTCTTGTTATTTTTACTATAGGTGATCTCTAACTCCAAATGATTTGAATTCAACGGTCTTGGATAGATAATTTAAATATATTTCTAACAAAATTTGAATCATGCAATTTGGTTCAGTGAATCTCTCTGGATTGATTTTTGAATCTACTAACAGAATGTGGTTTTAACTAAATTGGAAAATCCTCATTTGAATTGCCAGGCCTACGCGGGAAACTAAACGGGCCGGCCCAATCTGCACAACACAACGCAACGGGCTACTGACAGGCGGGGTCCACTAGTCAGCGACTTAAACTAACTGAAACGGTATCGTTAAATCTAGGCTGTGCGATTAAAAGTCGATCTAACGGCTGTGATTCGTCGTCTCCGACGAATAGCTCCGGCGAGGAATTAAACCTAACATGGCGGTGGGGGTCCGGTGAGGCTCACCTGGGCTCCATCTAGGGTCAGCGATGGGGGCGAACGACGTTGTCGACGATGGCGGTTCGAACGATGGTCGCGGAAGCTCCTGGGGCGGCTTCAATCGACGACGCACTTCTCCTTCTACAACGGTAGGCTCCGGCCAAATTTCGGCGAAGCAGTGCTCGCCTTGCTCCGGGGAAGGGTGAGGGAGTGTCTGTGAGGAGTGGGGAGTGTGTTGGTGTGGAGAATGGAGGCGGAGGGGGTCTCTATTTGTACAACAGTGAGGGGACCGAACGGGATGGGCTCGGGCTCATCTGTCACGACGATACAGGGTGCTAGCGGCGCCGCTGAGGGTAGGGGCGGTGCGGTGTTCCCTGGCGGTCGTCACTGGCTTAATGGCTAGGCACGTGGCGGTCTAGGTTGGTTTGGCGCGTGCGATGCTCTACGCGGGAGTGGCGGTGTTTGCGACGGCACACAGGTGCTACGGATCGTGCGGCGGCGAACGGGGGTTCTAGGAGGTGGCTGTGATCATGGCGAGTGTGCGCGTGTGCGGAGAGAGCGAGGCGCGGTCTGTGCGAGCCGGTCGGGTGTGGCGCTCTGGCATGCTCTCGGCACGGTGCAGAGAGAGTGGGTGCGGCGTTGCTGGGGTGGTCCAGGGCATGGCTGTGGTCGATGCTTGGACAGGGGGTGGCGGTGGACGGTGGCGTGTCTGGTGCGCGTCGTGGGCAAGGGTGGCGTGGTCTCTGGCGCTCTGTCCACTGTCGGCTGGCGAGGCTGGCTTCGGGCGGCGGCGCACTGGTGCAAAACGGCTAAGGGTGAGCGTGTCTGGTGCTGTTAGAGACTAGGGGAGACAGGGGGAGTGGAATGGGGGCATTTGTTCTAGTGATCAATTCCCCAAACAGTATAGTTAGGCAGGTTTTGATTTTTGTTTGTAAGGTGTTTGATGAAATGGCCGAAAGAATTTGAATTTGAAATTTTTGAATGAAACTTGGTGAGTGATCTTAACTTATGCTTGGTAGTCTCTGGTTGCTTAGGTTTGCCAAGGGGAATTGGTTTATTGGTTTTTAAAAAATGGTGATCTTACCATATGAACTAGATTAAATTTGAACTATCCTTTAAATAGATTTGAAAATAGTTTCTGTGGGTTCGTAAAGTGGGTCTTGGTTCACTTTTACTTGTATAACAAGGGGTGAAAAGAAGTGGAATTGTTTCTGTTAGAAATTCTCTTCTAGGAACACTCAAAGTGGCCTAGTGGTTAACTTTGGTCAAAATGGCCATTTGATCTTTTTATTCATATTTGATTTCTTTTTCTTTTGATTTTGTTTGTAATTGACCTAGATGATGTAGTATTCACCTTTAAACCTTTTCTCATCATTTGTATCAATCAAACATCGCAAATTCACTCAATTCTACACTAATGCAAAACACACATGCATTCATATAGATTTTTGGAATAAAAGTTTTTGTTAACCCTAAATTTGGGTGATTAGAACTTGATAAACTTGATTAATGTTTTTGGGGTGTTACACTAGGATATAATACACTCTAGGAGATGTTGTTCTCGTGATAGTGTGATGGCTCAGTAATGGCGCCCAGGATATGCTGGTGCGCTGTTGATGTAGAGCTCGTTGGGAACCCCAAGAGGAAGGTATGATGAGCACAGCAACAAGTTGCCCTCAGTTATGAAACCAAGGTTTAATCGAACCAGTAGGAGCAAGGAAACACCCCAAAGGTGTTGCTAGCTGAGACTTGGCAGGGCGCACTACCGGTGCTAGTAGCAACGTGGAGACCTGCACAACACAACCACAGAACTTTGTACCCAACTTGCGGTGAGGTTGTCAATCTCACCGTGTTTTGCGGAAAACGAAGGATTAAACGTATCGAATGGAAGGAAGTAATAGCTTGCAGAAAGTAAACACAAAGCATTAAAATATTGTAGATTGTATGTAAAAGACAAGGACCGGGATCCATAGTTCACTAGAGGTGGCTCTCCTTAAGATAGATAACATGCTGGGTGAACAAATTACAGCAGGGCAATTGACAAACATCGAGAAACCAATACATGCATATAATAATCATCTTGACTCCTTTGAGATTCGATTTTGCATTACAACATTATACATAGACCGCCATCCAACTGCATCTATGACTAACAATCCACCTTCATATTATCATCCGAACCCCCTCCAGTATTAAGTTGCAAGCAACAGATTATTGCTTTACGAACTACGTGTAAAGTAAACAATACGATTGTTCTATAAACAAAGGATTGTTGTTTTCTCCCTAGTAGCAACAACACATCTAGTACCTTAGAGACGTCTGTCACTTCCCTAGATTACCAGAGGCATGAACCCACTATCGATCATAAATTCTAACTCTTGGAGTTGCTAGCATCTACTTGGCCAAGATAGCTACTAACAACGGAAAGCATGCAAGATCACAAATAACAAAGACATGATAGAATCAATAATCAATCTGAAATAGCATCTCAATATCCATCGGATCCCCGCAAACACAACATGCAGAATTACAAATAGATGATCTTGATCATGAACAGAGCTCACAAGATCTAAACATGAAAGCACAAAGGAGGAGAACCAGCCATCTAGCTACTACATGGATCCGTAGTCCAAGGATGAACTACTCACGCATCACACCGGAGGCTTGCATGGTGATGAAGAAGGCCTCCAGGGTGAATTCCCCTCTTCGACAGGGTGTCGGGAAGAGCTTCCGATCCCTCCCGGTCTAGGGATGGAGATGATGGCGGCTACAAACTCTTTCGTGGATTTTTGATCGGGTCCTTAGGGTTTTCGTCCCGAGGACATCTTATAGGCAGAAGGGGAGGCTGAGGGGGTGCAGGGGCCACCACACCACCCCCTGGCGTGGGCCAAGCCTGGCCACGCGGCCAGGTGGTGTGGCCGGCCTTTGGCCCCTCTCCGTCTCGTATTCTGGCATATGATGACTTCCGAAAAAATAGGCACTTTGGCTTTTGTCCCGTCCAATCCGAGAATATTCATTTTATGACTTTCCTGGAACCAAAAACAGCAGAAAACAGGTAGCTGGCACTGTGGCTCTTGTTAATAGGTTAGTCCAAGAAATCATATGAAAAGTACTCCAAAGTGTGGACAAAACACAAGAAAGTGGATAAAACCAAGCATGGAACATCAAAAATTATAGATACATTTGCAATGTATCAACATCCCCAAGCTTAACTCCTGCTCGTCCTCGAGTAGGTAAGTGATAAAAAGAAAGAATAATTTTTGAGGTGACATGCACCATCAAAGACTTGATAAAAGTATTTGTAAAAACATTCAAAGCTGGGATCATAGTACTTCAATCATAACATGGGAGACAAAGTTCTAGAAATAAGACAAAGAAACTATGATGCAACATGAAAAGGCACAAACAAAAGATTCATGAATAACAATGCTTTGCAAGACGTTTGTTTGTTTCACATAAAGAAAACATAGCATAATAGCATTCAGCTTGTTCCTCATAGAGTAGCAAATATAAATGCATAGGACACCTTCAAAGTTCATAAGAGTGACTAGATACAAATAGTTTAAAACAAGCAATATCAAAGTATGCATCAATCAACTAGTCTTGGGACAATGCACATAGAACTAAGAATGGCCACTATGCTCTCAAAGTAGGTGCATAAAGGTAGAAAGTGGAGACTCAATATAATGGTGGAAGAAAGGACTTTTATAAAAGAAAGTAGGGATTCAAGTCTCATAAAGAGCTTCTAAAAATTATGGTACTTATAGCTTTCAGCTCTCATTGCCCCTATCATAAGCATCTTGAAGTGATTAAGGTTAAAGTGAACAAACTATGGTGTACATGCTTGACGAAGTATAAGTTAGAAATCTCATGTCCCTTGTATACGAGGGTCGCTCCTCATGCTACTCAAGTTTAGTCACCGGTAAGTTCTTGTCATCGTAAGTACATGCGTATCATAGAGAACCGCCAACGGGGTACCCCTTGTCCGATGATACGAAAGAATCCCCATATCAAGATGACAAGGCAAGCAGACAACAAGCATCTCAGCATTCTTCTTATTTACCATGGGAATATGGTGCTTTTTTCTCTCTTTCCTCTTTTCATAATATCTCTTTTTTCCTTTTCTCTTTTTTCTCAATATAGGACACTTTTTTTATAAGAAGAATGCTTCATAGACAGCTCATTATGGTTACGCTGCAGGTTTCCACCATGTCAGCATGGATTAGACCAGCGGCCCAGGCGTTTCTCTAACACATATACATAACTCCATGGACTTACAAGCTCCCCTTTCATTTCACACCGACGACATCCATAGACAAAAGAGCATGATATCAACTAGGTACAAAGTACCCGTGCAATGTTGAAAGCGTTCCCCATGACAGCATGGTTCTGCTAATTCCCAACAAATAAGTGGAAGCATATACAACATAGGCGACACAATGGTTCAAGTTTATTAAGGGCAAGAAAAGTAAAGTGTGCCATCAAGTTCGTGAGAGCTTTAATCACTAGTTTTCTCATAACAAGTTTAATTTGGAAGGTAAACAAAAGCATGAATATACTTGGAATAGCATAAGCTAGTAGGTAGGTATGGTGGACTCTTTGGAATAACTTGGTTTAAGGAGTTGGATGCATGAGTGGAACTCATACTTGGTTGTGGAGGCTAGCAAAAGACTGGGAGCGACAAACTAAGAGAGCAATAATGGCCATAATCATGCAGAGCGACAAAACATTATTGATCAAAGCATAAAGTGATACTACAAGTTGAAAACTAAAGGATCATAAAGGATATGGTGACTTTGGATAGTCATAACATGGTGTGAGCATGCGCCAAGTCAACCCAAATAAAGCATCAAAGGAGAATACCACTATACTATGCTTTAATATGCTAAAACAACACATGATTCATCCAAGGCACATTAAACAATCTCAATTCTTTATAACAAGTCATGCTACAGAAAATAATACTAAGCATAAAGCCAAAACAATATCAAACATGGCATGACAAAGCATAAGCCACAGTCAAAAACGAGCTCTTTTTACCACATAAGTATGAACTTTCCTACTCTTTTCCAAACCAAGCCAAACTATTTGCAAACCAATGTATGAAAGAGGGGGTCAAACCAATTTATTCAGAAAACTAAGCAAACCAAAGCGAACGAAAAACCAAAACAAAAACGAAAAAGAAGACGCTCCAAGAAAAACACAATTGTGCATGAATTAATAAAAATGAAACGTTTGGAAGAAACCTGGGATTTTTATTGATGAAGAAGGGGATGCCTTGGGCATCCCCAAGCTTTGACGCTTGTACTTCTTGGATATTTCTTTGGGTGACACGTGCGGCATCCCCAAGCTTGATCTTTAGTCCATCATTCATCTCATTACTCATTCCTTCCATACACCTGAAATTTTTCCTTCATACAAAACTTCACACAATCTTTATTAGCAACATTAGTGCACTCAAGATAAGTAAGTCTTAAGGTTCAGTTCTAATACCAAATAAACTTCCATTAGAACACTAGATACTGTAGCACTTCCCTCAAAAAGCTCAATTCTCCAAAAGAACTCAAAGAGGAACCAACAAGAAGCAAATGCAGAAAATGGCAGAAATCTGTCTAAACAGACCAACAGGTAAAGACGAATTTTTTCGAAGACCTTATGTTGCTTAAATCAAAAAGTGTTGAACTAACGAAAGTTAGATAACTACCTGGGGCATAAGCACAAAAATTCACACCTCAAAAAGACGTTCAGAGATGTTACACGAATTTTTATGGTGAAGCACAGAAATCTGTTTCGGGACAGCAACTTTCCCAATCATTACTTCTCTCTCATTAGAGGTTACTCTTGGCACAAAAAGCAAATAAAAAGGATAAAGAGAGGTTATTACAGAGGTAATAACTTCCAAGACTCATCTAAAACTTTTGGGTTATCTCCTAATAAGTACTTTTCTTTAACGCCTTTAAGTTAGGCATAAGAAGCAAGAAAAAGAATCAAGTGTTCTCAAATGAAGAAGCATTAAAACCAAATTTCTTGCCCTTACCTCTCTTACTTTTATTCTTAACCTTGGGGAAAATGTGATTGTTTGGTGGAGAAGAAAGGTGCATGGTCCCCTTTCCCACATCTATTATTGCTCCAAGAAGTTCTAATAGGGACCTTCCAAGTGTAATTTGTCCTTTTCCTACACATTCAATGACAAGATAATCAGTAGAAATCATTTTCCCAAGGATCTTTGTAAACACTCATTAAACTATTCCAATAGGTAATATGGTAGCATTATTAGCAAGAGATATTTCTTTTCCTCCTTTAGTAAGCCCCCAAGTATTCAGAGATTCATAAATATCTTTGGGCATAAGACAAAATTCAGACATGATATCACAACGAGCTTGAAAAGTTTCAGTGTTTATCTCAATCTTTACTATAGGGAGCCACTTTGATGGTTCAGAATTTATTGAAACATAATTGTGATGCTCCCTAAGCGTATTATAGCAATCTTTTAAGCTAGTAGTGCCAGTCTCAAGAGTGTTCAATCTAGCAAATATTTTTGCGAAAGAAATATCAGTTTGGCTAGGCAAGTTGTAAGTGAGGATCAATTTCTTTATAGCATTAATAACATCATCCTCATTACATTGGAGGAAATCTCCTCCCACAGCAGCATCTAAAGCATATCTATAGCAAAGAGCAATTTCAAGGTAAAAACTTCTAAGGAACAAGCTTTGAGTCATTTTAGGCTCAGTTTTTTTCATGTAGATCAGAGATTCTAGACCAAGATTCTTTAAAACTTTCCTCAATTCCTTGTTTAAAAGTAAAAATCATTTCCTCGGGCGACATAGTGATTGGAGCAAGGCTAGACATAGTGGCAACTCAAGATAGGAACAATTTTTTTGTGTGTTTTCAAATAAGAAAGCAAACTAGTAAACCTAATTTTTTTGTGTTTTTGAATAAAGAAAAAAAGCAAACAAAGAAAAAAGAAACTAAGCAAAACAAAAACAACAAAGTAAAGAGATTGGTTATGAGGGACTCCCCTTGTGAAGATGTCCTTGACTCCCCGGCAATGGCGCTAGAAAAATGCTTGATGGCTCTGTAATGGCGCCAAGGAAATGCTGGTGCGGTGTTGATATAGAGCTCGTTGGGAACCCCAAGAGGAAGGTATGATGAGCACAACAACAAGTTTCCCTCAGTTATGAAACCAAGGTTTAATCAAACCAGTAGGAGCAAGGAAACACCCCAAAGGTGTTGCTAGCTGAGCCTTGGCAGGGCGCACTACCGGTGCTAGTAGCAACGTGGAGACCTGCACAACACAACCACAAAACTTTGTCCCCAACTTGCGGTGAGGTTGTCAATCTCACCATGTTTTGTGGAAAACAAAGGATTAAACGTATCGAATGGAAGGAAGTAATAGTTTGCAGAAAGTAAACACAAAGCAGTAAAAGATTGTAGATTGTATGTAAAAGACAAGGACCAGGATCCATAGTTCACTAGAGGTGGCTCTCCTTAAGATAGATAACATGATGGGTGCACAAATTACAGCGGGGCAATTGACAAACATCGAGAAAGCAATACATGCATATACTAATCATCTTGACTCCTTTGAGATTCGATTGGGCATTACAACATTATACATAGACCGCCATCCAACTGCATCTATGACTAATAATCCACCTTCAGATTATCATCCGAACCCCCTCTAGTATTAAGTTGCAAGCAACAGATTATTGCTTTACGAACTGCGTGTAAAGTAAACAATACGATTGTTCTATGAACAAAGGATTGTTGTTTTCTCCCTAGTAGCAACAGCACATCTAGTACCTTAGAGATTTCTGTCACTTCCCTAGATTACCAGAGGCATGAACCCACTATCGAGCATAAATACTAACTCTTGGAGTTGCTAGCATCTACTTGGCCAAGATAGCTACTAACAACGGAAAGCATGCAAGATCACAAATAACAAAGACATGATAGAATCAATAATCAATCTGAAATAGCCTCTCAATATCCATCAGATCCTCGCAAACACAACATGTAGAATTACAAATAGAAGATCTTGATCATGAACAGAGCTGACAAGATCTAAATATGAAAGCACAAAGGAGGAGAACCAGCCATCTAGCTACTACATGGATCCGTAGTCCAAGGATGAACTACTCACACATCACAACGGAGGCTTGCATGGTGGTGAAGAAGGCCTCCAGGGTGAATTCCCCTCTCCGGCAGGGTGCCGGGAAGAGCTTCAGATCCCTCCCGATCTAGGGATGGAGATGACGGCGGCTATAGACTATTTCGTGGATTTTTGATCAGGCCCTTAGGGTTTTCGTCCCGAGGGCATCTTATAGGTGGAAGGGGAGGCCGAGAGGGTGCCAGGGGCCACCACACCACCCCCTGGCGCGGGCCAAGCCTGGCCGCGTGGCCAGGTGGTGTGGCCGGCCTCTGGCCCCTCTACGTCTCGTATTCTGGCATATGATGACTTCCGGAAAAATAGGCACTTTGGCTTTTGTCCCGTCCAATTCCGAGAATATTCATTTTCTGGCTTTCCTGGAAGCAAAAACAGCAGAAAACAGGCAGCTGGCACTGTGGCTCTTGTTAATAAGTTAGTCCAAGAAATCATATGAAAAGTACTCCAAAGTGTGGACAAAACACAAGAAAGTGGATAAACCAAGCATGGAACATCAAAAATTATTGATACATTTGCAATGTATCATAGTGTCAGGTGGAATCATGCGCATCATCCACATTCATTGATGTTGTGTTGTCATTATTCCATGATGCCTGAATAGGTTGGATGATCTATTCTTCAACAGACTCACCAGAATCATCCGCGGTATCACTATCACCGTATGAATCTTCATCTTCCATCTAATTTTGCAAGAAACCTTCGTATATCTCATCCTCATCCGCCTCACCTCTAAAAATGTCTTCTCCTGTCCCATGACTACTCTCAGCTGATTCATAACCACCACCTCCAGTGTGTGCATAACTACTTTGATCAGAATCATAACCACACCTCCATCTTGGCCTTGACTTCTTTGTCCATGATGGTAGCCACCATCACCTACATCTTGGCCTTGAGTGCTCTGGCCATGATGGTAGCCACCACCACCTCCATCTTGGCCTTGACTGCTCTGGCCATGATGGTAGCCACCACCACCCCCATCTTGGGCTTGACTGCTTCGACCATGATCATAACCACCACCCCCATATTGGGTATGACTGCTCTGGCTATGATCATAACCACCCTCTTTCGCCACATGAAGCACTAAGGCGATGGGTTAACTCTCCTTGTTTGGCAAGCTTTCATCTATTTGAGCCTTTTAGATTCCTCTTCTATCGGTCTCGATTAAAATAAAGGGGTAGTTCTTGACTGAGACCATAATGCATGCACACCGACTGTATGGATCTGAGGGAGCCCTAAAGAAGCAGATAACCAATCCTTCAACTCACTAACAAACCATGTTTCAGGAGTCTGGAGCCCTTTAACAATGCATTGAAACTCAATCAAATCATCTTCGTGCTCTGTTATTCCGACGACACCGTTACCATAGTAAAACCTAAACAATACATTATCTGACATAACTTTTGATCTAAAAAATATCGAAACTCGTCAAATACCGGTACAATGACACATTATAGTCTACACATATACTTCTAATCCTCTAGTCCAATATTCTTACAGCTAATAGACCACATCCAAGTCTATCCATAAACATACACAAATGACTGTAAATGGTGAGATATTAGGGTGTACCCTTGAAGCGTGCGAAGTCCTGCAGTGTAGCAGCCTCCAGTCACCTGATTGACACCTCCACCATGCAGCTACCTCAAGCTGCAGTCCCAGCCTCCACCATAGCAATTTCTCCCCAAGAACACTACCACCTTCCTCCATAAAAACGCCCCAAATTACATCACCAAGCTATCCCATCAGTAGATCATGCCTTTCTTAGCTTTCTACTATATTTCAATCCCAAGTTTTGGTAGAAATCGCAGCAGAAATGAGCTCAAAATGGAGCTAGAAATGGTGGAGGCGAGCTGGAAATGAGGAGGAAGGAGGAAGGGAGAAGAAGAGAAGAAAGAGAGGAGTAGGACTGGTCGGCGCGGCGCGGACGGATAAGAAGGAGGGTGATACGTCCATTTTGCATCACTATTCTATGTCTTAATTCACTATTATTCATTGATATATTTCGTATTGAGAGGTGATACTTATGTTATTTTATCTGTTTTTGCATGGTTGATGACTTTTGGAGCATGGACCCCTGCAGTCAGGATTCTGATGGAAAATGTGCTGTTTGGAGGGAAAATTCGCGAAGATCAGAAAATCCGGGAAAATATACGGAAAATTCTATTTTTCCAGAAGACTCAAGATGCCAGAAGATGGAGTGGAGGTGGGCCACAGGGGGCCCAAACCACCCCATGGCGCGGGCAGGCCTAGGCCGCGCCAGGGAGTGGTGTGGCCACCCTGGCCCACTCCAGCCTCTCCCCTCTAGCGTATATCTTCCTCCCGAAACCCTAAGACTCGAGGAGCGACCACAGAAAGATTTCGCCGCCTCTGCGGGGCGGAAAACACCGAGAGAGAAAGATCTCTCCGGCAGACAGATTTCTGCCAGGGGAATTCCTTCCTAGAGAGGGGAGATCGTCACCATCAACACCACCATCAAGCTGGACTTCATCGGGATCATCATCATCATCACCACCATCATCACCATCAGCACCCTCATCACCATCTCCATATTGCTGTAACAATTGCGTTGAATCTTGCATAGTTCATGGGGGAAACTTTCCCGGTGTTGATTACTCTTTGTAGTTGATGCTATTGAGTGAACCATTGAATTATTGTTTATGTTCAGATTGTTATACATCATTATTCCATCTCTGATCATGATCCATATGATGTCTTGTGAGTAGTTCGTTTTGTTCTTGAGGACATGGGAGAAGTCTTGTTGTTAGTAGTGGAGTTGCGTTGAGAAAGATTCAATAGATTGTTATTTAAGTTGTGGTGTAGTTCTTCTAGTGGTGTCATGTGAACATCGACTACATGACACTTCACCTATATGGGCCTAGGGGAATGCATTGTGTATTTGGCTACTAATCGTAGGGGTTGCCGGAGTGACAGAAACCTGAACCCCCATTAGGAAACCAGTGCACAAGGGACGTAAGGGTCTTAGAGTTTAAAGCTGTGGTTAGGTTTCTACCTTAATTACTTTCTTGTACTTACGGATGTTTGCAAGGGGGTTTAATCACAAGTATGTATTAAGTCTTGGATGGGACGGTACATTAGCACAGGTTCACCCACACAACACTTAGCAAGCTAGAGAAGATTAATCGACTATATGAAGCGAAAGCACTTGACAGTCTTCCCATGTGTCCTCGAGAACGTTTGGTCATCTATAGAAATACAACCGGCTTGTCCTTTGCTGCATAAATGATTGGGCCACTTGCTGCATTTATTCCTACTGTCTTTTATTTACTCGTACTTTGTTTACTTGCTTTATCAAAACCCCCTAAAAATCCGTTTGCTAAGTATTTGCAAAGAATTCCTGATCCATACCACTAGCCAGCACCTTCTGCTCCTCATTGGGTTCGACACTCTTACTTACCGAAAATACTGTGATACACCCCCTATACTTGTGGGTCATCAAGACTATTTTCTGGCGCCGTTGCCAGGGAGTGAAGCGCTATTGGAGAGTGGAACTGGTAAAGGAAACTTCTACTGTGAGTATTGTTTACTTCTGCTAGTTGCTTTATTTTTGTTATGGATAATTCGCTGAGTTTCTTATTTGGTAATGCTACTACCACTGCTAAGGTAGTAGATAAGCCACCACCTGCTGAGAAAGATGTTTTTGAAATACCTACAAGAATTATTGATCGTGTTATGGATAACTACTATGTTGGGGATGGAACTGTCCATCCCGGTGATCATTTGCTCTTTATACATGAATTATGCGGGTTGTTCAAGTGTGCAGGTATTACTATAGATCAAGTTAAGAAGAAGTTATTCTCATAATCACTGAAAGGAAGAGCTGAGGAATGGTATAAGCTGCTGAAGAATGGTCAAGCTCTGGAATGGGAGGAAATAGTGCCTCTCTTTTATTCAAAGTTTTATCCTCCTAGTGAAATTCATAAAGATCGGAATCAAATATACAACTTTTGGCCTCTTGATGGAGAGAGTACTGCTCAAGCTTGGGGGAGATTGAAGTTACTAATGCTAGAATGTCCCATTCATGAGCTCCCCAACAATATTATTATCAATAACTTTTATGCAAGGCTCCCTCTACATGACAAGGATTTATTGGACGCTTCTTGTGCTGGATCATTCACTCGTATGGAAGAAGAAGTTAAATGGGACCTTCTGGACCGTATTCAAGACAATGCTGAAGCTTGGGAGAACGACAAAGGTAGAAAGTCAGGTATAAATTATGATTATGAATGCATTGAATCTTTTATGGGAACTGATGACTTTCAAAATATTAATAATGCTTATGGTCTTTATTTGCAAGTTATTACGAATTGCTTTAGAGCTTTTGCTTCGTATATTGAAATTCCAAAAAAGGGATTGAATAAGTACCATGCGTCTTATAAAGATATTGTTGACCATGTTCCTATTGGGAGCACTGAGTGTTGCATTATTGATCATATCCTACCTGAACCTTACGTCGAGAAGATTCCCTTCCCAGATAAGGTAAAGGATCATGCTAAGATAACTAATGTAATCACTAAAAGTGGAAAGAAAACTGTAAAACCTGATGAACAAATAAACATTGAACCTGTCGTAGCAATTGTGAAAGACCTTGTTACTAAAAGCGTAGAAGATGGGCACATAGTCTTCTGTGAGGATGCTTCCAATATTGTTTCACATCCCAATAGATCTAAAAAGGCTAGTATTCCTGTGCTTTCTGTTAGAATTGGTGATCATTGCTATTATGGTTTATGTGATATTGGTGCAAGCTCTAGTGCTATTCCTTATGAGCTTTACAGAGAAATTATGCATGAAATAAGTCCTTGCGAGTTGGAGGAGATTGATGTGGTTATTCACCTTGGTAATAGAGAGAATATCTCTCCAATTGGCATTGTGCGAGACGTGGAAGTCCTTTGTGGTAAGATCAAGTATCCTGCTGATTTTCTAGTACTTGGTTCAGCTGCTAGTAAAACTTATCCTATCATTTTCGGTAGACCTTTCTTGAGTACTTGTGGTGCTATTATTGATTGCAAGAGGGAGAAAATCTTGACTAAGTTTGATGGGGAATCTTATGAGTTTAATTTTTCGAAATTTACTAAAGAACCTTGCGAAGAGGAAACCCCTAATGAGGATTTTAGAGTTGAACAACTTGCTTCTATCTCTCTTGCTCTAACAATGCTTTGCAACAATTTATGGAAGATCACGAAAGTGAGGTCTTCATGGATGAAAGGAATGAGATTGACGAGATCCTCATCGTCAACCCAGGTTGCTTAAACATGACTTACCTGTAAAAGACTTGGGTACCACTTTGTCACCTAAAAAGGACCCGGTCTTCGATCTAAAACCTCTCCCTGATGATCTTAAATATGTTTTTATTGATGATAAAAAAAATATCCTGTTATTATTAGCGCTAAACTTTCAGGGGAGGAAGAAGAAAGATTATTGGAAGTTTTGAAGAAACACCGAGGAGCTATGGGCTATACTCTGGATGATTTGAAAGGGATTTCACCTACTATATGTCAGCATTCTATCAACATAGAACCAGATGCGAAGCCAGTAGTGGAGCACCAACGACGTTTAAATCCTAAGATGAAGGAAGTGGTAAGGAATGAGGTATTGAAACTCCTTGATGCTGGTATTATTTACCCTATTGCTGATAGTGAATGGGTTAGTCCTGTTCATTGTGTTCCTAAAAAGGGAGGTATTACCGTTGTCCCTAATGATAACGATGAGCTTATTCCTCAAAGAAATAGTAGTAGGCTATAGGATGTGCATCGATTTTAGGAAAGTCAATAAAGTCACTAAGAAAGATCACTACCCGCTTCCTTTTATTGATCAAATGTTGGAAAGGTTGTCTAAAAAGACCCATTTTTGTTTTCTTGATGGTTATTCTGGTTTCTCTCAAATTGTTGTTAAACAACAAGATCAAGAAAAAACTACTTTTACTTGCCCTTATGGAACTTATGCTTATAGGCGTATGCCTTTTTGTTTATGTAATGCTCCTGCTACTTTCCAAAGGTGCATGTCTGCTATCTTTCATGGCTTTTGTGAGGAAATTGTAGAAGTGTTCATGGATGAGTTTTCTGTCTACGGAACTTCTTTTGATAATTGTCTGCACAACCTTGATAAAGTTTTGCAGAGATGTGAAGAAACTAATCTTGTTCTTAATTGGGAGAAATGCCACTTCATGGTTAACGAAGGGATTGTTCTTGGGCATAAAGTTTCTGAAAGAGGAATAGAAGTTGATAGAGCTAAGGTTGAGGCAATTGAGAAGATGCCATGCCCAAGAGACATAAAAGGTATTCGTAGTATCCTTGGTCATGCTGGTTTCTATAGAAGGTTTATTAAAGACTTTTCTAGGATATCAAAACCCCTTACTAATCTTCTTCAAAAGGATGTACCCTTCGTTTTTGATGACGATTGTAAGGAAGCTTTTGAAACTCTTAAAAAGGCTTTAACAATAGCTCCTATTGTTCAACGACCTGATTGGGGTTTACCCTTTGAAATAATGTGTGATGCTAGTGATTTTGCTGTAGGTGCTGTCCTTGGGCAACGTATTGATAAAAAGCTGAACGTTATCCATTATGCTAGTAAGACTCTAGACGCTGCTCAAAGGAATTATGCTACTACTGAAAAGGAATTTCTAGCTGTTGTCTTTGCTTGTGATAAGTTTAGTCCCTATATTGTGGACTCAAAAGTAACTATTCATACTGATCATGCTGCTATTAAATATCTTATGACAAAGAAGGACGCTAAGCCTAGGCTTATTAGATGGGTACTGCTTTTACAAGAGTTTGATCTACATATAGTAGATAGAAAGGGTGCTGAAAATCCTATAGCTGATAATTTATCTCGCTTGGAAAACATCTCTTTTGATCCTATGCCTGTTAATGATAGTTTTCCAAATGAGCAATTAGCCGCAGTAGGGGTGAACTCGCGAGGAAGCCCTTGGTATGCTGATTATGCTAACTTTATTGTCTCCAAGTATTTGCCTCCAACTTTTACAGCTCAGCAAAGAAAAAAGTTCTTTTATGATTTGAGGCATTATTTTTGGGATGACCCACACTTATACAAAGAAGGGGTTGATGGTATTATGCGAAGATGTGTTCCAGAGTATGAACAAAAAGAGATATTGCGTAAATGTCACGGGAGCACCTATGGAGGACATCATGCAGGAGACAGAACTGCACAAAACGTGTTACAATCAGGTTTCTACTGGCCTACCCTTTTTAAAGATGCAAGAAAATTTGTTTTATCTTGTGACGAATTTCAACGTGTTGGTAATATTTCTAGACGCAATGGAATGCCTATGAATTACTCTCTAGTTATTGAACCTTTTGATTGTTGGGGATTCGACTTTATGGGTCCTTTCCCTCCTTCGAAGGGTTACACTCATATTCTTGTTGCCGTTGATTATGTTACTAAGTGGGTAGAAGCCATTCCTACGACAAGTGATGACGGAGAAACCTCTCTAAAAATGCTAAGGATGTTATATTTCCTAGGTTTGGAGTGCCTAGGTATCTCATGACTGATGGGGGTTCTCATTTCATTCATGGCGGTTTTAGGAAGACCCTCGCTAAGTATGATGTTAATCATAGGATTGCTTCAGCTTATCACCCCCAAACTAGCGGGCAAGTAGAGTTATCAAATAGAGAAATTAAATCTATCTTACAAAAGACTGTTAATAGGTCTAGAAAAAACTGGGCTAAGAAGTTGAATGATGCTTTATGGGCTTATAGAACTGCTTATAAGAATCCCATGGGAATGTCTCCTTATAAAATGGTTTATGGGAAAGCTTGCCACTTACCCTTAGAATTAGAACACAAAGCTTACTGGGCAGTGAAAGAACTAAATAGAGATTGTAAGCTAGCTAGTGAGAAAAGACTTTTTGACTTAAGCTCTTTAGATGAATGGAGGAGTGAATTCTATGAGAATGCTAGGCTCTTTAAAGAAAAAGTTAAAAGATGGCATGACAAGCAAATACTTAAGAGAGAATTTCATGTTGGTGAGAAAGTTCTATTGTATAGGTCTCATCTCAGATTTTTTGCAGGTAAGCTACTATCAAAATGGGAAGGACCTTTCATCATTGAAGAAGTATACCGTTCAGGAGCAATAAAAATTTCTTCTCTAAAAGATAATACTACACAAGTAGTGAATGGACAGCGACTCAAACACTATATTGCTGGAGATTCTTACAATGAAGATGTTGATGCCTTTCAAGTTATAATTCCAGAGAAATTCATTGAGGACCAAATTTAGAGACCTGTAGAGTACGTTTCCAACTAGGTAACAGTTCTGGTAAGAAAAGTTCCGCGAAAATACAATCCAACTATATTTTTACAGTTTTTAGTCAATAAGGAAAGCTATGAAGCGAAAAAGGGACGGAACCGGAGCCAGGGTGGCCCACACCACCCCATGGCACAGGCCCACCCCTGGCCGTGCCACCAGGTGGTGAGGCCACCCAGGACTCCGTCTCTGACCCGTTTTCTCCCAGTACCTTCCTTTTGATATGAAACTTCGTAATATATAACCCCCGGATCTTCCGAGGTTCGTATATCGTGTTTTCGTTGTGTTTTTGTTTCAATCTGTTTCTGCCAGGTGTAATCTTAGATTTGAAGCCACAATGTCTTCCCCTAGAACATCCAAGGGAGATCCCTTAGAAGATATCATCAACCCATATATGAGAGAATTGAAGATTCATCCCAAGGAGTTGTTGCTCGAAGGTGGGGAGGTCCGGATTAAGGAGGTTCAAGGCCCTAAAGGTGAAGGAAATCTGGAGGACGGGATGGAAGCATTGGAGCAAGAAGTCTTTAGGTACAGGAAGATGGCAGAGCGCGAAGTGGACATCATCCACAAGATTTGTTCCGAACTCATCGCCGAGCACCAAAAGGAGACTTCTGAACTCAAAGATGAAGTCTTTTCACTCTGCCAAACAACCAACAAACTGCAAGCACAGTTCTATGACGTTCAAAATCAAAACTGTGAGTATGAGGCTAGATTTAAACGCATAAGTGTTGTTGCAAGTTTCAGGAACTTGGAAACCACGATGTCCTTTGTTGATGGGAAGCCTTTACCCTGGAAGACGGACGAAGATGAGAAGATACCACCACCACCTAAGGAGTAATTCGTCATCAGGTTTGGCATCCCCTTGGTTTGTTCCAAGCTTGGGGGAGCGCCGCGGTATCATATCACTATCTTTTATCTTTTTACCTTGTTAGTAGAGTCATATCATGAATAGAGGAGTTATTTTGTAGTATGGTTTGCATTATGGAAGTGTCCCCTCTCTCGTTAGATTTATATCCCTTGGTGTGAGTTTCCATTATGGAGTACTAATGAGAAGTTCTATCATTCACTCTTTTGCATAGCTTATGATAGTTTTCAACTCGTGGTTATATGATTGATCTTGTTGTTAGTATTGGTAGCACTTTGGGATCATTGAGTTAATTCAGTTGGTTTTGGCTTAATTCAGTTGGTTTTGGAAAACCTGGCTCGGTCAGTAGCAACACCCTTTTTGAGAGTTGAAAATAAAAAGATAGAAGTACTCTAGAGGAAAATAATTTCATCATCTTTCTTTCTTGATTTGGTCATAAGTCTAGTTTTCTCTAGTTAAGATCTTTTGTGCTTCCAAGGAAGATTGCATGTTTGTCTTTACCATTTGTATGTTTGTTTGTTTCCTTCAACTCTTATACTTGCTACCCAGCCTTGCTAGCCAAAAACCTGTACTAAGAGGAAATTCTTCTCGTGCATCCGCCTCCTTTAAACCAAAACCTTCGCCATTTGTTCCACCATACCTACCTAGTAGCATTATTGCTATTCCAAGTAAATTCTTGTTTTATCTACCTCCCAAATTAAACTTGTTATGTGAAATTTAGTGATTAAAGCTCTCACGAACTTGATGGCACACTTTACTTTCTTGCATTTAATAAACTTGAACCATTGGGTCCTTCTTTGTTGCGTATATGCTTGCGCTTTATGAGTTGAAGTTAGCCGAACCATGTATCATGGGGACCGCTTTCAACACTTCATTTGGTACTTTGTACCTAGTTGATATCATGTTCTTTTGCTTATGGATCCCGGCGGTGTGAAATAAAAGTGGAACTTGTAAGATCATGGAGTTTATATGTGTGTTAGAGAAACGCCTGGGCCGCTAGCCTAAGCCATGCCTAATCATGGTGGAAACTTGCAGCATAACTATAGTGAGCATTCTATGAAGCATCCTCAATAAAAACCTATGCAAATATCAAATAAAAATATCGCTGAGATGCTCACTATCTGCTTGCCTTGTCATTTTGATTATGGGATAGCTCCTGTGTCATGTGCAAGGGGTACCCCGTTGGCGGTTCTCGATGATACGCATGTATTTACAATGACAATAGCTTGCTCGTGACTGAAGTTGAGTAGCATGAGGATCGGTACTCATAAGTAAGGGGCATGAGATTTCAACTTATAACTTGTCAAGCATATCCTCTTAGTTGTGTCACTTTAACCTTAATCACCTAAAGATGCCTATGATAGGGGCAATGAGAGCTGAAAGCTAGTAAGTATCATAATTTTTGGGAGCTCTTTATGAGACTTGTAATCCCTGCTTCCCTCTTTGAAGGGCCCTTTCTTTTACTTTATAGTTGAGTCAGTAAACCTATTCCCTTCTATCTCGGCAAGTATTTTGAGTTGATGTGTTTCATTCATTCATACGATGATTTATGCATTCATGTTTCTTATGTTCCTTGTTTTGCACATTGCTCTTATCTTGATGTTTACTACTTTGAAAGCTTTCTTTGGAAAACCAACTATTTGTGAACTCCAGCAAATTATCAACTATTCTTCGACCAAGAGCTAAGTTTGCCATTACCAATTCTGATTCACTTTATGTATCTTTATTGTGTTTCCTTTGCAAGTTGAGTTGTATAATAGTGAGTGGATTTCTATTATGATCTATGTATTAGATGAATGTGATGCTTCTTGTCCGTATTCTTTTATCGACTCTTCACTCCATAAACTTGAGGTCATGTTTATTGAGCTCAGTTTCGCTTGGGGACAAGCGAAGTCTAAGCTTGGGGGGAGTTGATACGTCCATTTTGCATCACTATTCTATGTCTTAATTCACTATTATTCATTGATATATTTCGTATTGAGAGGTGATACTTATGTTATTTCATCTGTTTTTGCATGGTTGATGACTTTTGGAGCATGGACCGCTGCAGTCAGGATTCTGATGGAAAAGGTGCTGTTTGGAGGCAAAATTCGCGAAGATCAGAAAATCCGGGAAAATATACGGAAAATTCTATTTTTCCAGAAGACTCAAGATGCCAGAAGATGGAGTGGAGGTGGGCCACAGGGGGCCCACACCACCCCATGGCGCGGGCAGGCCTAGGCCGCGCCAGGGAGTGGTGTGGCCACCCTGGCCCACTCCAGCCTCTCCCCTCTGGCGTATATCTTTCTCCCAAAACCCTAAGACTCGAGGAGCGACCACAGAAAGATTCCGCCGCCTTTGCGGGGCGGAAAACACCGAGAGAGAAAGATCTCTCCGGCAGACAGATTTCTGCCGGGGGAATTCCTTCCCGGAGAGGGGAGATCGTCGCCATCAACACCACCATCAAGCTGGACTTCATCGGGATCATCATCATCACCACCATCATCACCATCAGCACCCTCATCACCATCTCCATATTGCTGTAACAATTGCGTTGAATCTTGCATAGTTCATAGGGGAAACTTTCCCGGTGTTGATTACTCTTTGTAGTTGATGCTATTGAGTGAACCATTGAATTATTGTTTATGTTCAGATTGTTATACATCATTATTCCATCTCTGATCATGATCCATATGATGTCTTGTGAGTAGTTCGTTTTGTTCTTGAGGACATGGGAGAAGTCTTGTTGTTAGTAGTGGAGTTGTGTTGAGAAAGATTCAATAGATTGTTATTTAAATTGTGGTGTACTTCTTCTAGTGGTGTCATGTGAACGTCGACTACATGACATTTCACCTATATGGGCCTAGGGGAATGCATTGTGTATTTGGCTACTAATCGTAGGGGTTGCCGGAGTGACAGAAACCTGAACCCCCGTTAGGAAACCAGTGCACAAGGGACATAAGGGTCTTAGAGTTTAAAGTTGTGGTTAGGTTTCTACCTTAATTACTTTCTTATACTTACGGATGTTTGCAGGGGGTTTAATCACAAGTATGTATTAAGTCTTGGATGGGACGGTACATTAGCACAGGTTCACCCACACAATACTTAGCAAGCTAGAGAAGATTAATCGACTATATGAAGCGAAAGCACTTGACAGTCTTCCCATGTGTTCTCGAGAACGTTTGGTCATCTATAGAAATACAACCGGCTTATCCTTTGCTGCATAAAGGATTGGGCCACTTGCCGCATTTATTCCTACTGTCTTTTATTTACTCGTACTTTGTTTACTTGCTTTATCGAAAACCCCTAAAAATCCGTTTACTAAGTATTTGCAGAGAATTCATGATCCATACCACTAGCCAGCACCTTCTGCTCCTTGTTGGGTTCGACACTCTTACTTATCGAAAATACTGCGATACACCCCCTATACTTGTGGGTCATCAGAGGGCTGGTCGGGGGCTCAAACTCCGACATGCCCCCGCTCCTCCTCTTTCGGCCGACAACCCAGCATGTGGGGCCCGCACGTCACTTTAGTCGGGGCCTCAAATACCGACGAGGCCTGGTCGGGCCTCGGTACTCCGACAGAGACTAGTCGGGACGCGAGCCTCCGAAGCCGCCTTATATTCCGAATTTCCTAATTTTATGTATTGTTCGTGAAAATAGATAAAAAACGTATTATTTAAAAAATTAGCCGGAGGGAGTAGTATAAAAAGGAGAAACCGATTCTTGGCTAAATTGATTGACACCGTCAAAACACATTACACACTAGACGAAGTTGCTCATAGCAGTAGCCTGGCATGGCCTGATGAACACCAGGAATGCAGGTGGCTTTGCAGGATGCTTGCACATTATTGACACTGTTAAAAAAACACAAGTTCAATATGTCCTATATCAGCCTTAGTAAGAAAGATGTAGGTAGGTTAAGAAAGAGGTCGCCGACATGCCCTTGTTTCGCCAACGAAGCCATGGAGACTTTGCCGGGCATGGCTCCAATTATACAGCCGAGAGAGTGAAAGAGAAAGCGGGTAGGTAGACGAGCAGTGCATGCATATCCAAAACTAGGAAAGGCTGGTGGCCCGTCCATCCCCGGCCTTCCCTTTCAGCACAGATCATCATCAGCATGCACGCTGCTGGCGCTGGACCTCTTGCTCTTATCCTCTCGCAACAACATGCCATTCTCCAGTCATCTCATGTGAAATTCTTTGGCACCTCTGCGGGAATTACCTTGGAATGATGCCGCTGGGGTTAGAAATTAGCTAGTCTTCCACCCTACATAGTACATCTGGATCTAATAAGCTTTCTCGGCGTGCGCTAACCGCTGGGAGTTCACAGGAAATTTACCCGAAACGACCTCCGGGCTCCAGCTGGTGCGTCAAGTCCATCGCCTCAAGCCGTCAATCCCTTTACCTCTGTCATCCAACTGTGCCTTCTCCTTGTCCCGGCGACGATCCGCCGGCCGATCACACTACTGCACCACCAACCAACCAACGGCCGCCCCCATGCCGGAGCCGGGCAGTGCACAGTTCGGCTTTTGTACCATGTACATGTCCACGTCCATACGAGCGCATGCAACTCGGAGCATCTGCTGGCTGCTGCTGCCGCTGCACGGCGCCCATGCCCATGGTGCACGATAACGATTTTTAGTAGGAGTAATAGGCCAAGAGCAAATCATCTGAATCTTTTCAGCAGGCCCCCCATCATCAGATGTCTGCATCGTTTCTGACCTTTTTCGATTGAAAACGATTCCTGACGCTACGATGTGCCTCCTTAATTAATTAATTATAATTTGCCGTTTCTTCGCCGTCAGCTTTTGTTGTCGAGAAAGGGAAGACAGCGGTGAGATCAAGATCTACCGCCACTGTGCCTCCACAGTTGATCTGTTTCAGATAACATATTTAAGCTCTCCTCCCCGCCTAGCTAATCGATCGTGTTCACTCTGTGATGTGATACGTTGATAGGCTTGTTGACACTATTTGTAAAAGACCTGCAGATTCCAGCAAAGTGAGAGGCTACTGGACCCAGATTCCCATGTGCCATGCTCCCCCCAAGTGGGTACACTGCTACTGCGCCCTTGCTCCCCGCGCGCTCGGTTTCTACCCCGCCTCACCCTTTTCTCGTGCTCACAAGTCTAAACCGTCATCATTTTCTTACACGAGATGGCTCTATGTCTCAGATTCACGTTGTGCAAGTTTCGTCGTGAGCAAGTAGCTAGCCAACGGAGTCATGACAGAAACACATGCCTTGTGCCGTAGTCGTACATGGGAACGAAGCTACACGTGCACCACTAACGGGTACGAGATACTCCGAAATTACTCCGCGCGCATGCTCACCTAAGTGGACTAATACTTTCTTATTTTTCATCTAAAAAATTTCTAGGACTTTTGGTATACATAGTATATATTTTATACTATCTATTTCAAAAATCTCAAGATTTTTTGAATGAAAAATAAAGCAATACTAGTCCACCTACATAAACACACCGACGGAGTAATTTAAATCAGAGGGAGTAGTTGGCTTGGGGGAGCATCTCCCGAGTCTCTCAATCAAAATGATGCACGCGCCCTTAGTTTTATTGCAGAGTTTAGAATGTAAGTTTACATCTCATGAACCGCATAGAGTGGATACATGAATCATCCACTTAAAAAGGAACAAGAATAAACTCTAATCATCTTAATCCTAGAGACTTTTAGCACGCAGCCATCCACCCTGGTTGATAGCCCGTACGGTTGCACCCTATATCCATGAATCTGCGCTGCTCTACGGGAAGGAGTTAAGATCACATGTGTATCCACGAAAAAGCCATGTACATAACCTGCAAAAAAATTGGAGTTGGTACTCTGTTTAAAACCATATCGTTTTGATAATTTTGTGCAAACTAATGCGCAAACCCCCACACAAATTCGAGCTTTCGTTTTCTTATCTACCTCGTTTAGTCAGTTTTCAAATAAATTAGTTACATTAGCTCGTGGGGTGATATTAAAAGTAAAATGTACAACTCTCCAAATGAGACGTGCAAAGGGAACACAGAATAAATATATGCCAATTGTTTCCTCTGAATCACAAAAGACACATTTTTTTGCACCCATGCCAATTTACTTTGCGAGGTTATCTTTGTGATTCTTATGAAGGAACCATATAAAAAAATCATTATTTTTAGTAGAACCTTTATTTCCACAAGTATTTTCTCAGAAAGTAGTTTAAATAGCCATTTACTAAGTAACATTTGTTCTTAATATCCAATACCTCTATACCCAGCCCCCCTACTTGGTCCCTAGATCGATAAATTATGTTCTATTTTGCTAAATGATACTTCTTCTTCTTCAGCTGATCGCTTTCCTAACAGAAACGAGATATATAGAAGTCTAAGCTTTTTCAAACCCCTTTTGGTATCTTGAGAAAACATAGTAGAAACATTGGCAGGCTAGTTAAAACTGAATTAATAAGCACCAGATAATATCCATATGAGAGCATCTTGACTAAGCAGCTTGCAAAGTGGTCTTCTACCGGTTTCCATTCATTGTTTAGCAACTTCCTATAATGAATAGGTATGACTAAATATTTGAAAGGAAGAGATCCTACTTCTCATCCAAAAATGCTCTTATAGTCTTCCTCGACTTCCTTAGCCTTACCAAAACAAAAAAATCTCAATTTTATGGGCATTGATTTTCATCGGATAGTTGCTAAAAAAACAAGAAATTAACTTCATGTTCATGGCTTTCGCTATAAGTTGTGTTCTAATAAAAGGATAGTATCGTCTACATACTGCAAAATTGATATCCCCCTTCCACTAAGTAGGGTATCAAGCATCCTACTTGTCCATTCTCCTTGCCCAAGCAATAATTATGGCAAGCATATCAACAACTATATTAAAAAGAATTGGTGATAAACACTACAAGAATCCAGACGATTCATGATATTTCTTTATGACGCGACCTAAAAACGTCGCGGATTTCTGACGTTCTAGAACGTTTCGTCACAACGAGCTCGAAGACCCTCCAGCCCGGTTATTTATGATGTTCCTTGTTTTCGTTGTGGCAAATTTGTCGTAGATTTCGTTCCGGACCCTGAAGCCCAGTTTGCTATTTCGTTTGGTGCCAAATTCGTCGTGAATTTCGCCATGACCCATGTTCGACTTTTTTCCCATCAATCGTCTCCTCCGTGCTTCAACCCCACATGTCAGCTCGGTGTCCACGGTAGTCTCTCATGGTAGTGCTAGGTTTGACGTTGTTTCGTGGCGTTTTTGGCCGGCCCCAGCTGTCAGTGCGTTTGATAGAAATTAAATAACAGAAAAATAGTTCGTACAGGTAGACGGAATCGAACCGGCAACCAACCTTTGGCATTACCAACTTGCAACCACTGTACATGTCCATTAGTTTTGTGCGGATATACTAATTTAGTCTATATATTACATACCAGCTCTTAGTCACAAGAAATGAAGTAATTCAAAAATAGAAAATCAGCCCAGTATGTATCGACACGATTGATATATATTGTACGTTTCACACAACTATAAAAGAGAAAATAACAGAGCATATTTTTAGATCATCTTTTACGGGTATGTAGAAAAGCAACAATATGCACACAATCAATCAAATATATACATAGCATATAAAGATAATATTACTTAGCAGGTAGAGCACCAGGTTGACAACAAGTTCTTTACCACTACAAGTTCACTGTCAACATATATATTAATGGTTCATCCAACACCAGCATAAACAAGATACTTTTTGGCCTCACTACAAAACATTAACACAACCGATGATCACCTGTCACAAACCCTTTAAGGTCTGAAAGTAATGTCCAATAGTTGGTTGCCTATGTCACAGGGAGTATTAATCAATGTTTTAAATAGCACGCTATAGTGTTTTCAAAACATATGTAGTGATCAAGTATCTGTAAACTGAAACAATGATTCGATCAATCGCATGGCTAGGGATGTAGCCTAAATCTCAATAGACAATTAAGTCCGCATGTGAGGGCATGAGAAAGGCGGTTGTGATTGTAAAACCCATTTAGGGTTTCATCCCTCTCGCCAACGATGTCATCGTTCCTCTCCTCCTCCGGTGGCCTTGGTGTCTTGGAGGTGTGAAGGACCATGGTCTCTTGCCGACGAGAATGTTCTCGTCTTTGTTTAGACTATTTTCGGTGTCTTCTTCAAGATATTGAGGCGGTGGCTATGTCCTGAAAGTCTCCCGCTCTATCCTTGCTCCGGTCGTGCTCCTAACGCCGGTGGAGGGCGCCTAGAGTCGAGTGTCCGGAGGATTTCTTGGGATCTGGCCGTTTATCGTATTTGTTGATGTGCTTTCAGGTCTGTCTTTTCATATCTATGGTTATCATCTTTGACGATGATTATTGTTCTGGTGCACTGGTCATTTGGGTCTTAGCACGATGTTTTCTCGACCGTCTAATACAACAGCTCTACTATGACAATGTTTACCCGACTCTGGTGATGGAGGGGCGGGGACATCGTCGCGTCTTCGTCTCATGCTAGTGTATATAGTCGTCGCTAGATGGTCTAGTGACCTATTTGTAATTTTATTACTTTTGACCTCCTTTGTATTGTTGTTGATGATTATTAATAGATTGGTGCAATTTTGTAGAGAGAAGTTATGATCATCATTCATGCAACATGGTCTGGTTATGATATTCATACAGAACAGGTAACCTGGCAAGCATCAAGGACGGATTAATGGTTACTCTAAAACTGTTGAGTTCATTTAACTTTTTTCTGATGAAGACACTTTTACTACTTAAAGACTTTTAGGTATTACACCTAGCCTCTACATGGCAAAGATGCACATAGCCAATACAAGTTCACTGTCGCATAACAAAAATTGAAAAACATGCAAGTTACATATCATAATGAGAATTTGCAATAATGCCTAAGGTGGTGGAGGTGCAATCCGAAGATTATACTGCCATCCATGTTGGGTAAAGAAGTCCCTCGTTATATTTCTAGTCCTCTAGACGTGTACTCAGCTACGTAAAGAGGTCGTGAAACTCCACACGATTTGGATGCGACCATAAGCAGAGCGTACTGGTACACCAGTAGATAACCTACAAGAGAGAAGACTTTTTATTATTAAACACTTTATCATTTCTACATAACCATAATGATCAAATAATGACAATCGCTCCCATCCTAAATAGAATTTTGTACTTGTAATCTATACTATGTAACCAGTTCCCAAAACTATTGAATGGCAGAACATATAGAACCAAAAATATTACATTGGAAGAACAAATGCTTAATTGTCTCATCGTGATGACAAAAATATATTTCGTATTCCCATGCCAATCCGCTTAATAAGATTGTCTTTAGTAAGAATAATCCCCGACGAAGATACCAATCATTTTTTAGAGGTATCTTTGTCTTCTAGATTTTTCTATTGTTATCAACTGGTAAGTCTGCCTGAACCAGCGCATTATAGATAGAACTGAATGAGAATTGACTTTTCTCATTTAAGTTCTAGCGAAATTCATCTTACCTAGATGCTAATTGGACTAATGTCAAGTGTTGAAACAGGACATTCCAAGAGACAAGTTTAGATATAATTAAATCTCTTCTCAGTCACATTTGAAGGAGAAGACTCCATCATTGTGGTGAGCCTATTATCCTTATGATGAATAATAGCATACAAAGCAGGATATTGTACTTGGAGTGTAGCATTATCTAGTAACTTATCCTTCCAGAACCGTATACTAGATCCATCCTTAATTAAAAAGATCCAATACGGAATAAACGTTTCTTCATCACCATCAGACAAGTCCAGAAATCTGAGTCATCAGGTTTTCAAATTACCTATGACAAATCTTTCGAGCCAACATATTTTTATTTAATAAGAGTTTATAATACACCATCTTCAGTAAGTAACATGAAGGGCCATTTACCATGGAGGGCCATATTCTTTATCTCAAGATCATGAATACCAATGTTGTCATGATCTTTGGGGCGACACACCACACTTCACTTAGCCAGTCAATATTTCTTTTTCTCATTGTCACTCTGCCACAAGAATCTTGATTTTGTACAATACCATGTTACTCTGTACTGATTGCAACAATTACCCCATAACAGTAATTGTACAATTTACAACCTGATCTCCGATGACCATGTTTAACAAGTGCCACCAACAAATATCAATTGGTTGTTAGTTCTGAACCTAACCCCAGCAACAATTACCCCGTAACTGTAATTGTGCGCCAAGAAATTATCCAAATTCAGGCGAGAGGAATCTCGAGTGATATAGCTGCGGAATTGTTTTCGATGAACGGGGGCTCGCGTTTTATCGTGAGAGTTTGTCACGGTAACCTTCAAGTATTGCCCACGTCAATACGTGATGCAAACAGAGTAGCTCATGACATTGCCAGTAGGGTTCGATCGGATCCACCATGTGTTTGGCTGTATAATCCTTCTCCGGCTAAATTGTACCGGTGATGATGGGCCATTAGTTGCTATTTTGGTATTGAAGGTTACGCTGATGTCAAAGAAAATACTTCAGTAAAAAATCCTCGTAAAATTGTAAAAATAAATAAATATAAGAGCTCGATCTTTCCGCTGTGCATGCACAATAGCAGTGGACCTTAACTCTGGTTTATACCCTGAATTTTACCTTAACTAGAATTTTTTTAATAGAAAGAATATATTAATATCACGAAAATATCAATTACGATCAGTCTCAAGCACCAACGAACCTTAACTAGAAATAGGGAGAAAATACTTTTGTACAAGTCTGGTTCTCAAACTTCAGCTCTAATAGAGATGATTAATTCACGTGTTCAAATGTTTCCCTATGTACTATGTAATACAAATAAGAAGAAATCTTCAAACATGAATGAGCAGTTATGTCTTCTTCCATGAAGACGTACGTGTGCATACAAAGTATCGCGCGCGTTTAACAGCTAGGCTTCTTTTTTTCGCGAAAAACAGCTAGGCTATTCGACCTAACTTCTCTGACTAATACTCCCTCTGTATTTTAAAACGGATGGAGTATATGAATAAAGCGATGTATTCCTATTTGACATCCATATTTCATTACTCTGGACGGAAATTCTAAGGTTCAATTCTAGAAATGGACCAACGATCCCCCTCAAAAGAACCAACTGGTACGTGCTTGTTCCCAGGGGCCGAGAGGCGGCGGTGAAAAAATCCTATCTAGGGTTCCTTCCCTCCACCGGTGACGTTATCGGTTCGCTCCGTTTTCGATAGCCTTAGGGCCTTGGAGGTGTGGCGGACCACGGCCTCTCGTCGGCGGGAGGTTTTTGTTCTTCGTTAGGCTATTTTCTCGTGTCTTTTTCAGGATGTTGAGGCGACGGCTACATCCTGAAGTCAGAATAAATCTAGAAATGGACGGGTAATGCACGGCATCATTACAAAGTTCCTAGAAAGTCACAAGTTAACCTAAAAATGGAAAACAATTACCAACCGTACATCCGATGAGCAAATTATAACAGCCCAGATAATTACAAAGTTCCTAGAAAGTCACAAGTTAACCTAAAAATGGAAAACAATTACCAACCGTACATCCGATGAGCAAATTATAACAGCCCAGATAATATACTAGTTATAAACATATATAGAGAGAATTATGTCTCGATGTATGAGATGTTTTTTTTTTTTTTGCGATCATCGATGTATGAGATGTGGGGAGTGGGGCTTTCACAAGTTGTTGCTATAATACGCCTCATGTAGACGGACATGCACCTCTCTGGCTGTGTTAGTGTGGAACGACTACTTTTTACTAGAGGCGATATATGTGGTTGTGCCTACTGGTGCTTTGTAGATGTAAAATCAAAGTACTCATCAATGTTTCTAACAATACAAAGAAGTTTGTATTATTGAGTGTACCAAGTTAACCGCAAGACTCTGTGTCGGTCCACCTGACGTTGTAAGAATGTGAATTAGCCTCCAAAATGCAACCCCTCCCTGGCTACTCGAGAGCATCTCCACTCGGGTCCCCAGCAATGCGTTTTCATGCTGATTTTTTCGTCCGGATGGCGCAATTTCGTCCAGTTGTGTTTCTAGGACGCCGAATTCTTTCGGATTTGGCCCAACTTTCATCCGGCGTTCCCAGACCGAAACCAGGGCTCTGGGAACCGCCTGACAACGTCGGACGCAGCGAAAAATAGGTGGGCCAACCCTGTCGGCGAGACAACCCCGTTCTCCACCTCTCGAAATAGGCTTTCGCTCCACCATATTAATATAGAAACCACACGATACAACTGCTGGGCAGCAGCACAATCATCCCAAACGAAAAAAAGAGAGAAAGAAAAAAGAAATGAAAGCCAACAATGGTAGATCGACTAAACAGGGGTGACCCACAATTGTTGTGCCCTCCGGTGTTGTCCCACCACACTCCTAGCATTCTGAAGCACCGCGTACCAAGCAACACATTCAGGAAGGGGCGCAATGACGACAACGTTGTTGCCTGGACTAGTCCTAGGGGTTTCCCCCGGTACGGAGGGGACTGGGGAAGGGGTACACCCGACGCCCTCCAGGAAGGAACGATGGCACCCGAAGGCGTCACCGCGTCGGTGCCGGACAAGCCGACATGGATTTCTCCCGACCTCCCAAAAACCATTACCCTAGACGCTTTGAAACGCTCCACCACACTTGCCGCCCACCAACATGCACCACCATGATCGAGGCGCCACCCTTGCCGTCTCCCTGTGATCACCAGCACGCGGCCTAGAGGAGTAGGACACCACCGTAGGAATCAGAGGTGACAGCAGCGCCGCCGGCGGGAGGGAACTACCTCCACCGTTACACGGTAGCTGGCCAGATGTGGTAGCAGTGTCACACCAGGCCCCGCCAGGCTCGGTCGGGCCCAGATCAGGCCCGCAAAGCCCCCACTTCCATGCTGACGCAGGCCAGTAGCACCGCCATCACTAGTCCGATGCCCACGCGAGGTCCTCCACCTCTAGGAACCCCCACAATAGCTTGACTTCCGGCCCGCCCAAACCCAGATGGGGCTCGAAGGACCCAGATTTGGGCCGAGCGGGCGCCACCTTCAGTCGTTGCAGAGCTCGCCACCAACGGCCATGCCCCACGCCACCGAGCACCCAGCCGCTGTCGAGGAATATCGCCATCGCACCGACCCATTGCCGCTGAGCCGCACCGCCAGCGGCCGACCCTCCCGAACCGGGCTCCCGAGCGCGCGGGTAGAAGAACGCCTGACAGCGTCCACCGGTGACGACAGGGAGGGGAGGACGGGGAAGAGCCTGGCGGGAGAGAACGTGGGTGGGCCACTCCGGACGGCCGCTCAGGGAGTGACGCGGAGCGCTTCGGTCTTTTTTCGGGAGCCCAAAAATAAGATCTCATTTGAAAGGGCATTTATGCCCTTCCTATGATTTTGATGTTTGTTGACAACACTTGGATAGTTTAATCTGCTGTTAAATGTTGCAGGAGATATCAGATACTCGAGAGTTTTGTGCTCTAAAGAAGTCGGGCTGTCCAGGATCAAGTTTGTGTAGGAAGGAAGTCCTGGCCGGACTATCCGACAGATATGCGTCGTAGTATCTAGCCTAGCTAGACTATTCGGCTGGCTTCTACCAGACTGTCCGGCCCTAGGGTTTCATCGACCTGCTCGGACATTCAGAACACCTCTTCGGATTCTAGCCGGACACAGTCCGGACACTGGCCGGAAAGTTCGCCTGGCCGGAGTGTCCGGCTAGGCCGGACTGTCCGGCTAGTATTAGCCGGACTGTTCGGGGTAAGTGGCTCCCAACAGCTCTAATTCCAGGGGCCCTATATAAAGGCCCCTTCTTCTACCTTGGGAGCTGCTCGTCCACCTCAAGAACTCCAACACCATTTGAGCCACCAAATCCACAAGATCTCTTCACTCAACCATCCAAAGTTGTTGATCTTTGGAGAATTGAAGGAGGAGGCCTTGATCTATAGCTTCACCAAGAGAGATCTTCATTTCCCCCTCATTCACTTGAGGGCCCCTTGCTCTAGTGTTTCATTGCAAACCCTAGCTTGTGATTTGGTTCTTACTAGCTTGTCTTTGATTTTTTGACAACTTGATTGTTTTCGGGAGCCTCCAATTAGGTTGTGGATGTGTGCCTCAAACTTGTTGTAAAGGTGTCGGCTTCCACCTCAAAGGTTGCCGTATAGTGGAAGAGGTGAATCGAACCCGTTGGGGTGAGGTTCATCGGATAACAAGGGAGGCCTCTCGTGGCGTTGGTGGTTTGAAACCACCCCCTCTCCAAACGTAGACGTACTTCCCCTCAAAAGGAAGGAACTAAGGGAAACAAATCCTTATGTCTCCACGTGCTCCACTTTGGTTACTTCTATCCTCTACTACACTTTACTTATCTAGTTCTTGCTTAGTACATGTGCTAGATTGACGTATAGGTAAATTCACCATAGTTGCATAATCTAGAGAATTTACCTTTTGTGTCAAACCCTAAATTGAAAATGAGTAAAATTTGAAGTAGCACATATTCACCCCCCTCCTCTAGGTGCCCATACGATCCTTTCAATTGGTATCAGAGCCTCGGCTCTTTATTCGAGCTTAACCGCCTAAGAGATTATGGGAAACTCAGGAAATGAGGGAGGGAGTGAGGCTAGCCACTCGGTGACCATGGTAGATCTTAAGAATTTGGAAACAAGCTTGAGCTCTACCTTGAGCAACGAGATCCAACAGTTGCGTCAACTTGTTGAGCGACTTGTTATGGAAAAGTCAGCCTCACCTCCTCCCTCTCAAGAGGAAACACCACCTAACCCTAAGGCTAATGCTCTGGCTAAAAATATGGTTGAAGTGGTGGGGGATGAACATAATTCCACTGACTCCACCACCAAAAGGGGTGATGGGAAGGAAGAGCACCATGCGGTTCCCGGATGGTACTCTCCTGACCCCCCAATCCGTCATCCCCATATAAATAATAGAGGTGACCCACCTAAGTTAGCTGCACATACTTTTGCTCAATGACAAGTTTTAACGAAATCTCATGTGCGCAGCTCTTGCATTGATTTGTGGAACATTATTGAAGAAGGACTCAAAGTTGAGGATCCAACCAACTTGACTAGAAGAGAAGTGGTCAATAGCCAGCTCAATGTGACAACCTTGCACATGATCCAACTTGGAGTGGGGCCAAAGGATTTTCCCCACATTGAGCACTACAGTACCACCAAGGAAGCTTGGGATGCTCTTATGGACTTGTTTGTTGGCAATGAGAGCATGAGAAGAAATAGGTATGATGCCCTGAGCAATGAGGCTGAAGGTTTCTGTATGAAGGATGGTGAGGATCATGAATACATGTATCGAAGACTCAAATCCACAGCCACCGCCTTCAGGAATGTTGGTGCCTCTCACATTGATGATGCTTAGATCAAGAGGAAGTATGTGAGTGCACTCATGCCCTTCAAGCCCACTGATTTGAAGAGTCTCCAAGGAAGACACAACTACCATCTCATGACCTCCAATGAAGTTATGCAAGATATGGCCGCTTTCAAGGTTGCTGACAAAAATGCCAAAGACGCCCGTGCTCGTGCTATTGGAATGAGTAGTGGTGTGAATCTTGCCTTGAAGGCCAAGGTTGTGGAGTATGATGAAGAAGAAGGGAGTGATGATGCACTCTCAATGAGCCGCCCCGAAGATGTCAAGGTTGCTCATGGTGAATATGTGGCCTTCTATGCAAGAAACTTTTGGAAAGACCCCGCCAAGGCCAAGATGGAAATGCAACAAAGAAGCAACACCAATGGGAGAAGAGACAATGGGTCTAAATTTAGAACTTGCTTCAATTGTGGTGATCGCTATCACTTTGTTGCAAATTGTCCCTATCAGAAAAGAGAAGATCATGGGGGTAAACTTGTGTTGAAGAAAACCTCCAAAGCACCTTTCAAGAAACCCTTCATCAAGAAGAATCCCATCAACAAGAAGTCGAGTGAAATTGTCTTTATAACACATGACGAATTCTCCTCCGATGATGATGATGACGAGGATACATTAAGTGGTGTGGCCACTCTTGCCACTACATCTACTCCTACGTTCTCACTCTTCGACTCTCCAAATGAGAACATCTCCACCAAGAACGTCACTTGCCTCATGGCAAGAGGAATGGAGGTATTATCATCGTCACACCCCACCTCCTTAGTTGATAATGAATTTGATGATGAGATGTCTCTTGAGGTAAAAAAGGAATTAGTTGCTTTTGATGTGTTTATGAACAATTTGCAAGGGGAGCACAAGAAACATTTTGTGGACCTTTTAAATCAACTTTCACACACACAAGAGCTTCTAGATCAGAGATGTAAATTAGGAAGAGAGCACATGATTGAGGTAGAAGCTCTAAATAATGCTCTAGAAGAAGAACAAGAGACTAGGATGTCTCTTGAAACTAAACTTGAGGGACTTGATGAAGCTAATGACTTAATTATAAATAAACTCATCAAGGAACGTGACCATGCTATTGCTAAATATAAAAAGGCTAAAAAGGACAAGATTGAGTTTGGTGTTGTTCATGAAAAACTTGTCGAGGACTTTAGGATGCTTGACAAGGCTCACAAGGCCTTGGAGAGTGAACTCTTGTTGCTCACAAAGTCTCGTGAAAAGCCTCAAACTCAATTGACCAATATTCCTTCACCTAGTACTTTCATTCCTTCTAGTTGTACAAATATACTTGAAGAAAATGCTAGGTTGAAGGGGGAGCTAGCTAAGGCCACCTTTCCCAAAGGAAATAAGGAAATTGATGACCTACTGAGGAAGCAGAGGCCAATTGGTGAGAAAGGGGGCATTGGTTTAGTCTCTAAAGCTAAGAACAACAACAACAACAACAACAAGAAGAAGAAGGCCAAGCCCGCACAAGAAAAAGACAAAGTCATTGTGGATAGTAAGACCACGAGTGGCAAAACTATGTCTCATGATGACTTTGCGGGAAATGCTAACCCTCACTATGTTTTAATGTGTGATTATTATGGTGATGTATATGCACAATATGTTGGCCCATTTGATGGTTATATTGCTTGATCTATTTGCGTTCCCAAGACCCTTGTTGCTAACAAAAGAGGACCCATTGAAAAATGGGTACCTAAAAACTAGTTTGATCTTTTGTAGACCTATGCTTCCGGAGGGTCAAAATGGGTGCTTGATAGAGGATGCATAAGTCATATGACCAGAAGCGCATCTAGTGTCAAGGAGTTGAGACCAAATGTTGATCAAATATCCGTGACATATGCTGACAAGTCAAAGTCTAAGGTAATGGGTTTCAGCAAAGTTGTGGTTGCCCACGATATCACTCTCGTGGACGTCATGCTTGTTGAGACCCTTGGATATAATTTACTTTCAGTCTGTGCTCTTGGAAAGATGGGCTTTGCCGTCTTTATCGATAATGATATTGTGATCCTCATGTGGAGCGAGACTCTAAAGGTTGCTTTCGTTGGGTACGTCGAAAATGACTTGTATGTGGTGGACTTCTCGGGGAAAACCACTACAAGTGCGATGTGCTTATTCGGAAAGGCCGACGTGGGTTGGTTATGGCATCGTCATCTAGCCCATGTCAATATGAGAACTTTGCAAAGCCTTGATGGCTCGTGGTTGACGTAGAGCTCATTGGGAACCCCAAGAGGAAGGTATGATGAGCACATCAGCAAGTTTCCCTCAGTTATGAAACCAAAGTTTAATCGAACCAGTAGGAGCAAGGAAACACCCCAAATGTGTTGCTAGCTGAGCCTTGGCAGGGCGCACTACCGGTGCTAGTAGCAACGTGGAGACCTGCACAACACAACCACAGAACTTTGTCCCCAACTTGCGATGAGGTTGTCAATCTCACCGTGTTTTTCTAAAAACAAAGGATTAAATGTATCGAATGGAAGGAAGTAATAGTTTGCAGAAAGTAAACACAAAGAAGTAAATAATTTATAGATTGTATGTAAAGAAAAGGACCAGGATCCATAGTTCACTAGAGGTGGCTCTCCTTAAGATAGATAACATGCTGGGTGAACAAATTACAGCGGGGCAATTGACAAACATCGAGAAAGCAATACATGCATATACTAATCATCTTGACTCCTTTGGAACTTGATTGGGCATTACAACATTATACATAGACTGCCATCCAACTGCATCTATGACTAATAATCCACCTTCATGTTATCATCCGAACCCCCTCCAGTATTAAGTTGCCAGCAATAGATTATTGCTTTACAAACTGCGTGTAAAGTAAACAATATGATTGTTCTATGAACAAAGGATTGTTGTTTTCTCCCTAGTAGCAATAGCACATCTAGTACCTTAGAGATTTCTGTCACTTCCCCAGATTACGAGAGGCATGAACCCACTATCGAGCATAAATACTAACTCTTGGAGTTGCTAGCATCTACTTGGCCAAGATAGCTACTAACAACGGAAAACATGCAAGATCACAAATAACAAAGACATGATAGAATCAATAATCAATCTGAAATAGCATCTCAATATCTATCGGATCCCCGCAAACACAACATGCAGAATTACAAATAGATGATCTTGATCATGAACGGAGCTCACAAGATCTAGACATGAAAGCACAAAGGAGGAGAACCAGCCATCTAGCTACTACATGGATCCGTAGTCCAAGGATGAACTACTCATGCATCACACTGGAGGCTTGCATGGTGATGAAGAAGGTCTCTAGGGTGAATTCCCCTCTCCGGCAGGGTGCTGGGAAGAACTTTAGATCCCTCCCGATCTAGGGATGGAGATGACGGTGGCTACAGACTCTTTCGTGGATTTTTAATCGGGTACTTAGGGTTTTCGTATCCAGGGCATCTTATAGGCGGAAGGGGAGGCCGAGGGGGTGCCGGAGGCGGCCAGACCACCCCCTGGCGTGGGCCAGGCTAGGCCGCGTGGCCAGGTGGTGTGGTGTCCCCCTAGCCCCTCTCCGTCTCGTACTCTGGCATTTGATGACTTTCGGAAAAATAGGCACTTTGGCTTTTGTCCCGTCCAATTCCGAGAATATTCATTTTCTGACTTTCGTGGAACCAAAAACAGCAGAAAACAGGCAGCTGGCACTGTGGCTCTCGTTAATAGGTTAGTCCAAGAAATCATATGAAAAGTACTCAAAAGTGTGGATAAAACACGAGAAAGTGGATAAAACCAAGCATGGAACATCAAAAATTATAGATACATTTGGAATGTATCAAGCCTCCACAAGGATAGTCATATTGTTGGACTAAAAAAATGTTTGCTTTGCCAAAGATCGTGTTTGTAGGCCATGTGTTGAAGGAAAGATGCATGATTCTCCCCACAAGCCAAAGAACTACATCAAGTCCAAGAGGATCTTGGAGCTCCTTCATGTGGATATTTTTGGTCCTCCATCTCATGTAAGCCTTGGTGGGAAGAAATATTGTTTGGTGATTGTTGATGACTACTCAAGATACATATGGGTATATTTCTTCAAGCTGAAAAGTGAGACCCAAGAAAACTTCATTGACTTCATCAACATGGTTCAACGTCAACACAATGTCCCGGTGTTAACAATGAGAAGTGACAACGGTACCGTGTTCAAGAACTACACGTTGAATGGATTTCTTAGTGATGAGGGGATAAAACATCAATATTCCACTGCATACACCCCTCAACAAAATGGTGTAGCTGAGAGGAAGAACCAGACTCAAATGTTGGAGGAGTTTAAATCTCCATACAAATTTTGGGCTGAAGCAATATCCACCGCATGCCATGCACCAAACCGTCTCTACCTCTGCAAAGAATTGATCAAGACTCCATATGAAATTCTTACCGGTAACAAGCCCAATGTTTCATACTTCTGGGTGTTCATTTATAAGTGTTTCTATCGCATTAAGGGTGTTCGTTTGTACAAATTTGATTCCAAAGCGTTAGAGGGTATTTTTGTTGGTTATGGTCTCGAATCCCACACCTATAGAATCTATGAAAAGCTCTCTGGAACTTTCATTGAATCGTGTAGTGTGGTTTTTGAAGAATATGATGGTCCCCAAGCGGGGCGTGTTGATGTCTGTGATGTAGATGATGAAATGCCTCAGGATGCCATAGGAAGAATGGGTGTGGTATTCATCCGCCCTGTTGAGGAACCCCTTATGGCAGATCGAGAAGAACTATGCTCTACTCAAGTGGAGCCCTCATCTTCACAACATCAACAAGCTCATGTCGAGGAGGACAATGACCCAAGCCAAAGACAAGCTGTGATCCCTCAATAAGATGATCAGGGAGAATCCTCTAGCCAGGAGGTGCTTGAGTCTCCATTTGCCAGAATGTCCAGTGCTGCTAAGTCTATTGTACAAGGAAGATCTATAGAAACTGCCATAAGAATAGCCCGACGTTTGTCTAGAAGTGTGCATGATCAAGACCAAGGTCAATCTTTGCCTCTTAATGAGGAGAATGACTCCAATGATGATCAAGGTCAAGTTAATGGTCAAGACGAGGACCAAAATGATGAAGTGATCCCAACAAGAAACAACAAGGAGATCGAAACTCGTCGCCAAGCTAGAATGGATAGAATATTGGAATTAAGAGACCACACTCTTGAGAATGTGGTAGGAGATCTAACAAGAGGGATATCCACTGGAGCTCAACTGAAGAACTTTGGTGAACACCAAGCACACATTTCCATGGTGGAACCAAAGAAAGTATGGAAAGCTCTTGAAGATTCGGATTGGTTGGATGCAATGCATAAAGAGCTCAACAACTTTGAGAGAAACAAAGCATGGAAGTTAGTTGAAAAGCCAAAAGATTGCCGCAATGTTATAGGCACCAAGTGGATATTCAAGAACAAGCAAGATGAGCATGGAATTATGGTGAGGAACAAGGCAAGATTGGTTACACAAGGGTTCTATCAAATTGAAGGCATTGATTATGGAGAGACATATGCACCCGTGGCTCGCCTTGAGTCGATCTGTATCCTTATTGCTTATGCGGCACATCATAAATTTAAATTACAACAAATAGATGTAGAAAGTGCATTTCTTAATGGTCCATTGCATGAGTTGGTATATGTAAAGCACCCCCTGGGTTTGAGGATCCCAACTTTCCAAACCACGTCTACAAACTTGATAAGGCGCCCTATGGGCTCAAACAAGCTCCACGCACGTGGTATGAGCACCTTAGAGAATTTTTGCTAGATCATGGGTTTGAGGTTGGGAAAATCGATCCCACTCTTTTTACTAAGAAGGTCAATGGGGATCTTTTTGTATGCCAAATATATGTAGATGATATTATCTTTGGCTCATCTAATAAAGCTTTTAATGATGAATTCTCAAAACTTATGACTGACAGGTTCAGGATAGCTATGATGGGAGAATTGAGGGTATTTCTTGGTTTTGAGATCAAGCAAGTAAGAGGAGGAACATTCTTCAACAAAGCCAAGTATACTCAAGATATGCTCAAAAGATTCAACATGAAAGATCTAAATGGAGCTCCCACTCCCATGGCAACAAAGACTCGTCTTGAACTAAACCCAAATGGTAAAGATGTGGATCAAAAGGTATACCGGTCCATGATTGGTTCCTTGCTTTACCTTTGTGCATCTAGACCCGATATTGTGTTGAGTGTAGGAGTGTGTGCAAGATATCAAGCGGCTCCTAAAGAAAGCAATTTGATGGCGGTCAAGAGAATCTTTCGATATTTGGTTCATACCCCAAATTATGGTATTTGGTATCCCAAGGGCTCAACATTCTCTCTTTGTGGTTACTCGGATTCAGATTGAGATGGTAATAAGGATGATAGAAAATCAACCTCCAGGGCTTGCCAATTCCTTGGGAGGTCCTTGGTGTGTTGGTCTTCTAAGAAGAAAAAATGTATATCTCTCTCCACCGCCGAAGCCGACTATGTGGCAGCTGCTAGTGCTTGTACTCAATTGCTATAGATGAGGCAAACTTTAAAGGAATACGGTGTCCATTGTGACAAAGTGCCTCTTCTATGTGACAATGAAAGTACTATCAAGATTGCCTATAACCCAGTGGATCATACGAGGATAAAGCATATTGAGATTCATCATCACTTCATTAGAGATCATGTTGCTCGAGGTGATATTGAGCTATCCTATGTGTCAACCAAAGACCAACTTGCTGACATTTTCACGAAGCCACTTGATGAAGCAAGGTTTTGTTATTTGAGGAATGAACTAAATATCATAGATTCAAGGAGCTTAACTTGATCATCTTGCATACTCACCTATGTATTGACTCTTATTTGGTTTAGGTGTAGGCATGGAGATAGGGGGAGTGCGGTCCTAATACATTGGACTATCCCTCCCCCCATAATGCCAACATTAAGAAAATCAATTCTCTTAATATCATTTAGTGATATGTGAGCTTCATTGATGAGTAGTGGCAATGAACCCAAGGATAATTCTTCGCGGTGTCATACCACAAACCCTTACATGGTGGCCTCGGCCACCGCCCTCTTCATATTTGAAGAGTCGGTTCTTGACTTGTTTGGTTTGGATCTTAATTTTTCATCTTCTTGACTATCTATGGTTTCTTGGTTCTTCACAGTACATATTCTGAATCCTAGGCCTATACTCATCCCTAAACATGCTCCTCTTGCCATACATTTGTCCACCACTTGAATCTGGAGTTCTTTTGGTCGTGGGGGCCGGACTGTCCGCACTGAACCGACCGAAGTGTCCGACCCAGCCGGACACTCCACTTGATTCAGCCCGGACACTCCGGCAGGGCCAGACACTCCGGTGAAATTCACCCGGACACTCCGGCCCCAGCGGTTTCGAACCTGTAAAAGGGGCTGGGGAGAAGTGGACGGTTCAGTCCTCCTTCTTCTCCCCGACTTCCTCCTCTCCACACCTAGTTGCCCCCGACCAGGAACTCCACCGGGAGGGCTCCTCCACCCTAGATCCGGCCGTTGTCGTCGGCCATTACCTTCCCCTTGCTGCTGGGATCCGTTCCCCTCTGGTGAAGGCCTCCATGGATGTTGGTATTGTGCCTCCCCCCTTCTCCATCTTTAGGGTTTCCTCTAGATGCTTTTTTGGAGGCAATGACCAATCTAGATCCATGGATACATCATACTGCGTGCAAGTCTCGTCATTGTAGTAGTTCTAGCAATCCCGATCTACTCCAGTTGAACACTCTCGCACTGCCCAAAAAATCACCAAGTCTCCAGCCGGACTGTCCGGCGTGTATAGGGCGGACACTCTGGCCCAACCGGAATGTCCGGCCTATACGCAGCGGACTGTCCGGGTTAGGCGGAGTCTCCAGATTGATTTTGTCGGACTGTCCGGGCATTTTCAACTAGTACTGATCCTGCATTACTGTAGCTACTACTTTGTGCCTACATCTCCTGGACAAATGTGCTTACCCATATGCTATCCCTCTACTCTGATTTCACAGGTAGCTCCCATCCCCGTCGCTCTAGGGCTGCTCAGAAAGCCCGTCCTCGCAGGTTCCGTGATGAAGAGAGTGAGGTTCATGTTGATCCTTCCATGGTCAGACAGGCTACTCGTGACCGTGCTGCAGCTAAGCAAGAGAAGGTTAGAAAACTAAAAAGGGATGAAGCCAAGCGCATGAAGTTTGAGGCATTGACCACATTGGAAGATTTGGGCACCAAGGATTTTGTGGAGATGAGAGTCCAGCAGTTCTATTCTCTCCAGGGCACCTCGGAGGATGATCACTTCTAGAGAAATGAACAGGCCCTACTCTTTTCTGAGGTGTTCTGTGCTTTCAAGACTTCTGTGTGCCCCATGTAGTGGTTGGATATTCCAAAGCTCCAAGCTCACAGGTACTTTGAGGACGCTCTCTGGGTGACTGAAAAGATGGGGTTGCACACCATCTTTCAAGCAAGAGAAGACTACAATATTAAGGTGGTCCAGCAGTTCTATGCCACGGTGGTCTTTGGGGACACTACTGATTTCCCCTTGAGTGGATCTCTGGCACTACTAGGGGTCGTTCCAGCATGGCTCAGTTTGCACACATCCTTAGTGTGCCTTTCAACCCCAATGCTCCCAGTGGTCACCAGATGCATGTACATGGTCAGGCATATGACAAGAATTTGTTGGCCCCAATCTACTCTCAGAATGATGTGGTTGGCCAAACCACCAACATCAAGCTCATCTACAACATTCTGCTTCGCATGTTTCGCCACACTCTCACTCCCAAGGCAGGAAACAAGGATGAGATGATAGGTGTAGAGATCAATCTTATGGCCCATGCTCACTCAGTGTATGCTCACGGTCCAGATCATCCAGGTGGTGCCATAGATGTCATGGATTTCATCTATCAGGACATGTACAAGTGCAACAGTGACAAGAAGTGTCCTTTGTTTGCTCCCTATGTGATGAAGCTCGTTGCTGCTCAGGCTCCAGTCACTCCACTGCTCTACACTGACCTTGTTGCACACCTTCCTACCAAGCTACAGAGGAAGGCTGCCCCCACCACCAAGGCACCTCGTGGCTACCCCTCTGCTCTGGACATATTTGAGGATGATGAGATGGATGTAGACGCTTCTGACAGTGATGATGGGTCTGAGGAGGTCCCGGTGGCTTTGACCTGTGGCCCTCGCATGAAGCATGCTAGCAATGCATATTGCTTCACCACCTCCAAGGAGGAAGTGCACAATAAGGTGAAGAAGGCCTCCTGGTGGAAGAAGCTTCTCCTATGCCAGAACATTGATATTCACCATGGACAGTATAATGCCTACAAGGCGAGCATGAATGTCATGAAGGAACTCAAGCGGATCAACCAGCCCATGGATGTTTACCCTGCTCAGTAACAGGCGTCAGATTGCACTCTTTCCTATGGTCACTAGAGTCAGGGACGTTGATACGTTGCCAAACGTATCCGTAATTTTTGACGTTTCATGCTTGGTTTTATCTACTTTCTTATGTTTTGCCCACACTTTGGAGTACTTTTTATACACTTTCTTGGACTAACCTATTAACAAGACGCCATAGTGCCAGCGGCCTGTTTTTTATTTTTGGTTCCAGGAAAGTCAGAAAATGAATATTCTCGAAATTGGACGGGAGAAAAGCCAAAGTTAGTTTTTCACCGAGGGGGACACGGAGCCAGAATACGACACGGAGAGGGGCCAGAGGGCCGCCACACCACCTGGCCACGCGGCCAAGCCTGGCCCGCGCCAGGGGGTGGTGTGGCCTCCTAGGGCACCCCCTCGGCCTCCCCTTTCGCCTATAAGATGCCTCCGATACAGAAACCCTAAGTACCCGATCAAAATTCCATGAAAGAGTATGTAGCCGCCGTCATCTCCATCCCTAGATCGAGAGGTTCCCGGCACCTTGCCGGAGGGGAGAATTCACCCTGGAGGCCTTCTTCATCACCATGCAAGCCTCTGGTGTGATGCATGAGTAGTTCATCCTTGGACTACGGGTCCATGTAGTAGCTAGATGGTTGGTTCTTCTCCTTTGTGCTACCATGTTTAGATCTTGTGAGCTCCGTTCATGATCAAGATCATCTATTTGTAATTCTACATGTTGTGTTTGTGGGGATCTGACAGATATTGAGATGCTATTTTAGATTGATTGTTGATTCTATCATTTATTTGTTATTTGTGATCTTGCATGCATTCCGTTGTTAGTAGCTATCTTGGCCAAGTAGATGCTAGCAACTCCAAGAGTTAGTATTTATGCTCGATAGTGGGTTCATGCCTCTAGTAATCTGGGGAAGTGACAGAAATCTCTAAGGTACTAGATGTGCTGTTGCTACTAGGGAGAAAACAACAATCCTTTGTTCATAGAACAATTGTATTGTTTACTTTACACGCAATGCGTAGTGCAATTATCTGTTGTTTGCAACTTAATACTAGAGGGGGTTCTGATGATAACCTGAAGGTGGATTATTAGTCATAGATGCAGTTGGATTACGGTCTATGTATAATGTTGTAATGCCCAATCAAATCTCAAAGGAGTCAAGATGATTAGTATATGCATGTATGCTTTCTCGATGTTTGTCAATTGCCCCGCTGTAATTTGTTCACCCAACATGTCATCTATCTTAAGGAGAACCACCACTAGTGAACTATGGACCCCGGTCCTTTCTTTTATCATCAATCTACAATTGTTTATTGTTTACTGTTTACTTTCTGCAAGCAATTACTTTCTTCCACACAATACGTTTAATCCTTTGTTTTCAGCAAAACTGGTGAGATTGACAACCTCACTGTAAGTTGGGGCAAAGTTATGTGGTTGTGTTGTGCAGGATTCCAAGTTGGCAACAACACCTTGCTCCTACTGGTTCGATAACCTTGCTTTCATAACTGAGGGAAACTTACTACTATGCTCATCATACCTTCCTCTTGGGGTTCCCCAACGAGCTCGATATCAACCATGAGCCAGCAAGTATTTTTCTGGCGCCGTTGCCGGGGAGTCAAGGACATCTTCACAAGGGGAGTCCCTCATAACTAATCTCTTTACTTTGTTGTTTTTGTTTTGCTTACTTTATTTTTGCTTTGTTTGCTTGTTTCTTTATCAAAAACACACAAAAATTAGTTTTACTAGTTTGCTTTCTTTATTAGAAATACAAAAAATGACTACTCTTGAAAACACTAAGTTGTGTGACTTCACTAGCACCAACAACAATGATTTCATGTGCACACCTATTACTCCACCTGTTCTTGAAGCTACTTTCTTTGAAATAAAACCTGCTTTACTCAATCTTGTTATGAGAGAACAATTTTATGGTATTGGTAATGAAGATGCTGCTGCTCATCTAAATAACTTTGTTGAACTTTATGAGATGCAAAAGCATAGGGATATAGATGGAGATATTATTAAGCTTAAATTGTTTCCTTTCTTTTTGAGAGGAAAAGTTAAAGAATGGTTGCAATCCTTAACTTGAAATAGTATTGATTCTTGGACTAAATGCAAAGATGCTTTCATTGGAAAATACTATCCTCCTGCTAAGATTATATCTATGAGAAGTGAAATAATGAAGTTTAAACAATCTGATAATGAACATATTGCTCAAGCTTGGGAAAGAATGAAATCTTTGGTGAAGAATTGTCCCACTCATGGACCAACTGCCTGGATGATTATCCAAACCTTTTATGCAGGATTGAACTATTCTTCAAGAAATCTACTAGATTCTGCTGCTGGAGGTACCTTTATGACCATTACTTTGGGTGCTGCAACAAAACTTCTAGATAATATGATGGTTAACTATTCTGAATGGCACACTGAAAGAGCTCCACAAGGTAAGAAGGTAAATTCTATTGAAGAAACCTCCTCCTTGAGTGATAAAATTGATGTTATTATGTCTATGCTTGTTAATAGGAAAGCTCATATTAATCCAAATCATGTTCCCTTAGCCTCTTTGGTTGCTCAAGAAGAGAAAGTTGATGTGAAGTTTATAAGAAATAATAATTTTAGCAACAATGCATATAGGAATAATTTTGGTAACAACAATTATAGGCCATATCCTCCCAACAATGGTAATGCTTATAGAAATTTTTAAAACAATAATAGGAGTGTACCCTCTGAACTTGAAATTATGCTTAAAGATTTTATTAGCAAACAAAATGCTTTCAATAAAACTATTGAGGAAAAACTCTCTAATGCTGAAAGAAATATAGCATCATTGGCTGAAGCACAATCTTCTTTGAATAAAATGGCAGCTAAACCTGAAACTATCCCTTTGCTGCTACTAATGCCATACAAGTTAGAATTGATGAAAATGTTAGATTGTTAGCTGAATTGCATGCTAAGTGGGAAAAAGAAGATGAAATTGCTAGAAATATTAGTGTTTCTACTATCACTACCACCAGTGTTGAAGCTAGTAACAACTCTACTACTTTAGATGATAATTATGATTTTGATCTTGATGGTTGCAATATCTCTGAAGTAATTAAGTTCCTACAAAAGCATGCTAAAAGTACTAATGCTAGTGCTATGAATATGGCCTTTACAAAACACATTACTGATGCTCTCATAAAAATTAAAGAAGAAAAGATGAAACATAAAGCTTCTATTCCTATGAAACAAGAAGATAGTTGGGAACCCATCATTAATATGAAAGTAAATGATTTTGATTTCAATGCTTTATGTGATCTTGATAGTAGTATTTGTATTATGCCTAGAAGGATTTATGATATGCTTGATTTGCCACCATTGGAAGATTGTTATTTGAATGTCCCACTTGATGATACTGCTAAAAAGAAACTCATGGGGAGTATTAATGATGTTCTTATTATGGTTAACAATTCCTATGTCCATGTTGATTTCTATGTTTTGGATATTGAATACAATGCTTCTTGTCCTATTACTTTGGGAAGACCTTTTCTTAGAACTGTTGGTGCCATTATTGATATGAAAGAAGGCACCATTAAATATCAACTCCCACTCAAGAAAGGTATAGAACACTTCCCTAAGAAGAGAGAGAAGATTTCTTTTGCCTCTCCTATGAAAACAAAATTTGCTATTAATGCTTCTTCATTTGAGAACACTTGATTCTTTTCTTGCTTCTTATGCCTAACTTAAAGGCGTTAAAGAAAAGTACTTATTGGGAGATAACCCAAAAGTTTTAGATGAGTTTTGGAAGTTATTGCTTCAGTAATAACCTCTCCTTATGCTTTTTATTTGTTTTTTGTGCCAAGAGTAACCTCTAATGAGAGAGAAGTAATGATTGGGAAAGTTGTTGTCCCGAAACAGATTTTTGTGCTTCACCGTAAAAATTCGTGTAAAATCTTTGTACGTTGTTTTGAGGCGTGCGTTCTTGTGCTTCTGACCCAGGTTGTTATCTAACTTTCGTTAGTTCAACACTTTTTGATTTGATCAACAGAAAGTCGTCGAAAAAATTGGTTTTTACCTGCTGGTCTGTTTTGACAGATTTCTGCCATTATTTGCATTTGCTTCTTGTTGGTTCCTTTTTGGGTTCTCTTTGGGGAATTGAGCTTTTCAAGGGAAGTGCTACAGTATCTTGTATTTTAATGGAAGTTTTATTGGTGTTGAAACTAAACCCAAATACTTATTATCTTGAGTGCACTAATGTTGCTAATAAAGATTATATGAAGTTTTGTATGAAGGAAAAATTTCAGGTGTATGGAGAGAATGATGTAATGAGATGAAGAATGGACTAAAGATCAAGCTTGGATATGCCACCCGTGTCACCCCAAGAATTATACAAGAAGTACAAGCGTCAAAGCTTGGGGATGCCCAAGGCATCCCCTTCTTCATCAATAAAAATCCCAGGTTTCTTCCAAACGCTTCATTTTTATTGTTTCATGCACAATTGTGTTGTTCTTGGAGCGTCTTTGCTTTTGTTTTTGGTTTTCGTTTGCTTGGTTTTATTAGTTTGCTTGAATAAATTGGTTGGACCCCCTCTTTCATGCATTGGTTTTCAAATAGTTTGGTTTGGATTGGAAAAAGAGTAGGAAAGTTCATGCTTAAGTGGTAAAGAGAGCTTGATTTGACTGTGGCTTATGCTTTGTCATGCCATGCTTGATATTGTTTTGGCTTTATGCTTAGTATTATTTTCTGTAGCATGACTTGTTATAAAGAATTGAGATTGTTTAATGTGCCTTGGATGAATCATGTGTTGTTTTAGCATATTAAAGCATAGTATAGTGGTATTCTCCTTTGATGCTTTATTTGGGTTGACTTGGCGCATGCTCACACCCTGTTATAACTATCCCAAGTCACCATAGCCTTTATGATCCTTTAGTTTTCGACTTGTAGTATCACTTTATGCTTTGATTAATGATGTTTTGTCGCTTTGCATGATTATGGCCATTATTGCTCTCTTAGTTGGTCGCTCCCAGTCTTTTGCTAGACTCCCTAACCAAGTATGAGTTCCACTCATGCATCCAACTCCTGAAACCAAGTTATTCCAAATATTCCACTATACCTACCTATTAGCAATTGCTATTCCAAGTATATTCATGTTTTTATCTACCTTCTGAATTAAACTTGTTATGAGAAAACTAGTGATTAAAGCTCTCACGAACTTGATGGCACACTTTACTTTTCTTGCCCTTAATAAACTTGAACCATTGTGTCATCTATGTTGTATATGTTTGCACTTATATGTTGGGGATTAGCAGAACCATGTTGTCATGGGGAACGCTTTCAACATTGCACTTGTACTTTGTACCTAGTTGATATCATGTTCTTTTGTCTATGGATGTCGTTGGTGTGAAATGAAAGGGGAGCTTGTAAGTCCATGGAGTTATGTATATGTGTTAGAGAAATTCCTAGGTCGTCGGTCTAATCCATGCTATCATGGTGGAAACCTGCAGCATAACCATAATGAGCTGTCTATGAAGCATTCTTCTTATAAAAAAGAGTCAGATATTGAGAAAAAGAGAAAAAGAAAAAAAGAAATGAGAAAAGAGGAAAGAGAGAAAAAAGAACCATATTCCCATGGTAAATAAGAAGATTGCTGAGATGCTCGTTGTCTGCTTGCCTTGTCATTTTGATATGGGGATTCTTCTGTATCATTGGGCAAGGGGTACACCGTTGGCGGTTCTCTATGATACACATGTACTTACTATGACAAGAACTTATCGGTAACTAAACTTGAGCAGCATGAGGAGCGGCCCTCGTATTCAAGGGACATGAGATTTCCAACTTATACTTTGTCAAGCATATACTCCATAGTTTGTTTACTTTAACCTTAATCACTTCAAAATGCTTATGATAGGGGCAATGAGAGCTGAAAGCTAATAAGTACCATAATTTTTGGAAGATCTTTATGAGACTTGAATCTCTACTTCCTTCTATGAAGGCCTTTCTTTTACTTTTATGTTGAGTCTCCACCTTCTATCTTTATGCACCTACTTTGAGAGCATAGTGGCCATTCTTAGTTCTATGTGCATTGTCCCAAGACTTCTTGATTGATGCATAACTTTGATAATTCTTGTTCTTAAACTATTTGTATCTAGTCACTCTTATGAACTTTGAAGGTGTCCTATGCATCTATGTTTGCTACTCTACGAGGAACAAGCTGAATGCCACTATGCTATGTTTTCTTTATGTGAAACAAACAAACGTCTTGCAAAGCATTGTTATTCATGAATCTTTTGTTTGTGACTTTTCATCTTGCAACATAGTTGCTATGTCTTATTGTTAGAAGTTTATCTTTCATGCTATGTTGAAGTACTACGATCCCAGCTATCAATGTTTTACAAATACTTTGATCAAGTTTATGATGGTGCATGTCACCTCAAAAATTCTTCTTTCTTTTTATCACTTACCTACTCGAGGACGAGCAGGAGTGTAACTACCTCGGTGAATTACGCTCTTAGTTAATGCCTGGATGAACGAAAGTGGTTAAAATAGTACGGTGGGGCCCAGGGCCACTCACGGTAGACCTTTCGGCCGTCCTAACCACTTTCAGAAAACGGGACAAGAACGAGCGGCGTAATCGGCAGGCGAAGGGATCAACTACATACACAAATGAGTATGTATGCAAGCCACATACAACAGTCCTCAGAGCCATTCCATCTAAAAGAAATAGAAATATAGCAACGCCATACGGCAAGATCCAAATGTCCTAGATAGATATAATAATTTAGGATAGCTCCTCATACATCACACATCAGAGTATCACGCGGAAGCGGAAAACAAGATCCGAGTACGGATAAGAAGCAAATCGGCATAAGATGCCCCATAAATAAACACATCCCGCCCACAGATCACACGGATCCCCGTTCCCGGAATCTCTACACCGAATGATTGTTGCCAACATCATCTGTCTCTTCCACCCAGTATCCATCCTGCGGGTACACCTGTTCATCTGAATCAAACAATTTATCGTGTGAGACCCTAGGGGTACTCAGCAAGTCTTTATGCCACTAAAGGGGACACAACCTGGGGTGACGCAATTGCAGCAAAAGATAATACCTAACAATTTTGTAGATATCCGCTAACCTTCCGCCTAACCAATGATAGACGGAAGTCCGTGAATTAAGAACAACAGTTATAACAGTATAATTAACAGATCCATCCTCCTCCTCGCTTACCAACGAGGAAGCGGACGAACAACCCCCATCATCCGTTGGCAGTTTTATTAACCATTCCATGAACGTTGCACTATTTACTAGTCAAGTACTTAGTCCAATTAAAAGCGGTACTTTAGTTATACTTGTCTATGATCGAGAAACTGTGTTCCAAGTCGTCCATAACCGCGGACACGGCTTTCAGAAAGATTTACCCTGCAGGGGTGCACAAATAGCAACACACACTCGATCAACCTCGGAAAAACCAAATCAAAACCCAACGAGGCATTCACGACAAAGCAATCACAGGATTCAGAAAGATTTCAGGGGTCCACCCCATTAAGCTACCCGCAACGAAGTTGGCCGGCTCCGAGACGGACCCAAGGTTTGTGTCAATGGCTGTAAACGACTGGGAACCCGAAAGTGTGACTGGGCTTGTCGATACTGGGAAAACATTCCACGATCCAAAACGGTACAGGTGCTCCACGCACAATCTTAAATAAAGCAGTAACATGGCATAAGTACAGGATAGTAATAAAGCCCCAAACTAATTGTGGCCCCAAGAAATAAGAATGAATCAAGCTCTGGCTCAGGGGGGTCCATAAGGCCTCCCGGATGTGGATAGTGCGAATAGGCAAGGAACAGGAATCAAGTACTCGGGGTCCTACGGGACACAAGTGAGCAGGAAAAACCAAATAGCAGATATTGCTCACCGGTGCCTCTTTCATTAGTTATCCCATTACTACTCCGGTTATGTTGTTTAGGTACCTCGTTATTCATCAGACTCTCACATACCCTACACATGCTTTTCTACGACTCGCATGGCTCAAACAACTCCTGTAGTAATGGCTCATGGGATGGAGGAACAAGCTTCGGTGGGGTTTCAAAGTAAAGGCCATGCAGTACATGGGATTCAATTTAATGCAATCGCGACTCAATGATGCAAGAATAAGATAGAGGCAATAGGAACTGTATGTATGCAAGCATGTGGTAGTGCTTGCCTGGCAGCTCAGTTGAAGCGAGAGATGGATCTGGGTAGTACTCCTGTGATTCCTGGTAATTCTCCTGCTGGGCGTTTATTCGAAGAAGAACCAAACAAACAAGGGCCAACATAAATAAAGTGCACAAGCATATGAATTGAAATGCAACAAGCAACCAAGCATTCCATGATGAATGATGCACAATTACATGGCATTAAAGTAGCATGGCAAAGGTGAGGGGTGGATACAAAAAATAAGGCACTTTATTATTTATTTGACCAAGTTTTATTGTCATAAACAGTTCAGATTTTTAATGACAACATGATGCATGCTTCAATTCAGAACAAGGACTGCATAAATAGAACGGGCTCGTCGCGCTGATCGATTTAGACATATTATTTGTCAAATTTGGAGTTATAGAATAAAAGTTATTAATTAATTAAGGAAAAGGGCATTTTAATGTAATTTTAATCATCTCGAAATTTAAAGTGTTCAAAATATATTTTGAAGGGCATATTTGAATTCCTCACATTTTTCTGATTCTAAAACATATATTATATGTATTATTTGGATTTGTATTTTAAAAATTATTTGAATCTGATTTGAATTTGATTTAAATCAATTTGAAAAAGATTTAATTAAAAACAGACACAGGAAAAATACTTTTGTCACCCAGGCAAAATCAGCCCCAGTCACTGACGGTGGGCCAGCACTGAGCGCGCGGAAAGATGCGCCGACGACTTTTCTCACCGGGGTCTCTCCCAGCCGCAATCGCTGACAAGTGGGGTCGAGCTTAGCGGGGCCACGCTTGCGCGTCACCCAGCAGGGGCGCACGTGGGCGGTCCGAGGCTGCGCGGGCGGGGAATCTCCAGAGCGCGGGGGTTTTCTTGCAAGATTTTTACCGGGACTGACGGGTGGGGTCTCAAGGACTGCGGGTTTAGGCGGGAAAAGGGGGAGGGGGTCATGTGCAAAACGGCAACTACTGTTGCTACGCGCTGACAGACACGGTGCTGCCGCCGGCGGATCTGGCCGTCTTCCGACGACGGTGGTGACGCGTACGCTGGAAGAAACGTGTCGACACAAAAACAAAAAACGAAGAGGGGACATCGAGCTATATGTTTCGTTCAGGTGGCGTCACTGGAGGAGGGCCATGGCACGCGGAACACGGCGGGGAACAAAAGCGGTCGGTAGCTGCTGCAGCTGCTGCTGCGGCTGTCTGCCAGAGCGCGGCGCGTGGCGGTGCACGCAGGCTGCTCGACGGAGCGCGGCGGGGCTACGGCGCAGGAGGGAGGGGAAGACCTTATCTGGGAGGTGCAGGAGCTCACCGTGGTGTCGCCGGCGTGGTAGTTCGTGCGGAGGTGGAAGGGATCTGGCGCCGGGCTCGTGGACGGTGGCCTCGGGCTGCGGCTATGCACGGCGGCGCCAGGCTCACTCCGGTGAGGCGTTGGCTCTAGGCTGGTACGGGGAGACGAAGAGGAAGCAGATGACCCTGACGGAGCTCCTGGTAGGGTTTGGGGTGCGCCGAGGCGCGCAGAACTCGAGCTAGACGTGGTAGCTAGGGTTTTGGCGCTCGGTGGAGGTCTTGTCGTCTAGGGAGGAAGAAGGGGAAGTGGAGAGGAACTTGGGCAGCTTGTGGACGAGATCTGAGGTTGTTGAGGCAGGAGAGAGGGAAAGGAAAAGCACATGGGTGTGGTAGCTTAGCAAAAAGTGAGGAGAGGGGATCGGGTAGGTCTTCTCTTCCTCCTTCTTCTCTTTGTCTTGGAACCAAAGAAAAAGGGGAAGGGCAGGTGGGGTGAGACGGCCAGGTGAGGTCAGCATGGAGGAGAGAGGGAGTGGAGAAGGGAGAGGAGGTTTAGGGCTTAATAGAACTAGGGATAGGAGAGAATAGAGAGAAATATTAAGTTGGTTTTTGTTAGATGTTTAGGTTTAAGGCTTGCTTAGAAGAGCAACCCCAAGAGGAGCTAGTGAGTGCATTGTAGCTAACATGAGATGAGGTGGAAGAGAAATCCAAGAAAAGAGAAAGAAAAGAATTATGGAATAGGCCTCAAATGGATCATGCATGGAGAAATAAAAATAAGAGAAAAATGATGTGGGTAGGAGTATGGGGATGGTGGAATGGTAGGAGATGGTTTCCCCAAGATAGGATCCATTAAATCCAAAGAAAAACCAAATGGAATAAAAAGGTGGTGAAGAAGCTTGCATGGCCCATGCAAAAATAATAATGCCATTATTTATTCTGTGAAAACAATAATAATATGATGGCATTATTCTTATGCATTTCCAAGAAATGGAATAAAGCCAAGCAAAGGAATTTAAAGGACTAGATCCACCCTGTTGCCCATGAGCTAGTTAAAACCAAGATAAAGACAACAAGCTCATGAACTAGTAGGATGGTGGAATTATAAAGTGGTGGAAAAGAAAGATGATGGAATTGAAACAAAAGATATGCCCCCAACTCAACTTGGGCATTGAACAATATATCAATAACCAAATACAATATCAAGAGGCAGATACAATTAATAATGCATATGATAGAAGAACCAAAAGAAAAAGGGATTTATATGATGCTCAAATGCAAGGTGGCATGATGACATGAGCATGATATAATTATGATGCAATAATAATATATATGAAGTAGCCAATATCTTACTAGGACAAGTAGCATTACAATTGTTAGACAATTGGGATGCTACAACTCTCCCCCACTAAACAGGAATCTCGCCCCGAGATTCTAGGAAGAAGAAGAAGACTCAAAGAGGGAAGGATACTTGGCACGGAGCTCATCTTCACGTTCCCAGGTGGCTTCATCAACGGAATGGTGCGACCACTGCACCTTACAGAACTTGATGGACTTGTTGCGAGTCCTTCTTTTTGCGACTTCAAGAATTTTTGTGGGGTGTTCTTGATAAGACAGATCTTCTTGGAGATTAATGAGTTCATGGTCCACGGTCCTGCCGGGATCCTTGAAACACTTCTTGAGTTGAGAGATGTGGAAAACATCATGGACTTTGAGTTGTCCAGGGAGCTCAAGAGCATAAGCAACTTCTCCTCTTCTGCCACGAATTTTGAAAGGACCGATGTATCTAGGAGCCAGCTTTCCTTTGATACCAAAGCGGTCCGTGCCTCTCATGGGAGTGACACGAAGATAAACGAGATCACCAGGGACATACTCCATGTTCGTGTGCTTTCTATCATAATTGCTCTTCTGGCGACTTTGAGCAATCTTCAGATTTTCAAGAATGATGTGAACTTTCTCCTCCGCTTGAGTTACAATGTCGGGGCCAAACAATATTCTTTCACCTGCGCCCGACCAACCAATCGGAGTTCTGCATTTGCGACCATAGAGAGCCTCAAATGGTGCCATCTTTAGACTTTTCTGGAAACTGTTGTTGTAAGAGAATTCAGCATAAGGAAGACATTCTTCCCACTTCATGCCGAAAGAGATAACGCAAGCACGGAGCATATCTTCTAGAATCTGATTGATCCTTTCAACTTGTCCTTGCGACTGAGGGTGGTAAGCTATGCTGAAGTTTTAACTTTGTTCCCAAAGCATTTTGGAAACTTCCCCAGAACTTGGAAGTGAAGATGCTTCCACGGTCTGAACTAATCTCAAGAGGAACTCCATACAGAGAGACAATTCTGTTTATATAGAGCTCAGCCAACTGAATTGCAGAAATTGTTTCCTTGACTGGAAAGAAGTGAGCTACTTTGGAAAGCCTGTCAATGACAACAAAGATTGCATTGTTGCCTTTCTGCGACCTTGGAAAACCCGTGATGAAGTCCATCTCTACTTTCTCCCATTTCTATTCCGGAGGCTTCAATGGCTGTAGAAGACCGGAAGGTTTCTGATGGACAGCTTTAACTCTGCGACAGACATCACACTCCGAGACATACTTGGCATAGTATCGTTTCAAACCAGGCCGCCAATATTGTGTTTTCAAGTCCATGTACATCTTAGTGCTGCCAGGGTGAATAGAAAGAACAGAATCATGTGCCTCCTTGAGAACTTGCTCTCTTAAACCCGGGTAGTTCGGAACAAACATCCGGTGTTCAAAGAAAAGCGTGCCTTGGTCATCTACGTGGAAAGACTCGTACTTCGGAAGTTGAATGTTGGAGATGATCTTTTTAGTGTAAGGATCACCAAGCTGAATGGAACGGACCTTTTCTTCCAAGAGAGGTGTTGCTAGAAGGTTCAGAATATACCCTTGATCCACAATTTCAAGGTTTAGCTTGCGGAATTCCTCGCACAAGAGAGGCTGTTGTTCTTCCACCATGAGGTTGTTAACATAAGCTTTTCGGCTGAGAGCATCTGCCATGACATTAGCTTTGCCCGGGGTGTAGTTGATGGTCAAATCGAAATCATTGATTGTTTCAATCCACCTCCTCTGACGAAGGTTGAGATCAGGCTGTGTGAAGATATACTTCAGACTCTTGTGATCAGAAAAGATCTCACAACGGTTGCCAAGCAAGTAATGCCTCCATACTTTCAAAGCAAAGACAACTGCTGCGAGTTCGAGGTCATGTGTAGGATAGTTGATCTCATGCGTCTTCAACTGACGAGATGCATAAGCAACAACTTGTTTTTCTTGCATCAGGACCGCACCCAATCCTTGCAACAAAGCATCACAGAAAATCTGGAAAGGCTTTGATGTATCTGGAGGAACTAAGACTGGTGTGGAAGTGAGCTTCTCTTTGAGTGTTTCAAAGCTTGCTTGACATGCAGGAGTCCAAAGATATTTCTTGCCTTTCTTGAGGAGATCGGTAAGAGGCTTCGCAATCTTTGAGAAGTTTTGAACGAAGCGACGGCAGTAACTGGCCAAACCAAGGAAACTCCGGACTTCTTTGACACTTATGGGTGGAAGCCAGTCCATAATTGTCTTAATAGTTTCTGGGTTGACGGCAATGCCCTTGGCAGAGATGACGTGACCAAGGTAGGTGACTTGAGGCAGCCAAAACTCACACTTGGAGAACTTTGCATACAGGCGGTTCTCCCGAAGCTTGTTTAGGACACACCGAAGGTGTTCCTCATGTTCTTCTTTTGACTTAGAATAGACTAGAATGTCATCCAGATAGACCACAACGAACTTATCAAGATACTCCATGAAAACCGAGTTCATAAGCCTCGAGAAGGTGGCAGGTGCATTGGTGAGACCGAAAGACATGACCATGTACTCATAAAGGCCATAGCGGGTGGTGAAAGCTATTTTGGGAACATCTTCCTTGCGGATCTTGATTTGATGATAACCACTTCTCAAATCAAGCTTAGAGAATACCACAGCTCCAGCTAGCTGATCGAAGAGATCGTTAATCCGTGGAAGGGGATATTTATTCTTGATGGTTTTAGCATTGAGTGCCCGATAGTCAACACAAAGTCTATCAGTCTTGTCCCTCTTCTTCACAAAGATGGTTGGGCTACCCCAAGAAGAAGTACTGTGCTGAATGAAACCCAACTTCTCTTGTTCATCCAACTGACGCTTGAGTTCAGCCAACTCAGCAGGACCCATTTTATAAGGCCGCTTGGAGATAGGAGCGGTACCAGGTTCAAGTTCAATGACAAACTCAACCTCACCCGGAGGCATACCTGGCAACTCTTCAGGAAAGACATCTGGAAATTCACAGACTACAGGAACACTCTGAATACCTTCCATAGCATCATCATTCAGAGCCGCCAAAGAATAAAGCTGAATTGCAGGAGTCAGACTTGGAGAATAGACTATATGGCCTTCAGGAATTTTCAGAGAAACCGAACGTTCAGCACAATCAATCACAGCTGCATTTGCTATCAACCAATCCATGCCCAAGATAACATCAATATCAGAATTGCCCAGAACAATTAAGGAAGCTGGAAATGAAGAGCCACCAATCTCAATTTGATTGCCATGGCTGATCTTGGTAGATAACAATCTTACCCTGGGAGAAAGAACCATTAACTTTTTATCCAGCTGGTCTATAACAAGCTCATGCTCATTTGCAAATTTGTGAGAAACGAAAGAATGTGAAGCGCCAGAATCAAACAAAACTCGTGCAGGAACTGAGTTAATAGGAAGCATACCCATGACAACTCCAGGTGCATGCTCAGCTTGAGCGACGTTGACACAGTTGGCACGAGCAACCGTAGACCCCGGCTTAGTGTTGATGTTGAGAACCCGAGGTGGAGGTGCACGAACCATAGGAGAACTTGCCGCAGGTCTTGGAGGTGGTGGTGGAAGAGCTTTGTTGTTCATTGGACAATTCCAGTGCTGATGCCCAGTGTTTCCACAAGTATAGCAAGCACCAGGTGGACGTGGAGCAACGTAGCCAGGGACTCCGCCAGGCGCTCTAGGGTAGTTGTGGTTGTAGCCCCTAGGAACCGCAGTGAAGGAGTTTGGTGGCCTTTGTGCGTAGCTTGACGGTCTTGGTGGAGCAGGGAGCGACGGTGGGGTGTTAGGAACCCAGACATGACGCTTAGAAGGAGCTGTCATAGCAGAAGAGCTTGTTGTATCACGGCTGTGTTTCTTTGACTCCTCAAACACTTTCCTACTTGCTTCTTCCTGCAGAGCTGTGTGTTGGAGTTCCAGGAAAGACGTCGGTCTTGCATGTGTGATTGCATATTTGATGGAAGCATTGAGGCCTTACCGAAACCTCTTTGCTTCTTCTTGTCATCAGAGATCTCATCGCCACCATAACGAGACAGGTTCATGAAGTTTCTGATGTAGGTGTTGACATTGTCAATGCCCTGCTTGAGGTTGAGAAACACTTCCTTCATCCTTTCCATGACAATTTCTGATAGATATTGCTCTTTGAAAGCAGCAGTGAACCGCTCCCAAGTAGGCTGAAAACCAGAAAGATCTGCCTTGAGGTAATTTTCCCACCAGAGAGCTGCATCTCCCTTCAGAAGGTGAGTAGCACACTTGACCCATTCTTGCTCGGGAACATCCGCAGTCATCAGCAACCTTGACACTTCACGAAGCTAATCATCTGCATCAAGTGGCTGATCAGACACTTCGAATTGTCGTGGGTTGAACTTGAGAAAACTCTTGATGTCTCCTCGCTTGGGAGGTGGAGGTAGCGGAACAAACTCATTCCTCCTCACGCTTTCCTCGAAGCGCTGCTGGTTCTGCTGCATAGTGCCCAAAGCATTTGCAATACTTGCCAAAGCGGCCCCAAGTTCAGGTGGTATATCCTCCTCAGAACGGCGTGGTGGTGCCATCCTATGATTGATATAAACACAAGTCAGTACTATAATGGAGAATGATAATAATCCAAAATAGTACCAAAATGGGATTAATCAAAATTAAAGAATGCAATTCACTGAGATGATATTAAAATATCAACAAAGTTCAAGGCAACTAGAAGATACTAAACATAACACACACGACTGAACAAGGAGTGTGGTACACAACTAACAAAGAAAAAAATTCCGCAAATTTCGGCATTAAAATACCACTATATGCGCAAAACCACTTAACGAATCAAGATTAGTAACTCTACTAGTTCAATATACAAAAGCAAATGATAAAAGTAGTGGTATGGTCGCGACTCCATCCCGCACTCAAATCATTACTCCGCACATGAATCAGTAAAACACATATCCTGACACCTTCTTCTTAAGATGAACCTAAAGATTGGTAACTACGGAAACGAACACCCCAACAAGATAACGTCGGATAACAAAGAGTAAGATAGATCGCATCGGTGTACAACGAATCAGAATAGATCACACATCAGAGTATCACGCGGAAGCGGAAAACAAGATCCGAGTACGGATAAGAAGCAAATCGGCATAAGATGCCCCATAAATAAACACATCCCGCCCACAGATCACACGGATCCCCGTTCCCGGAATCTCTACACCGAATGATCGTTGCCAACATCATCTGTCTCTTCCACCCAGTATCCATCCTGCGGGTACACCTGTTCATCTGAATCAAACAATTTATCGTGTGAGACCCTAGGGGTACTCAGCAAGTCTTTATGCCACTAAAGGGGACACAACCTGGGGTGACGCAATTGTAGCAAAAGATAATACCTAACAATTTTGTAGATATCCGCTAACCTTCCGCCTAACCAATGATAGACGGAAGTCCGTGAATTAAGAACAACAGTTATAACAGTATAATTAACAGATCCATCCTCCTCCTCGCTTACCAACGAGGAAGCGGACGAACAACCCCCATCATCCGTTGGCAGTTTTATTAACCATTCCATGAACGTTGCACTATTTACTAGTCAAGTACTTAGTCCAATTAAAAGCGGTACTTTAGTTATACTTGTCTATGATCGAGAAACTGTGTTCCAAGTCGTCCATAATCGCGGACACGGCTTTCAGAAAGATTTACCCTGCAGGGGTGCACAAATAGCAACACACACTCGATCAACCTCGGAAAAACCAAATCAAAACCCAACGAGGCATTCACGACAAAGCAATCACAGGATTCAGAAAGATTTCAGGGGTCCACCCCATTAAGCTACCCGCAACAAAGTTGGCCGGCTCCGAGACGGACCCAAGGTTTGTGTCAATGGCTGTAAATGACTGGGAACCCGAAAGTGTGACTGGGCTTGTCGATACCGCGAAAACATTCCACGATCCAAAACGGTACAGGTGCTCCACGCACAATCTTAAATAAAGCAGTAACATGGCATAAGTACAGGATAGTAATAAAGCCCCAAACTAATTGTGGCCCCAAAAAATAAGAATGAATCAAGCTCTGGCTCAGGGGGGTCCATAAGGCCTCCCAGATGTGGATAGTGCGAATGGGCAAGGAACAGGAATCAAGTACTCGGGGTCCTATGGGACACAAGTGAGCAGGAAAAACCAAATAGCAGATATTGCTCACCGATGCCTCTTTCATTTGTTATCCCATTACTACTCCGGTTATGTTGTTTAGGTACCTCGTTATTCATCAGACTCTCACATACCCTACACATGCTTTTCTACGACTCGCATGGCTCAAACAACTCCTGTAGTAATGGCTCATGGGATGGAGGAACAAGCTTCGGTGGGGTTTCAAAGTAAAGGCCATGCAGTACTTGGGATTCAATTTAATGCAATCGCGACTCAATGATGCAAGAATAAGATAGAGGCAATAGGAACTGTATGTATGCAAGCATGTGGTAGTGCTTGCCTGGCAGCTCAGTTGAAGCGAGAGATGGATCTGGGTAGTACTCCTGTGATTCCTGGTAATTCTCCTGCTGGGCGTCTATTCGAAGAAGAACCAAACAAACAAGGGCCAACATAAATAAAGTGCACAAGCATATGAATTGAAATGCAACAAGAAACCAAGCATTCCATGATGAATGATGCACAATTACATGGCATTAAAGTAGCATGGCAAAGGTGAGGGGTGGATACAAGAAATAAAGCACTTTATTATTTATTTGACCAAGTTTTATTGTCATAAACAGTTCAGATTTTTAATGAAAGCATGATTCATGCTTCAATTCAGAACAAGGACTGCATAAATAGAACGGGCTCGTCGCGCTGATCGATTTAGACATATTATTTGTCAAATTTGGAGTTATAGAATAAAAGTTATTAACTAATTAAGGAAAAGGGCATTTTAATGTAATTTTAATCATCTCGAAATTTAAAGTGTTCAAAATATATTTTTAAGGGCATATTTGAATTCCTCACATTTTTCTGATTCTAAAACATATATTATATGTATTATTTGCATTTGTATTTTAAAAATTATTTGAATCTGATTTGAATTTGATTTAAATCAATTTGAAAAAGATTTAATTAAAAACAGACACAGGAAAAATACTTTTGTCACCCAGGCGAAATCAGCCCTAGTCACTGACGGTGGGCCAGCGCTGAGCGCGCAGAAAGACGCGCCGACGACTTTTCTCACCGGGGTCTCTCCCAGCCGCAATCGCTGACAGGTGGGGTCGAGCTTAGCGGGGCCACGCGCGCGCGTCACCCAGCAGGGGTGTGACACGTGGGCGGTCCGAGGCTGCGCGGGCGGGGAATCTCCAGAGCGCGGGGGTTTTCTTGCAAGATTGTTACCGGGACTGACGGGTGGGGTCCCAAGGACTGCGAGTTTAGGCGGGAAAAAGGGGAGGGGGTCATGTGCAAAACGGCAACAGCTGCTGTTGCGCGCTGACAGACACAGTGCTGCCGGCGGCGGATCTGGCCGTCTTCCGACGACGGTGGCGACGCGTACGCTGGAAGAAACGTGTCGACACAAAAACGAAAAACGAAGAGGGGACATCGGGCTATAATTTTCGTTCAGGTGGCGTCACTGGAGGAGGGCCATGGCGCGCGGAACACGGCAGGGAACAGAGGCGGTCGGTAGCTGCTGCAGCTGCTGCGGCGGCTGTCTGCCAGAGCGCGGCGCGCGGCGGTGCACGCAGGCTGCTCGACGGAGCGCGGCGGGGCTACGGCGCAGGTGGGAGGGGAAGACCTTGTCTGGGAGGTGCAGGAGCTCACCGTGGTGTCGCCGGCGTGGTAGTTCGTGCGGAGGTGGAGGGGATCTGGCGCCGGGCTCGTGGACGGTGGCCTCAGGCTGCGGCGGTGCACGGCGGCGCCAGGCTCACTCCGGTGAGGCGTTGGCTCTAGGCTGGTACGGGGAGACGAAGAGGAAGCAGATGACCCTGACGGAGCTGCGCCGGGGCACGCAGAACTCGAGCTAGACGTGGTAGCTAGGGTTTTGGTGCTCGGTGGAGGTCTTGTCATCTAGGGAGGAAGAAGGGGAAGTGGAGAGGAACTTGGGCAGCTTGTGGACGAGATCTGAGGTGGTTGAGGCAGGAGAGAGGGAAAGGAAAAGCACATGGGTGTGGTAGCTTAGCAAAAACTGAGGAGAGGGGATCGGGTAGGTCTTCTCTTCCTCCTTCTTCTCTTTGTCTTGGAACCAAAGAAAAAGGGGAAGGGCAGGTGGGGTGAGACGGCCAGGTGGGGTCAGCATGGAGGAGAGAGGGAGTGGAGAAGGGAGAGGAGGTTTAGGGCTTAATAGAACTAGGGATAGGAGAGAATAGAGAGAAATATTAAGTTGGTTTTGTTTAGATGTTTAGGTTTAAGGCTTGCTTAGAAGAGCAACCCCAAGAGGAGCTAGTGAGTGCATTGTAGCTAACATGAGATGAGGTGGAAGATAAATCCAAGAAAAGAGAAAGAAAAGAATTATGGAATAGGCCTCAAATGGATCATGCATGGAGAAATAAAAATAAGAGAAAAATGATGTGGGTAGGAGTATGGGGATGGTGGAATGGTAGGAGATGGTTTCCCCAAGATAGGATCCATTAAATCCAAAGAAAAACCAATGGAGTAAAAAGGTGGTGAAGAAGCTTGCACGGCCCATGCAAAAATAATAATGCCATTATTTATTCTGTGAAAACAATAATAATATGATGGCATTATTCTTATGCATTTCCAAGAAATGGAATAAAGCCAAGCAAAGGAATTTAAAGGACTAGATCCACCCTATTGCCCATGAGCTAGTTAAAACCAAGATAAAGACAACAAGCTCATGAACTAGTAGGATGGTGGAATTATAAAGTGGTGGAAAAGAAAGATGATGGAATTGAAACAAAAGATATGCCCCCAACTCAACCTGGGCATTGAACAATATATCAATAACCAAATACAATATCAAGAGGCAGATACAATTAATAATGCATATGATAGAAGAACCAAAAGAAAAAGGGATTTATATGATGCTCAAATGCAAGGTGGCATGATGACATGAGCATGATATAATTATGATGCAATAATAATATATATGAAGTAGCCAATATCTTACTAGGACAAGTAGCATTACAATTGTTAGACAATTGGGATGCTACAAGGAGTTAAGCTTGGGGATGTTAATATGTTGCTAAACGTATCCATAATTTTTGATGTTCCATGCTTGATTTTATCTACTTTCTTATGTTTTGCCCACTCTTTGGAGTACTTTTTATACACTTTCTTGGACTAACCTATTAACAAGACGCCACAGTGTCAGCTGCCTGTTTTCTGCTGTTTTTGGTTCCAGGAAAGTCAGAAAATGAATATTCTCGGAATTGGACGGGACAAAAGCCAAAGTCAGTTTTTCACCGAGTGGGACACGGAGCCAGAATATGAGACGGAGAGGGGCCAGAGGGCATCCACACCACCTGGCCGCGTGGCCAGGCCTGGACCGTGCCAGGGGGTGGTGTGGCCGCCTAGGGCACCCCCTCGGCCTCCCCTTTCGCCTATAAGATGCCTCCGATACAGAAACCCTAAGTACCCGATCAAAATTCCACGAAAGAGTCTGTAGACGCCGTCATCTCCATCCCTAGATTGGGAGGGATCTAAAGCTCTTCCCGGCACCCTGCCGGAGGGGAGAATTCACCCTGGAGGCCTTCTTCATCACCATGCAAGCCTCCGGGGTGATGCGTGAGTAGTTCATCCTTGGACTACGGGTCCATGTAGTAGCTAGATGGTTGGTTCTTCTCCTTTGTGCTACCATGTTTAGACCTTGTGAGCTCCGTTCATGATCAAGATCATCTATTTGTAATTCTACATATTGTGTTTGCGGGGATCCGATGGATATTGAGATGCTATTTCAGATTGATTATTGATTCTATCATGTCTTTGCTATTTGTGATCTTGCATGCTTTCTGTTGTTAGTAGCTATCTTGGCCAAGTAGATGCTAGCAACTCCAAGAGTTAGTATTTATGCTCGATAGTGGGTTCATGCCTCTAGTAATCTGGGGAAGTGAAAGAAATCTCTAAGGTACTAGATGTGTTGTTGCTACTAGGGATAAAACAACAATCCTTTGTTCATAGAACAATTGTATTTTTTACTTTACACGCAATGCGTAATGCAATTATCTGTTGTTTGCAACTTAATACTGGAGGGGGTTCGGATGATAACCTGAAGGTGGATTATTAGTCATAAATGCATGGATTACGATCTATGTATAATGTTGTAATGCCCAATCAAATCTCAAAGGAGTCAAGATGATTAGTATATGCATGTATGCTTTCTCGATGTTTGTCAATTGCCCCGCTGTAATTTGTTCACCCAACATGTCATATGTCTTAAGGAGAACCACTACTAGTGAACTATGGACCCCGGTCCTTTCTTTTATCATCAATCTACAACTGTTTACTGTTTTCTGTTTACTTTCTGCAAGCAATTACTTTCTTCCACACAATATGTTTAATCCTTTGTTTTCAGCAAAACTGGTGAGATTGACAACCTCATTGTAAGTTGGGGCAAAGTTCTATGGTTGTGTTGTGCAGGATTCCAAGTTGGCAACAACACCTTGGAGGTGTTTCCATGCTCCTACTGTTTCGATAACCTTGGTTTCATAACTGAGGGAACCTTACTACTGTGCTCATCATACCTTCCTCTTGGGGTTCCCCAACGAGCTTGATATCAACCACGAGCCAACAAACTTGTGGACCGGTCCATGTTTGAGGACGTGTCTTATTCTTCTCGCCCTCACGGCCAGAGCTCTACTCAGGAGGATCAGGATGATGAGGATGAGGATGAGGAAGAGGAGGAGGAGGACGACAACTACAATGGCTAGAGTTGGCTTTGGGACGCCTTAGTTGTGCTCTTTTCCCTTTTTGGCGTCTCGATGCCAAAGGGGGAGAAGTAGCCCCTTTATTAGGTTGCTACCGAGGATTTGCATGGGTACACGAGCTTCATGTTATTTTGATTTGCCTCTTTGAAGATTTGTGTCTTTATCTTACTTGTTTGAGTACTATGTTGTGTGGAACTCCATTATGTGTGTGGTGACATGCTTACCCGATTATGTTAATGACTATGTTATGCGTAGTTTATCGATCTAGTTGTTATTATATCATGTCATAACTTGTTAGCTCCAAAATCTAGTGAGGATATGATCCTAGGATGTGTGATCTTGTATTCAAATGCAAAGCTAAAAATGGTCACACATCTAGGGGTAGCCTTACTAGATTTTGTAAATCTCCTATTGTGAAAATTATTATCTATCCTATATGCAAATCCTTGGGTTGTCATCAAACACCAAAAAGGGGGAGATTGAAAGGGTGTTTATGCCCTTCCTATGATTTTGATGTTTGTTGACAACACTTGGATAGTTTAATTTGCTGTTAAATGTTGCAGGAGATATCAAATACTCGAGAGTTTTGTGCTCTGAAGAAGTTGGGCTGTCCAGGATCAAGTCTGTGTAGGAAGGATGTCCTGGCCGGACTGTCCGACAGATATGCGCCGGAGTATCCGGCCTAGCCGGACTATCCGGCTGGCTTCTACCGAAATGTCCGGCCCTGGGGTTTCATCGACCTGCTCGGACATTCAGAACACCTCTTCAGATTCTACCCGGACACTGGCTGGAAAGTTCGCTAGGCCGGAGTGTCCGACTGTTGTCGCCCGGAGTGTCCGGCTAGTATTAGTCGGACTGTCCGGGGTAAGTGGCTCCCAACGGCTCTAATTCGAGGGGCCCTATATAAAGACCCCTTCTTCTACCTTGGGAGCTTCTCGTCCACCTCAAGAACTCCAGCACCATTTGAGCCACCAAATCCACAAGATCTCTTCACTCAACCATCCAAAGTTGTTGATCTTTGGAGAATCGAAGGAGGAGGCCTTGATCTATAGCTTCACCAAGAGAGATCTTCATTTCCCCCTCATTCACTTGAGGGCCCCTTGCTGTAGTGTTTCATTGGAAACCCTAGCTTGTGATTTGGTTCTTACTAGCTCGTCTTTGATTGTTTGACACCTTGATTGTTTTCGGGAGCCTCTAATTAGGTTGTGGATGTGTGCCTCGAACTTGTTATAAACGTGCCGGCTTCCACCTCGAAGGTAGCCGTATAGTGGAAAAGGTGAATCGAACCTGTTGGGGTGAGGTTCATCGGAGAACAAGGGAGGCCTCTTGTGTTGTTGGTGGTTTGAAACCACCCCCTCTCCAAACGTAGACGTACTTCCCCTCAAAAGGAAGGAACTACGGGAAACAAATCCTTGTGTCTCAGCTTGCTCTACTTTGGTTACTTCTATCCTCTACCGCACTTTACTTATCTAGTTATTGCTTAGTACATGTGCTAGATTGACATATAGGTAAATTCACCATAGTTGCATAATCTAGAGAATTTACCTTTTGTGTCAAACCCTAAATTGAAAATGAGTAAAATTTGAAGTAGCACCTATTCACCCCCTCTAGGTTCCCATACGATCCTTTCACCATTCCCCACCCCGACTCATCTCTCCCGTGGCAGAGAGCTTTCGTTGCCTTCATATCGTCGCCGGCGAGCTCCCACCATGCCAAGCCGAAACCACGCATGTAGATAGGCCCACTACCTCCGACGCATCCTTTCCCCTCCACCTAGGCCTCATTTTGTCGTCCCAACTTCGCTGCAACTCGGCTTCGTTCCGAGCTCCCACCACCTAGCCCATGGAGTGTTCGGTGTTTTGCCCGTTCAGCCATGGAGTCCGACGACGAGGAGATGTTCGCCCTATTGCTGGAGGAAGAGACCGCCACAGCCGCCGAAGATGACGAGCACATGTAGATCTTCGCCTCCTTGGCACGCCTGTACACGCATACTGCAGCTCCGAAGCGTGGATGCTCGGCGAAGGGTCACCGAAAGTGCAAAGCAAGGCAGCGAGTGGAAGGCTACTTCATGTTGTACGTCGACTACTTCGCCGATGAGCCGTTGCACGAAGAGGCCATGTTTCGATGTTGTTTCAGGATGTGCCGAAAACTCTTCCTCAACATCGTGCATGCCATCCGAGAGTTCGACCCCTATTTCGTATGTAAGAAGGACTACACCGGCATGGTAGGGTTTTCCTCACTACAGAAGTGCGCAGTGGCGATGAGGTTGCTTGCATATGGAGCTCCAGGTGATAGTACCGATGACTATCTCCGAATGGCCAAGTCCATCATCATTGATTGCTTGTATAGGTTCTACAGGGCAGTAATTACAGTGTTTGGGCCACAGTACTTGAGAACACCCAATGTTGAAGACACTGCTCGGATCCTTGCAATCAATGAAAGTAGAGAATTTCCTAGAATGCTTGGAAGCATCGACTGCATGCATTGGTACTAGAAGAACTGTCCATTTGCTTGGTGATGACTGCAAGTGCATAGATCATTTGTAGCTAGTTTCGAAATAAAGATATCGATCCCATAGGGAGCAAGAGTCTGAAGTCTAATAACTTTTGAATTAAATATTGCAATAGAAATGCTAAATAAAGTTCTAAGTAACAAGATAAAATGCAAGTATTGTGTAAAAAGATGTTTTGGGGTTTTTAGTATAAGAGAACAATAAGTAAAGTAAAGTAACTAAACATAGAAAGTAAGTATCACATATGTAAAAGATTTTTGGAACTGCGATAGGGAAAAAGCATTCTCACAGAGTAGCGGATACACCACTAGCATTATAAAGAGCTAAAATAAAGATTATTATCATGAACATTCTCAACTATGTATGTGTGGGAGGAACTCCGTATTTGGAGAAATAGGTAGCAACCACTGCTCACGTCATCCTCATAACCACATAAGTCAGCAATCAACATCAATCGAATTACTGCGCTATTAAGGGACTTAATCCCGTAGGACGTATCTCATGGCATGGATAGTGTTCCGTAAGTTTCCTCAGTTCCCAAGTTGATACGTAAGGGGTGCCAACAACTTTATAGTCACTATAAGTGCTAACACACCTCCATCTAATAACAAGTAGTTCCCTCCATCAAGTCCTCATGAGAGGCAAATATTGAGAGGTTGACCTCTCTCAACATCAAGATGAAGACAATCTAACACATGGCCACAACGATGAATATCATAATAAACTTTATCTTATTTCAATCTTATACTAGGGTTTCTCCATCTCCCCAATAACTAATGATCTACTCAGACATGGAGGCAATCCACATCATGGCAATAACAATGGAATCTATCATAGATGAATAGTACTTGTATAAATCCACAACGAGTACGAGAATTACAACAAGATCTAGACAAGATGTAGATGGGATGGATGGACATGGTGGTGATGCAGCGGTTGACGACGAAGATCGATGCCTTAGCCTCTCGGATCTGTGCAGGGCGAAGATGGATCCCCGGTGGACGAGTTCCCCCTCTAGATGCCTTCCGGAGGTAAGGTTTCGGTGATTTTTGGTTGTTCTGTATGTCGTCTCCTTGATGCAGTTGCACGGGGTGAAACTATTTGAGGAGACGGTGGCAGCGCCAACTATACGGCGGGAACTATATGGCCGGAAAATTTATTCCCGCCATATAGTTGGTCGTTGAACCGTCTGTATGCTTTGTTCGCTTCGGGTTTTCTTCTGGTGTTATTGATATTTCCCAAATAAGCGATTTACGTTGTTTTTGACTCCTTTTCTTCCCAATACAACTGATCCAAGAATTGTTTCCATTGTATCCATCATCTGTCCCGATCCTGGTGAAAATAGACATAAAATGTGCGCACGAACACCGTAAAATACCAAGATCCTATATCTACAATGCAAAATAATAATATAAAACATAATGCAAATATGCACTCATCAACTTCCCCAAGCTTAGACTCTTGCTTGTCCCGAGCAAGTTTAGCTTTAATGGATGTGATCCTCATATTCATGAAGCTGAGTCGATAAAATAAATGAGGCAGTTGCAGCATGTGTTTATCATATATGATACATGGGAATAAGTTCATGAATAGTACCTTACTCGAACCATCTGAATAGTATTAGCAGGCTTCCACACCTTAGTGATCAATAGTTCACAAAAGATGAATCTCAACATAATGTAAAAGTATCTGGTTCAACCGAATGAGTTAGCAAGGTAGTCCCAAGTGTTTTTGGATTAACATATTTACTTGGGATTTAAAATCTCAAATGCTTCTTTGTCATTCTATAATATAGTGGTGTATGCCTATTTGCTCTATGCACATTCGCTCTTTTTCTTCTTTCCTTTCTTCTCTTTTTTATATATGCTCACACTTTTGTTTAAGTATTGTGCAAAGGAGCTAGCCATACATTCAGCTTCATGTAGGAATTCAAAGTTTAACGATCTCAATTACAAAATTCCAATTGTATATGAAGCAATCTTCATAGCTTGAAGATTCTACCTCGTCTTGAACTCACTCTAATTTGATAGCACTTTTTATTTTCCTTAGTTCAAGGTTTCTTTTTCAACTTAACTTATTAGATAATTTTTTCCTTTTGTAAATCAAACCGTAGACTTATAACATATTGACCAAATTATCTTTGTATGTTCCATTAACACTAATGGTGTGGAAGACTCCTATTGATATCATCAAGTGCAAGAAAAATTACACTCAAGCCATTCATATATCCAATAAGACAAGCACAAACTCAATATTGCTCCATATATGATAATAAACTCGGAATTTCATAAAAGGGATCGACTATTCCTAAAGGAAATTCTAATGATGCAAACTTTATTTCTAATTTGGACTAATGCAAAACTAAAATAGTAATGTAAAACATGTAAGATAGATTACAAGGTCTTAAAGATCTCCCCAAGCTTGGAATCAAGCCAGGCGGGATCAAATAATCACTTGCGATTATTTGATACCGTGATTATTATAGATCATTGTGGTGTCATGGCATGTAACACCGTGGTGCATAGCTTCTTGTTGGTATCCTCTAGAGCAGTGATGCGGCTGTAGCACCTCCACAAATCAGATTGCAGAGTGTCCACTTTATCTGCGAGCTTAATCACCAATGGGAGGAGATCATCCTTCTTCTATATCTCCTTGAGACGGTGACGGACTTCAACGCGATGGAGTAGCTCCTACTTCTGATATATCTCCAGGGCTCGCATGCGATCCTTGGTCCTAGGAACAGCTTCTTCTTCCTCATCCATAATTGATGGATCGGGGAAGTGGAAACCGTTCCTCCAATCTTCTTGATGATTCACCCTCATACGAGCACCAATGGTAGGCTTCAAGAGTGGCGCCTTCTCTCCCTTGCTAGCACCTGCACCAATATTAGGTAATTCCTTACGCTTGTGCAGCTTGGGGTCTGTCACGATGAACTTGACCGTCTCCACGCACCCTTTTCCATATGGCTTGTGACCTTCTCTCTCTTCTTGAGCTCTCTTCTTTGCCGCCCAGTTGATCACCGGCGGATCATAGACATCACAGTAGATGTAGACGTCAATCACATCTTCATTGGAATCGTTGTTGTAGAAGCTTGGCTCGACATACTCCTTGTACCCCTGGCTAAACCTCTCCACCTCCTCGTCATCATCCTCCATGGACGGGCTGCTAGAGTGGTCCCTGGAAGGAGCAAGGAGACCCAGGGGTTTCCCACGGCCTAGGACGGGATAGTGCATGGCTAGATTGTTTCCTGGTGATTATGATTAGAGAGAGAAACACAATGACAGTATATAAGGGGGGCTAGAGGTCGGTAAAACTCATGAGAAACACCAAATTCTTGCCCAAGAAAAGAATCTTAACAAAACAGGGAAAGAAATCGCAGATTTGGAGGAGTCCTGCCGCGTAACGACCAACTATACGGGCGTAACCCGTATATAGCTCCAGCCGTATAGTTGGTTCCGAGCAGATATTTCCAAATATCTCGAGTCCAGGTCGATTAAGTTACGACTCAGAACCGACAATACCGTTTTTTTATCGGGGGGAAAACAAAAAAGCAAACGAAAATGTCTGAGAGTTTAACGAGCAACTATACGGCCAGAATGGTCGTATAGTTGCAACCGTATAGATACAAACATCAAAAAATCGAAAGTGTCTGAGAGTTCAATGACCAACTATATGGCCGGATTTTTATCTCCAGTCGTATAGTTGCGACTGTATAGATATAGACATCAAAAAATCAAAAGTGTCTGAGAGTTCAACGACCAACTATACAACCGGTTTTTTTATCTCCGATCGTATAGTTGCGACCGTTAGATCCAGACATCGAAAACAATTTCACGAAGAAGATATAGAGGATTTAACGACCAACTATACGGTGGGAGATTTTTCTCCGGTCGTATAGTTGCCCCCGTATAGTTGGTAAAAACCTTCAGAAACTTCACAAAAATACGAGGAATTCAAAGGTGAAAATTTCAGAAGTAAAACATGTGAAGACAAATCACTTATTTGAGTAAGAACACTTACCTTGCACTTACCGTTTACTTAGTCGGGGATGACAAACTCCTCCAACAACAAAGACTTCTTCTCTTTTGTAAAAATTGACCTTAGTTCATTTAATAATTCTCGTAAGAGAAAATCACCAGGACTAAAGTTCCTCTCAATAAGATTAGTGTCTTGCTAGGTAAATATGGACACTGCATCCAACAACTTTATTTCTTACCTCTGCATAATCTGCAACTCAAATTCTTGAAGTAAAAGGATCCAACGAATCAGTCTTTGCTTATGATTTTTCCTCTCAAGGAGTTCTCTTAAACCATCATGATCTGTGTGAACTCTCACTTTTGCATCAACTATGTAAGAACGAAATTTATCACAAGAGAAAAATACATCAAAATGTTCCATTTCTTCCTTAGGATAATTCTTTTGAGCACTATTAAGAGTTCTACTAGCATGATGTATAATATTAAATCTGCGACCTATATGTTGTCCCAGAGTTACTTCTACAGCATCATCACTAGCTTCACATATTAAGTCAAAAGTTATATCCCAGATTGGTGGTTTAATGATAGGAGCATGGGATAAAGCATATTTGAGTTTATCAAAGGCTACAAGACATTTATCATCAAAATTAAATCTTACTCCCTTTTGCATAAGGTTAGTCAAAGGTTTAGATATTCTAGAGAAATTTCTAATGAACCTTCTATAAAAACCCACATGACCAAGGAAACTTCTTATACCTTTTATATCCCAAGGTTGTGGCATTCTTTCTATGGCCTCAACCTTAGCTCTATCCCCTTCAATTCCCTTACCTAATACCTTATGTCCAAGGACTATACCTTCTTTGACCATAAAATCGCACTTCTCCCAGTTTAGAACAAGATTGGTCTGTTCGTAACGCTGCAAAACTCTTTTGAGATTACCCAAGAAACTAGTAAACGAAGTTCCATAGATAGAAAAGTCATCCATAAATACTTCCATTATCAGTTCTATAAAATCTGCAAAAATAGCAGTCATGCATCTTTGAAAAGTAGCTGGACCATTACATAAACCAAAAGGCATACGTTGGTAAGCATGTAAACCATAAGGACTGATAAAAGTTGTTTTAAGTTGGTCATCAGGATGAACAGCTATTTGAGAAAAACCAGAGTATCCATCCAAGTAGCAAAAATGAGTGTGGTTTGCTAACCTCTCTGAAGTTTGATCTATGAACGGTAAAGGATAGTGATCTTTCCTAGTTTATTTATTCAATTTTCTGAAATCTATACACATCCTATGTCCAACAATAGTTCTAGTAGGTATCAATTCATTGTTTTCATTAGGAACAATGGTAAAACCACCCTTCTTAGGGACACAATGAACAGGGCTTACCCATTCACTTTCTCTTACAGGATAGGTTATACCTGCGTCCAGTAGGCATACTATTTCTTTTATTACCACTTCCTGCATTTTGGGCTTCAGTCGCCTATTAAATTCTGCAACTGGTTTAGCACCTTCCTCCATGGATATTTGATGGACGATTATCATGGGACTAATGCCCTACAAATCATCCATTGAGTACGCAAAGGCCTTGCGATGCTCCTTAAGTATTTTCATGAGTTTTTGTTTTTCATCCCCTAAAAGTTTAGCACTAATAATAATAGGAAATTTATTTGTATCATCTAAAAATATGTATTTAAGATTATCTGGTAGAGTCTTCAACTCTGGGGTGGTAATTCTTCGTCCCCTCTCTTTTCTGGCTCTTCGAAAGCCTCATTAGTTGGAGGCCCTATAATGGGAAGTGAATCAAATTCACCTTCTAGTTCTTCTAGGGACTTATCCTCCATAACTATTTCTTCATAATTTAACTCTTCATTTATTTCTTTTTCTTGGTTACTAAAGAAGAGAGCTGCAATTTCCTCAATAGTCTTCTCTTTCTCTTCTTCTTGTATTTGTGGGGGTTTGTCTTTAAATTTGGAAAAGTGGAATTCTTTTTCCGCTCCCCCAAGCTTAAGAGACACAATCTCCTTTTTGGAATCAACATTGGCACCTACATCACTCAAAAATTTCCTTCCAAATATAATTGGGCAAAGAGTGTCAGCTGGCATATCAACAACTACAAAATCGATAGGAAAACTTTTATTGCCAATTGTGACAGTTGCATCTTCAACTACTCCCATTGGAATTCTAAGAGCAAGTGCACAGATCTTTTGATGACTTCTAAGAGTTTTATTGGCTAACATGATTGTCATATCATTATTTTCATTTCTTCTTTTATTTCTAAATAGAAATCATAAGATATAACATTAACTTCGGTGCCAAGATCACATAAACCATTATGCGAGTTTTCTTTAAATATACAGGGAAGAATAGGCTTACCCACATATTTTACCTTTGCTTTACCTTCAACCAATACAGAAGTCTCTTCATCAAGTTCAACTATGTTACAATGTGCATACATAGCCAATAATTGCTTCCTTGGTTACCTCTTCATCTTTGGTGTCTTCTAGATGTTCCTCAACTTCTGGCATACTTTCCTCTTCCTTCTTCTCTTGTACTGCTTTGACTTGCTCATATTCAAAAATATGCTTCTTTGTAGTGTTAGGGAAAGGTATCTCATATGTTGGTTCTAGGGAGGCTAGTGTTGCTTTAACTTCTCTTTTCTTCTCAGGTTCGGGTGGCGGATCATACTTGACCAAACCCTCTTTTGGAGCTTTGATGTGTTCTATAAAAGCTTTTACAACTTGCAACACAAGATCTGAGTCCAGATAAAGTTCTTTAGATAATTCTTTAACATGGCCCTTTTTATTATAGTCATGAATACAATCATGATCTATTTCTATGCCTCCTTCGCTTCCTAGACCAAAATTCCATGAAACTCTATGATCGCGAATTCTCTTAAGTAAAGCCCAAGCTTTAGTTATAGGAAGATTCATAAAGGCTCCTTGCGCGAAAGAGTCTAGTTCAATTTTATTAGGTTCAATTAAACTGCCTTAAAAGATTTGCAATAAATATCATTCAGGCAAATCATGATGAGGACATAAATGAAGTAAATCTTTAAATATGATATAAGCTCTTACTAGTCCTTCATTAGGACGGTTCCTCCAAGTCATTATAAGACGCCTGATTCCAAAAGATTTTGATAATGGATAATATTTTGCTAGAAACTTACAGGCTAAATTATCCCAAGTAGTAGTGGCTTCTTGGGGTAGAGATCTATATCATGAGAGAGCTGTACTATTCAAAGTATGACTAAAAAGTTTAACCCTTACCTTATTAGCAGTATATCCCATTAATTAGAAAGTGCCACATATATCTTTGAAGCATGCAATGTGCTCATATGGATCAGGATCTTCTTCATCTCCAGTAAATTGCTTCTTATGTAGAATACCAAGTAATAGAGGATTTATTTCAAACCCCCTTGTCTTCTCATTGGAGTTGTCTCTTTTATTAATATCATAAGGCTTCCCAAAGTGGCTGAGTGGGTTAGCACTAGTCATATGCTAAAACTCCATCATGTTGGTGGAAACCTGTAATTCATAACAAAACTTAGCAAGACAAAAATAAATAAGCAAAAACTAAAAGACCTACAACGCTTAGCTCCCCGGCAACGGTACCGGAAAACAGCTTGATGACTTCAAGTGCACAGATCGTTTGTAGCTAGTTTTGAAATAAAGATATCTATCCCACAGGGAGCATGAGTATGAAGTCTAATAACTCTTGAATTAAATATTGCAATAGAAATGCTAAATAAAGTTATAAGTAACAAGATAAAGTGCCAGTATTGTGTAAAAAGGTGTTTTGGGGTTTTTAGTATAAGAGAACAATAAGTAAAGTAAAGTAACTAAACACAGAAAGTAAGTATCGCGTATGTAAAAGAGATTTGGAACTGCAATGGGAAAAGGCGTTCTCACAGAGTAGCGGATACACCACTAGCATTATAAAGAGCTAAAATAAAGATTATTATCATGAACATTCTCAACTATGTATGTGTGGGAGGAACTTCGTATTTGAACAAATAGGCAACAACCACTGCTCACATCATCCTCATAACCACAGTAGTCAGCAATCGACATCAATTGAATTACTGTGCTATTAAGGGACTTAATCCCGTAGGACATATCCCATGGCATGGATAATGTTTCGTGAATTTCCTCGATTCCCAAGTTGATATGTAAGGGGTTTCAACAGCTTTATAGTCACTATAAGTGCTAATACACCTTAGTCTACCAATAAGTAGTTCCCTCCATCAAGTCCCCATGAGAGGAAAATATTGAGAGGTCGACTTCTCTCAACATCAAGATGAAGACAATCTAACACATGGTCACAACGATGAATATCATAATAAACTTTATCTTATTTCAATCTCATACTAGGGTTTCTCTATCTCCCCAAGAACTAATGATATACTCAGATATGGAGGCAATCAACATCATGGCAATAACAATGGAATCTATCATAGATGAATAGTACTTGTATAAATCCACAACGAGTACGGGAATTATAACAAGATCTAGACAAAATGTAGATGGGATAGATGGAGATGGTGGTGATGCAGCGGTTGACGATGAAGATCGATGCCTTAGCCTCTCAGATTTGCGCAGGGTGAAGATGGATCCCCGGTGGATGAGTTCCTCCTCCAGATGCCTTCCGGAGGTGAGGTTTCGGCGATTTCTGGTTGTTCTATATGTCGTCTCTCTGATCCAGTTGCACGGGGTGAAACTATTTGAGGAGGCGGTGGTGGCGCCAACTATACGGCTATACGGCCGGAAAACTTATTCCCGCTGTATAGTTGGTCGTTGAACCGTATCCATCATATGTCCTGATCCTGGTGAAAATAGACATAAAATGTACGCGCGAATGCCGTAAAATACCAAGATCCTATATCTACAATGCAAAATAATAATATAAAACATGATGCAAATATGTATGCACTCATCACTTGACAAAGAATGTACAAAGTCCACAAAGGAGGTTGCACTGTGATACTCGAGGCAGTTGCTACACATGATCTTTGGATTTGGCACTCCTTTGGCATGGCAGGATCGAACAACGACATCAACGTCCTCCAATACTCAAATCTTTGCCAAGCCTGTTAGGATCATGCTCTTCCTATGGACTTTAAGATCAATGGACACCACTACAACAAGGGATACTATCTTGAATATGGCATCTATCCAAGATAGCCAACATTTGTGAAGACTATCTCAAGCCCAATGCTTCCCAAGCGTTCTTAGTTTGCCAAGGAACAGGAAGCTTGCAGGAAGGACGTGGAGCGGGCATTTGGTATGCTTCAACAGAGGTTTGCAGTTTTCTGGTTCCCTGCTATGACCTGGTCAAAAGATCTGATGTGGGAAGTGATGAACTGTTGTGTGACCTTGCATGATCATTGACGATGAGAGAAAGGACCCAGTAGATTTTGTGGAGCAGAATAAGCATAGTACAGACAGGGACCCCTTGCACAGCCTGATCACCAGGTGCCGCCATCGTGGGCTGCATTCATCGCCATGCGTCAAGAGATCCAAGACCCGGTAGTGCATCAACAGCTGCGGGATGATCTTGTTGAGCACATATGGACACGCAAGGGCAACACATAGATGTCGAGCATGATTTGGCCGAACTAGGCCCAACTATGTCGTATTTCCAGTCTATGCCGAACCATGTTTAATTTCATGCCGAACTATGTTTAATTTAATGCTGAACTATGCCGAACATTGCCCTGTATCCATATTTATGCCGAACTACGCCGAACTCTTTTTGAATTTGAGCCGAATTTGAGCGAAAACTCGCCGATTTTTCCTCGCTTGGGAACTCGAGTGGGAAAACGGTCGTTCCCAAGCCAAAAGTTACATCCGTCCGGCGCTAAATAGCGCCGGATTTCGGCCTGGAAACGCCCAACGAGTGGAGGTGCTCTGACGCCTACATGGCGAAAAGTCGAGCCAAGTCAAATTATTGATGGGTCAACCGGGACCCCCCTCTCATGGCAGGGTCAACAAGTCAAATATATCTATAAGGCATAAAGCGAAGATGAATCCATGAAGCAAGAAGCCCACTAGATGGAGGCCTAGTTAGACTAGTCAACCATGGGCTAAAGGCCCATTATCTTTCTCATCCACATCCCTTATGTGCTAGTGGACCAAGTTTTATCATTATATCACACCTAGATATCACCATAAAGGGTAGCCTTTATCATTTATTAAGGACTCCTTCCCTATGTAAACCCCACAAGGGAGAGATCAATTCATTCACGAGAACTGCTATACACATAATATTTTTCGGGTTAATTATTGGTTTGCCACTAGAGGCTGCCATATGCTCATTTTTGCCATTAGCACGGAATCGTGCTCAGTTTTGCTACTATTTCGGGCATAGCTGCTATGCCGACACCAACCGGCTAGTTTAAATGAGCATAACAAATTTAATAAAATCAAAAAAAATGAAAACCCCACGCACATAGTCTTTTTATGTCATATACTAACGATTCAGGTTGATAAACAAGGTCTACATACATTCAAACGAAAAAATCATGAATACGTGATAAACAAGGTCTACATATATAAATTTTTCGTTTGAATGTATGTGGACTTTGTTTATCAACTTGAATCGTTAGTATAAGACATAAGAATACTATGAGCGTAGGTTTTTGATTTTTTTTTAGACTTTTTGAATTTGTTATGCTTATTTAAACTGGCCGGTTAGCGTTGCCATAGCAGCTACGCCCGAAATAGTGGCAAAACTGAGCACCATTCCGCGCTAGTGGCAAAACTAAGTATATGACGGCCTCTAGTGGCAAACCAATAATTAACCCATATTTTTCAGCCGATTCTTTTACCATAATGAAATCAAGCCGGACTATTTTAACTATTCGACTTATCTCGCGGTTTGGATGCACCACCCATTCAATACACCATGGGTGAGAGCTAGAGTTGCAATTGGACTCTAGTTTCGGACCTGAGGAGCCACGTTCGACTCGAACCAAGAAAAAGAAAAAGGACCGACATTATGTAAGATCTTGTCGTACCCTGAAAGCTTGTTCGGTCCGGGATCCATGCTCAAACTCTTCGACTTTCTCTTAACGTAGGACTAAGTCGCTCTCCAATGAGACAGCCCAACCTTTTCAAAAAAACATATAGTTTTGACAATTCTCGTATAGTGTACGGCGACCTTCGGTATAAGTCCGGCGTACACACCCTATTGTTTATCGCTCATTACTGGCTAGTTATTCAAAAACTAATTACGACACTCGATGCACTCCCTAGACATCCTTTGTACGATTTCGACGACGGTAGATATATTATTCGAGCCTTATATGTTGTACGTTAGGTCTTCCTTTGTTGACGTTCGTAAAAAAATGAAGTTTTAATCACTTTTTGCGTCGCCCATCAAGTATCGTTGCACAAAAGAAACACTGTTGAACAACAAAAACACAATTCTAACAATTGCGAGAGTTACTAATAAAGAAGAGAAAGCTAAGTAAACTAAATGTAAAAAATACAGAAGTACAACGCATCTGAAACATCATTGAACAGAAAAACCTACGCTTCTAAAAAAAATCAAACTAAAAAGAATATAAGGCCAAATTTGGTGCTAACTAAAAGCAAATAACTACACGCATTTTTACCGCGGCTGCATATGAAAGCGTGCAAACTACTCACGCAAATACTAGCAAACAGATGCTACATCGAGTCCCTTATAAAAATCTCTCCGCCGTCTGTCCCTCTCCCCCGTCACCTCAAAGCCTCACAAACCCCACCGGATCACCTCCACTTCCTCCTTTCTCGCAAGCCTACAGCCATGACCTCCCACGACATAGCCGCTGCCTCCGGCCCTTTCCACATCTACCAGCAGTTGCCGATGACGACTTCCACGGCGGCGGCGCCCGCCGGCGCGGCATCCGACGCCGTCGTGGTTCCCGCGCCGAGCAAGAAGGGCGCCGGTGGCGTCGCGAAGGACCGGCACAGCAAGGTGAACGGGCGCGGTCGGCGCGTGCGCATGCCGATCGTGTGCGCGGCGCGCGTGTTCCAGCTCACCCGCGAGCTGGGGCTCAAGTCGGACGGGCAGACCATAGAGTGGCTGCTCCGGCAGGCGGAGCCGTCCATCCTCGCCGCCACGGGCACCGGCACCACCCCCGCGACCTTCGTCTCCTCCTCCGCGCCGTCCACGTCTTCGTCCTCCTCCTACTACCAGCACCAGCACACCCTCCTCGGCAAGCGCCCGCGCGAGCAGGAGAGCGACGCGGCGGTGGCGTACTGGGCGCCGGCGCCGCGGCAGGACACGTGGGGCTTCTCGCCGCTGGAGGCGCAGGCGGCGTACATGCCGATGGCGCAGGCCCACCACCACCACCACCTCAACCTGAACCTCCTCTCGGCGCTCTCCGGCGCCTACAAGCGCGCCGAGGAGGAGACCCGGTGACTCAAGATCGATCGAGTTCCTTACCCATCTTGCGTTGGTTTCTTGATGAAACGGAGATTTAGTGGCTAGGAGTGTGCTTCTGTACCCTGTCGATCTCGATCGTCTTTTTTGTTCTTTCTGAAGTTTAATTGGTGAAGAATTGCCGTGGTACTAGCGCTTAATTAGTACTACTACTTCATGTGTTAGTCTGCAGAGCCGCTGCATGTAAATACGAGTTCATTGCTCCATGTGTTGGTTTTTGCAGTTTTTCTTCGGTGTACCCACTCCTAGTAGTTTTTGTCATTTGCTCAAGGTAGATCGTGTAATGCGACTCCTTATGATGGAACTTGTTTCAGTGAGTATCAGCGTCTGCTACCACTATTCAGCAGTCACAACTCACAACACAATGTTGCATTCACCGCCAACTCCAGTGCCATTAGAGTTAGAGCCCTTGTACCGTTTACTCGATCGTAGACCTTCCATGGCCCATTTGGAAAGCATGAAATCCACCTTGATCTCGATTCTCGACACTACGCACCGGATCGATCGGCTGTGAAAATTCTCCCAAGCCATGAACGCAGATTACACTGATGATGATGACGATGATAAAGCTGCGCGACCGAGACCAGACCTCGGGTTTCACTTTTCTCCCAAGAATTCCGTCGCCTTCCTTGCGCTCCTCCGAGAGGGAGGGGAGGGGAGGGGAGGGCCGAGAGCGGCGAGGGGACAAAGCGAAAGGCTGCAGCGGCGCACAGTGGCGCTCTGGGAAAGGCTGGTGGCGTTGTGCATGTAGACCAGATTCGTGTCAAAGCTGGAGGCAACTTCTCTGGCTCTGGACTGTAAAGATGCCCTACCGTTCGTACAACGTACTGCCACCTTACGTGCTCTTACGGACCTGCAGGCTTGTAGCAGCACGCAAGGTTGACTTAGTTGCCTGGAAGGCAGACAGACAGGTGGTTATACGCTTAGATTATTGTACATTGTTTATTTTTTCTGCGGGAAAATGTATACACTGCCACTGAAGAAAGCACGTAAACATACAGACGTTGGTAATTTTAGGGAACAGAGGTAATAATAACAAGCAGTTACATATGGCACGTTGATATGCTGCAGCATCAGTGCATGGAGGTAGTAGAGGACTGGAAAACTGAGTCAAATGTCAGAAGGTCCCCAGCAAGGAGAGACGCACGTACATGTCGGTTGGTGGTCGCAGCTGAACGTACACTGTGTCAGTACACGGCATGCAGCGGGGTGGCTAGAGCCTAGATGCTAGAGTACAGTACATACGGTACCGCGCGCTCGCTAATCACAGCTGCAATGTTCCACGCAACTCCGCGGTCATCCCAGGTCCCCGACCAAGCTTTTTCAGTTTACACATTTGCGATCTATTGCCTTTTGTGTCTCTCCATTGATCGTAGCTTGATCTGAAAAATATGGTAGTACACTCTCGGTCCCGAATTTAATGTATACTAGTAGGTTTATTAGAATTAGATGTATTTCGACGTGTTTTAGTATAGACAAATCTACCACATCTAATTCGACACAGAATGGTTCTTATTTTACAGCTACACTTGCTGGGTATAAGAGCATCTCTATCAGATACCGCATATAGACGATACCGCAAAATTTTGGGCCGATATGCGGTATCGCGGTCAAAAAATGACCTTTCCAGATACCGCAAAATGGCCGTACCGCAATTTTTTTTGCGGTTTCCCGCATCGAGGCCCATCCATCCCGCATACATTAGGTGCGGGGGGCGCTGGATGCGGTATCCCGCATCCATTTTCCCTTCCTTCCCCGCCCAGAAACCCTCACCGCCGCCCCCATTCTTCTCTGATTCCGGCCGATTCCGTCGACGAAAAGCACATCGCCGCCGCCAACCTCCGTGTGCACCCCTCCTCTTGCCATGGCCGGCCAATCGAGTCGCTATTTGGGCGGATGCGACTGCTGGTGTCGCTGCCGTCTGAGGCGGAGTAGCTCTGGGCGGCGAGCTTGCCGTCGTCCCCGTCGGTGGAGGGGGAGCGCGAGCGCGTCCCCGTGCAGGAACAGAGCCCCCTCCCCCCGTTTTTGCCCGCCAATGCCGATGCCGCGGACGAGGCAGAAGAGCTACTCATGGCGGATATGTGTGCCCTTTCGCCGGTCATCCGCGAGCCGGCTGTCAACGACGAGCAGGAGGCGGTCTTGCTCACTGAGGCCAAATACCACTCGTTGTGCACCGCCGTGATGCAGATTGTGCAGCGCCGGAAGCGCCACCGCGACGCGCACAGGGCGGAGAAGCGCGACTTTCTCCATGCTTGCCGCATATCCTTCCGCGAGCATGACCGCCGGCTCGAGGCCCTGGAAGCCCACTTACCCGACGAGTACTTCATGGCAGACGACTTTGGCAATCCGGCAACCGACGAGGAGTAAGCGCCACCGCCGATGATGATCAAGTGAGAATAGGTACCGCTAGTAATGCGTAGATGCTAGGTGAAGTATGGATGCAGGGCACGGCATCAAATTCTGCTAAACTATATATGTAGATCTATATGATTAAAACCTCCTCTATGTAATCTGGCGCCAATATGTGATGATTTTTAAATATGCAGTTCGGATTAGTGCATTTGTTCCGCCCCGTGTTTTTCCATACCGCAAAAAGGGTTTCCGGTTTACCGCATCCGCCTTTTACGGTACCGTGATATGCGGTATCTGCTAGAGATGCTCTAAGTACATGTAGATGCAACGGGAAGTAGATGACATCTGGAGATATAGGATTTTGCTCCGGCACAACTCCGTCCCCTACCCATCAAGAGTAAGATCGTCAATAGACTTTAATTAGGTAATAAATGAATAAAATTAAGTTTACTAGCATATCCTATATTCTGTTATAAACACGAAAAGATAACAAAGAACGAAAAGAAAATCACAGTTAAGGAAACAGATTAACTTAAAAAAACCTCTCCAACAAATAAAGGAGAAAACCACAGGCACTAGCCAGCGAAATTTTACTTTATCAGGGAGTGTTTACATAACGTCGGGGATTTCATAAATGCAACTTATCCCAGCCGGCGGCTTACAAAAGATATATATAGCGGTGGAAACGTAGATCTTCAACGATCCATACAAGTTGTACGAAATCCCACCTTGAGACAAATTTCTATAGCATCAACAGCAACCATGTCCCTGAATAAATAAAACAAATACTCTTAGCGCAAACTTAGCAACACAAACAGATTTAGTCATTATATTAGCAGGATTATCATGAGTGCTGATCTTGCATATCTTTAGTTTATCTTGAGAAACAATGTCTCTAACAAAATGGTACTTGATATCAATGTGCTTAGTCCCCTGATGTAACATCAGATCTTTTGTAAGGTATATGGCACTTTGACAATCACAAAACAAAGTAATGCAAAAATCGTCTCCACAAAGCTCTACGAACAAACCTTTCAACCAAGCACAAATTCTTTGCAAGCTTCAACAATAGCCATGTATTCAGCTTTAGTAGTAGATTGTGCAACAACAACCTGTAACGCAGACTTTTAGCTAATAGCACAACCACCAACATTAAACACATAACCTGTGAGGGATTTTCTCCTTATCCAAATCGGCAGCAAAATCTAAATCCACATAGCCAGTGAGTTCCTCACTTGTCCTACCAAACTTCAAACAAGCATTGGAAGTTTCAAGAAGGTACCTGAAAACCCATTGAATAACCTTCCAATGTTCTTTACCAAGATTAGCCATGTACTTGCTTATCAAACGCATAGCATATAAAAAGTCAAGACGAGAACAAACCATGACATACATCAAAGAACCAACAACACTAGAATATGACACCTTTGACATGTACTTAAACTCTTCATCAGTAGTAGGACATTGCAAAACTGACAATTTAAAATAAGGAGCAATAGGAGTACTAACTTGACATCATCTATATTAAAATGATGAAGAACTTTCTTAATGTAACTTTGCTAACTAAGAAATAACAAACCAGATTTTCTATCTCGATTAATCTCCATACCTAAGATCTCCTTAGCAGCACCAAATATCCTTCATCTCAAACTCACTACTTAGGTGGGCCTTTAAAGTAGTGGTTTTTTTCATGCTCTTGGCAACAATTAACATATCATCAACATATAACAACAAGTATGTAGGTGAAATATCAACAAAATTAATGTAAACATAAATATCATATTGAGACCTCTCAAAGCCATATGAGATCATAAACAAATCAAAAAAATTATACCACTGTCTTGGAGATTTTTTTAAGCCATAAAGAGACTTCTTTAACTTGCACACAAAATCCTCTTTACCAGGTACAATGAACCCTTCTAGTTGGTCCATGTATATTTCATCCTCAAGCTCTCCATGCAGAAAAGCAGTCTTGACATCTAACTGTTCAATCTCCACATCACGCATAGCCACAATACTAAAAAAGTGTGAATGGAACTATACTTTACAACTGGAGAGAACACATGATTGTAATCAATACCTAGAATTTGGTTGAACCCTTTTGCTACTAACCTTGCCTTATACCTTGAAGGCTCTTTGGGAGACAAACTTTCCTTTCTCTTAAAGATCCACTTCAGCGGACTGCTTTCTTTTGTTTAGGTAAGCACACAACATACCATGTGTCATTTTTCTCAAGCGATTGCATTTGTTCTTGCATAGAAGAAACCCACTTCTTGTGGTCAATGGATGCAATGGCTTCATTATATATGTAGCAGGTTCATAATTGTTCTCCACCTGCTCAACACAACTCAAAGTATAATGAACAAGATTACATTCTTTAATTAAACGAGGACGAGTACATTTGTTATGCCTCGGTCTATCAGCAACAGTGGACTCATGTGACTGTTGCAAAACAGTAGGTGAGTGCTGAACAACATAATCATCAATGTTTTCCTCACGTGTATCTTCAACAACAACATTATTATCAACACTTTCAATATGTTTTTGCAGGTGATCCACATGCACACTAACTCTCTCCTCTCCAACAGCAATAGGAGAGGGATCTAATGGCAAGATGTCATGATACATAATATATTCATTGGAAACAAAAATCCTACTCAATAGAACCTTTTTAGTTTCAGGATTCCATAATTTATATGCTTTAACTCCTGAACCATTGCCAAGGAATATGCACTTAACAGCTCTAGGCTCTAGCTTTCCATTATTAACGTGAGCATATGCAGTGCAACCAAAAACTCTCAACTGTGAATAATCAGTAGGTGAACCTGATCATATCTGAGTGGGAGATTTCTTATCAAGTGGAATAGAAGGTTACTTGTTTATGAGGTAGCATCTTGTGTTGGTTGCTTCATCCCAAAAACTCCTGCCATAGCTGCATTGGACAGCATACAACAAGCTCTTGAGATGATGGTTATGTTCATGTGCTTAACCATGTCGTTCTGTTGAGGAGTATAAGGGGTGGTGTGGTGCCTGATCATACCATCGTTACTATAAAACTCCTCAAACTGATTACAACAAAATTTCATACCATTATCAGTACGTAGTACTTTTACCTTCCTTTCAGTTTGTTTTTTCACCATAACTTCCCACTTCTTAAAAGCAACAAAAATATGAGATTTATGTTTCAAAGAAATGGCCACACTTTTCTTGAGTAGTCATCAATAATAGTAAGCATGTAATTAGCACCACCAATAGAAGACTTATAGAAAGATCCCCATACATCATCATGCACATAATCTAATATGCCTTTAGTGGTATGAACGAAAGCATTGAATTTGACTCTTTTATGGTTACCAAAAATGTAGTGCTAACAGAACTCAAACTTACTCAAATTGCAACCATCAATCAGATCTCTCTTTACCAATTATGCCATGCTGTATTCACTCATATGCCCAATACGGCTATGCCACAAAATAGTTTTCCACAGTCATCAGAATCATTAGAAGTAACAGCAGCAGCAATACCAGGAAAAGTGCTACCTCTAGGAACAAATAATTTAGCAGAATTCATATCACCTATCGTGTGAATAAGACAACCTTTTAATACCTTCAGAAGTCTACGTCCATCGACGTACTTGTACCCATAAACATCCATGGTACTTAAAGAGATTAGATTTCTGGTCATGCTTGGTATGTGTTTCACCTCAGTCAATGTTCGTGTCACATCATCATGTGTCCTGATCTTAACAGATCCAACGCCAACAATATAACACGTGTTATCATCCCCCACACGCACAAAATCTCTAGTCTACATAGACTCATATGAATTGAATCAATATTTATTATAACAAATATGAAACAAACATGTAGTATCAAGTATCCATCCATCATTACGAGAAGCACAAGCAGCAAAAATGGCTAAACATTCACCACCAGAACTCTCACTAGAAACAACAACAACATTACCAGTACCTTCAGACTTATCTTTTGGTTGGTAAGATCCATTCATTTTCTCCTTATTTGGCCCAAGTCTACGGCGACGAGTCTCGCTCCGCTCGTTAGAAGTTAGCCTCCTTAATAAATTTGGATCATACTTCAACATATTCAAACCCTATATGTGCATACATTGCTCAGCATGATCATGAGCATCATCTTCACCTCATGCTCAACCCACGACCCACTCGCTCCTAGTGGTTGCCGTTCGACGTGTCACTATAGCTTCGACGGTCATAGATTAATTTTGACCATCTTAAAATCATCACCTGATAAGCCTCCATGTTAGGTCCTCAATAGACCTACGGAGGTTGTGTGTGTGGATGTTGCCTTCGGCCACAATCCAATCCCTCTTGTTGCGTCCGACATTATTCTGGTGGCATCGTCGATCGCCTCATAATCACGACTCCTCGCCGGCTCCAGCGAAGAAGAGCCCTCCCACAACTGTATTAGAACTAGGTCCGCAAAGAAGATCCCTCCCTCAAATATACTAGAAATCCAATAAACTTAATTATTTTTAATAAAAATAAAAATGACCTTAATTATGAATAGGGTATCGAGCTCTAAATTTTGGGGAGGGATTATACTTGAGCAAAATCGACATACATAGAGTACCTCGAACAATGCCCTAGTGTGAGGAACCTAGCTAGTACCTACAGGAACATTAGAGGCGCGTTGGTAGATTGCTGCCAAATTGGGGTCATCCTGGCTAGGCCCTAGAGGGCATGTCCTCACGAAAATGGGATTTAGGGTATCTTTGGCAGTTCGTTTGGTGATCTATCGACCATTGTTTTGGCCTAGAAGAGATATATGTGCCGACTATTTGGTTGCATGCTTTTCAACCTAGGGAGCAAGCCCAGAACAGAAAAATGATGTTTTGTTGTCTTCAATATAGCGGCTATGGTAACGTCTTCTCATGAGTGGTGAGCTTAACTTGCCCATGACAATTAAAAGGGAAACGGATGTCGCCTAGAGGGGGTGAATATGTTTTTTAAAATTATTACGCTTTAGACTCTAATAAATGCAGAATAAAACTTAATGTTTAATTTATCAAGCCAAAACCTATATTCACTAGGTTCACTAAGTGCACCAACAACCTATGCTAAACAAGATAAGAAACAAGGTGATAGCAAGATATAATACTTCAAGCAAGATAGCTATCACAATGTAAATTGCATAAGTAAAGGGCTCGGTTGAGAGATAACCGATGGACGCGGAGATGATGATTTGTTTCCCGAAGTTCACTTCCAAAGAAGCTACGTCTTCATTGGAGAGGTGCGGTGGCGCAATGTACTTCGAACGCCACAAGTGTCTCACCTCGAGGTGTGGTGGCTCGATGCTCATCCAACGCCACACAAGGCCTCACCCTAAGATGCGAAGGCACGCAACTCACTGTCGTCACAAAAGGCTCACCATATTCTCCCTTGAGCTTGCCATAAAGGCCTACTCATGTTCCACTATGGGACACTTGAGGGTGGTCACTGAACCCGTACAAGGCTTGGGGAAATCTCCACAACTCAATTGGAGGGATCCCAAGAAACGCCACAAAGGCTCCACAATGCCAAAAGGTCAACAAGCTTGGGGAATCTCCACTACTCAATTGGATCCCCCCAAGAACACACGACAACTCCACACAACCGTCTAGGGTTCCAAGAACCCAAGAGAAACAATCCCGAGAGCTCAAACTCGTCGAATCTCCGAGGAGAACTCAAACCTATGCACTAAATGCAAGAGGCAAGTATTTCACTCTCAAGTTCCACCAAAGCTACAAAAGCTATTGGGGTAATAAGAGAGAAAGAACACAAGAGGAGAACACAAAACTCTCCAAGATCTAGATCCCAAGGATTCCTTCGCAAAGAAGGGATCTGGTTTGGTGGGGGTTAGATCTTGATCTCCTCTCTCAAATCCCTCAAAAATATGAAAGAATCATAGGAGGGGAAGGGGAGAGGGCAAGCTCTTCAAGGTCAACAATGGAAGAGAGAGAGAGAGAGTGAAAAACTACCCAAAAAGCTAAACCCACAAAGGGGAAGGGGAGCTCCTTTTAAAGGGCTCCTCGATCTGCCCGTTACGCATAGAATCGTTCACGACCGGTAGTACCAGTGGGTGGCCGGTACTACCGATGGCACCCAACCAATGGTCCAAAACAGTGATGTTAATGAACACAAAAACAATCATGGCCGATACTACCGCCAGCCATCGGAACTTCCGGCGGAGATGGTACTACCGCCTAAAAAACCAATCCAAGTGCCGCCAATTAGCGCACACCGAGACAGAGAGGGAACTGGAACGAAATCGGGATTACTGGAAGTTGGGCCATAATTAACACCGGTACTACCGGCGGCAAATGCCCTAGCGGTACTACCGGTGGACCGCCAGAACTTCTGGTCAAGACAAAACTCCAGAACCAAAACTGCCATAACTTTTGCATCTAAACTCCAAACGAGATGAAATCAATTTTGTTGGAAAGATAACAACCATGGGATAAAATAACATGCATGTATATGTGAGATATATCCCATGGTGTGGAGCCGGAAAACCCGCAAGATAAAAAACGCAATAAGATATGCAAGGGAAATCCGTTTTTGATGAACTGGAGCTTGTCATGATTATAACCACAAGCTCTAGATCCTCACATGGACAAGAACCAAACAACAACCAAGAAAGATGATGCTATGTATGCAAACGTTTGAGCTCTCTCTCAAAGATACGATTGAGCTACACACTTGAGAGCCCCTCTTGATAGTACAACTATCTATCCTAAACCCGGTCTCCCAACTACAAGAGACCGGTAAAATATAAACCCTATCAAGAGCATACCTTTGCCTTCAGCATCCCACTTGAGCTTGATGTAGACGATCTTGTCACCTTCAAGATGGAACACCTTTCTTGATTGCTCTTGCTTGATGAAGACTTGCGAATGGCTCCCCCATACTCCATGGGGAAACCTCTTCTTTGACCTTGTCTTCATCACTCCATGAACGCTGAGGATGGCATGCTCCAAGCATGAGATCTTCTAGAGATGGTGCATATTGAGCTTGCACTTAATTTCTTGATGATGTCTTGAAGATGGCCAAAAGGAACTCCATCTTATTCTCCTTTTTCTTCTTCTTCTTCTTCTTCTTCTTCAAGACATACTTGATCTTCTTCTTCTTGATTCAAATAGGCACACAACCCTTGGATATTGCTTCTTCTTTTTCAGCCTTGAAGCTAACACATGGTCCAAGCAATGCCAATGGACAAACCTACAAGTGAAACTCAATTTACACGTTAGTCCATAGAGATTGTAATTAATTACCAAAACCACACATGGGAGCATACGTGCCCTTTCAATCTCCCCCATTTTGGTAATTGATGACAATCCCTTTGAGAGGGTTTAAATATGGAATTTAATGAACTAAATGGTTGTGTTGACATAAATATTACACACGTATGTGATGTTGGTACTCCCACAATATATAAAGCAAACTCCCCCACAATCTATCCATGTGTGATGAACTTGGAATTTCATTGCATAGATTGCCAACCATTACCATTGGTAGAGTTTCCTCTGTCTATTGAACATGAAAAGCAACAACAAAGATGCAAGATCATGCAAGGCTAAAGCTTAAGAACCAACTCAAAGCATAAACCAACTTCCCTTAAACCCTATAAAACTTCTCCCCCATTGGCATCGATTGCCAAAATGGGTGAAAAGTTCTAGACGACCAATATAGCGAGACTTCCTCCAAAGGTGTGCATATGCACATATCCTATGATGAATACTTGGGAGGAAATCAAACTATACTGAGGACCCAATGGTTACAAAAAGAAAAGAAAGAGAAAATAGCTTCAACAAATGAAGCGAGCAACCCAAAAGACCCAAAAATACCAATTGACAACAACAGTTGAAACCAAAAGAAAATAACAAGATATTATGATACGAACAAATGAGTGTTTAGATAAAATAGGGAAGCTCCCCAATTTTTGTGCACAATGTAGAGTCATAATTTGAATACATCATGCACAAATATGGAATCCTCACTCCCCCATAGACATTTAAACCTCAAACAAAGAGAAAGACAAATGAGCATTCTTAAGTGAGTTAGAGAAGCTCCCCAAGGATTATGCACCAATTATAATAATTATATTTGGAAACAAAGTGCACAATCATGGAATCCTCACTCCTCCAAACTCATTTAACAATACAAGGCAAGAGAGATCAAAATATGAGTTCCCAAAGTTGCAAACAAATGGGACAAGCACTCATAGGAATAAAAATTTGGAAGCCACCAAAGATTCAAAAAGAAATAAAAGGTTGACTCCAAAGAAAACACCCCCAAAAATTATCTTCTCTTGCGTGTGTAAGTTTCTAGGTGGAAAATATAACAAAGACATATGCCCAGAAAGAAACATGCACACACAAAATAGATACTCAAGAAAGAAAAAGAAAAGCAAAACGGAAGTCATATAATATACCAATAAGATTTTTGCTTGAAAGCATGGCCAAAGGCTCAAATATATCTTATTGTACATCAATGAGCTTCAAACACCAACACACTACATACATTCAACTATTACCAAGGGAAAAAGAAATAGTTGGAATATATGAACAAAGGCAATAAGAATCACAAATAGAAATCAACTTTGCAAAATACTCACTATTGCACATGAGAGTAAGTTGAGGAAAGGATAGGCAATATAATTGCTAGATTGACATATTTGGGATAAGAGAATGATGATTATGATTTTGTATAGTCCCCATTATATGCACTCATCTCAACATACTCACATTTGCAATAGAGAGAACTCAAAAAACCAAACAAAGGACCACAACATTACAAACACACAAATTCATGCCAACAAGCAACCTACAAAAGGTTGGAAGCAAGATATGTATGCATGAGAGAGATACTTGTTACCGAGACATAATTCATAGGATGTAGAAGATATGAATTTGTTGATCATCCTAGCTTGCCTCCACTTGCCATGTAGGAACCCCTTCTTCCTAGTTGAAGATGCAATCATCCAATATATCTCCAGTGTACCTAAAACAAAATTAAGTACACTATGGTTCCCAAACAAATTGGGTCCAAAGTAGTTAGTGGAACTACAATACATAGGAGACCCTCCACATAAATATATGCATATTGATATGAAATTGAATTTCATGCACATCTTATCCGATAGGATTTGGTGGAGAATCCCCTATATATTGGATCAAGAAAGCAAGCATGACATATTATAAATATGTATAAAATATGCATGCACAAGACTTTCAAGAACCAAAAAGGATATGCAATTTGAACAAAAACACCAAGTAAACTGAGAAGTCACACACAAGAGTGTGGCATGACAAAAGGGTGTAAAATTGCATCAAAGAGCCACATCAACACATGAAAGGACACAAATTCAACAAATGAACAAGGCAAAAGCCAAAGGGCAAAAGATAGACAAAAACACCAATGCTTAAGGATTTATCTCCTCCTAAGGGATCAAACAAGTAATAGAGAATGAGACAAAACCAACTCCCAAAAGAGCAAGGTTTCAACACACAAACCAAATTCTCGACACTTCTCATGATGGCACAAAGTACAAAAAGAAAAGATCAAACTTCCAAGCACAAAAGGGAGTGTTCTAAATAATATAGGAGAGCTCCCCCATGAATGGTGCATTATGTAGAATTTTGCTTTTGAATGCAAAATGCACACAAATGAGATCATCACTAGTACCTACATTAAATAAAATAAAAGAGAATACCAATAAACTAAAATGATCCACAAGAGGCAAGGAAGACATGGGAGAAAAAGAAAACATTTTCTTGGCAAAAGATAGGACAAACACAAGCAAAGGCCAAAGTAAACATGATCAATAAATCCTACCATATATGGAGTTCCACTTTCCAATGCCAAGAATTATGGGGAACTTTTCCCGTGGTAGTTTGCAAGGATATCATGATCATATTCACACGAATAAGCATGTAACAAGATATAAAAATTAAGCTTGATGCATCGAGAGAGATTCTTGATAGCTCCAAATAGTCACACAATCATTAAAGATTAAGATAACTTGAAGGAAATGGTTTCCATGAAGGATATGGAGGTCCGAATATGAGGAAACACATATCAGTAAAACTCTCACAAACAAGATCCAAAATATGAGCACTAAAAGAAATTCAAGGGACTTGGAACTTGTTTGAGATAAATTTGCCACATAGGAGCTAGATAATTCTCAATATCAATTCTAAGTGGCACTACCTCAAATGTCCACATTTTCTAGGTTTGTAATATGCACCAGGCATATGACTCCCCAATAATGTGATAAACCAATAAATCTCGATAATATGCAAAAATATCAAAATGGAGATGATTAATGGTCATTATGGAATTCTAATTCTTCATGAGAATGACATACCACATAGAGACAAGATAAACATGTAATGTCCACACTAAGTGGTATTCCTCATGTACACACATTTTAGGATTGTGGAATATCCAAGCATAACACTCCCCCAAAATGGGATAGTCCATTAATCTCTCCCAAGAGCCAAAACAAGATAGCAAATAAATTCACCAAAGGCTCAAACACAAGAACACAAATACATGATGTGCCAACCAACATACACAAATATACTTGACAACTCAATATAAGTACGAAGGAAGCACAACATATATAAGGTACAAAACCACACATACACAAGGGAGCAAGTAACTTTCAATGTAAATGAGTTGAGCACATGTTACCGCAAGAAGGAACATTGAATATATGATAGAAGAATGATAATCCAAATGGCTTGACTTGACAAAAATAATTGATGAAGATCCCTCAATTCTTCATAAAGTAGTCAAGACTCCAATGCCCTCCAGCCACACCTATTGCTCAAGTTTTAGCTTGTTGGTACCCAACCAAGTTGGGTCCTAAGAAGTTAGTCACAATAGGCTTGGACACCCAAATGGTTCTTTTGTTGACACCACTTTGGGCACCAACATATTTGGTAAACACATTACCCACCTCATCCTTATGAAGAGAATATACATCATCAATCAAGATAGGCTTGGATGAGGAGTTACCCATGGTGCATGAGGAAGAAAGGTTCTCCTTCTTGCGGCATATGTAGCAAGTTATTCTCTTGCTATCTTTCTTCTTGGAAGATGCCACCCCTTGGGGAAGAGCTTGAGTCTTGGGAAGAGGCCCGTTTCTAGCTTGAGGTGGAGCTTGAGGCCACTTCCCTTGTTGCTTCTTATTCAATGGGCAACATCTCACATGGGGTCCTTCTTCCTTGCACTTGAAGCACACAATGTTGGTTGGATTTTTCCCTTGACCTTGGCCATTCTTCTTATTTACCTTGTACTTTAACACGTTGGAGTTGAATCCAAGCCCACTCTTGTCATTTGGGGATCTTTGCACACCCAAGATGTTCTTGAGAGTGGTATTCCCTTCATGACACTTCTTCAAGTCATTCTTCAAAGAAGTGACTTGAGCCTTCAGCTTCTTGTTTTCCTCTACATGGTTAGTATCAACATCAATATTACAGGAAGTAGATGCTACAATGTTAGAGCAACAAGGCAAAGAATGTAATTCATCACAATATGTAGCAATAACATGGGTGGATGAATTACAAGGACTAGCACATGGCAATATGACACTAGGAGTAGATGTAGTGCTTATTGATGGGTTCGTAGCATGGAAAACAAAAAATTTCTACCGCAAGAACGAACAAAACCCAGATCTAATCTAGATAAAAGCCAAGATCTAATCTATTAGACATGTGCAACGAGATAGATCTGTACTAACCCTTGTAGATCCGAAAGCGTTACGAGATTGGATCTCGTGGTTGATGTAGTCGATCACTTGCCAATCTCAAGATCGAGTGGACGATCCTTCCGGTGCCGCGTTCTGGCAGCGCTTCCGTAGTCGGTCACACGTGCGGAGTCGAAGCAGACCTTCCTCTCCTCGTTCCAGCGAGCAGCGGAGGTAGTAGATCTTCTCCACGGAATCCCAGCAGCACGACGGCGTGGTGGTGGTGGTGGAGTAGAGAATTCTGCAGGGCTTCGCCTAAGCCTGAGCAGAAGAGAGGAGGAGGAGAGAGGCGGCTAGGGTTTGGAGTGGTGGAGGGGGCCAGGGGGTGGCGCCTCCACCCCTCTATTTAAAGGAGGGAGGGCGCCATGGGAGGGGGAGTCCTAGTAGGACTCCCCTCCCTCCTTGGCCGGTGGATTGGGGAGGGGGGAGGAGTCCTCCTCCCCCACGACTCCTTGTCTTGCCCCACAAGGACTCCTTGATCCCTTTCTTGGTTTTCAAGCAAACTCCAAGAAATCTTCCAGAACCTTCCAGAACATTCCGAAACCTTCTAGAATCCTCATACAAATACTCTGGAACATTTCCTAACTCAGAAAATGATCCCCAATATATGAATATTATTCTCCGGACAATTCCGGATCTCCTCGTGATGTCTCGGATCCAATCCGAGACTCCGAACAACATTCAGTCTCCAATGCACATTCCATATCTACTTAAAACAACTTCGAACCTTAAGTGTGTCACCCTACGGTTCGTGAATATGTAGACATGACAGAGACACATCTCCTATCAATAACCATCAGCGGGACCTGGAGATCCATAATGGCTCCCATATACTCAACGATGACTTCGTGATCGATAGAACCATTTACATACGAAACCAATTCCCTTTGTCACACGATACCATACTTATCCGAGGTTTGATCGTCGGTATCTCCATACCTAGTTCTACCTCGTTACTGATAAGTACTCTTTACTCGTTCCATGTTATGTCATCCCTTGTGACCCAGTCACATGCTTGCAAGCTAACTAGATGACATTACACCGAGAGGGCCCAGAGCATATCTATCCGTCATATGGATGGACAAATCCCAATCTTGGTCCATGCGCTTCAACACATACTTTCAGAATACCCAATGACACCTTTATAACCACCCAGTTACGAAGCGGTGTTTGATGTCATCAAAGTACCCATCCGGTGATGGTGATTAACACAACCTCATGGTCGAAGGATTAGGTTACTATGCATTTAAAAGCTTATAGCAATACGAACTTAATGACTTGATCTTATGCTACGCTTATTATGGGTGTGTGTCCATCACATCATTCTCCTAATGATATAACCTTGTTATTAATCACATCCAATGTCCATGATCAGGAAACCATGATCATCAACTAATCAACAAGCTAGTTCAAACAAGAGGCTTACTAGGGACTCTTTTATGTTTACAAAACACACATGTATTAGTGTTTCCTAATAATACAATTATAGCATGGGATGTAAACATTCATCATAAACACAAAGATATAATAATAACCACTTTTATTATTGCCTCTTGGGCATATCTCCAACAGTCTCCCACTTGCACTAGAGTCAATAATCTTGATTACATGGTAATATATCTAACACCCATGGCGTTCTGGTGTTGGTCATGCTTTGCTCTAGGGAGAGGTTTAGTCAATGGATCTGCCACATTCAGATAAGTGTGTACTTTGCAAATCTTTATGTCACCATCTCGGACATACTCGCGAATAGCGTGAAAAGGTAGCTTGATGTGCTTCAGCTTGCTATGTGACCTTGGCTCCTGTGCATTAGCTATGGCACCTGTGTTGTCACAGTAGATGGCCATCGGGTCCAACGCACTGGGAACCACGCCAAGTTTAGTAATGAATTCCTTCATCCATATGGCTTCTTCTGCAGCCTCCGAAGCAGCTATGTATTCCGATTCAGTTGAAGATTTCGCCACAACGCTTTGATTGGCACTCCTCCAGCTCACTACAGCACCATTCAAAATAAATATGTATCCCGACTGTGACTTCGAGTCATCCAGATCGGTGTTCCAACTAGCATCGGTGTAACCATTTACAACAAGCTGTTCATCACCTCCATAAGAAAGAACCATATCCTTAGTCCTCTTTAGGTACTTTAGGATATTCTTGACCGCTGTCCAGTGCTCCATTCCAGGATCACTTTGATATCTGCTAGTCAAACTAACAGCATGTGCTATATCCGGTCTTGTACACAGCATGGCATACATGATAGAACCTATGGCCGAGGCATAGGGAATATTATTCATTTTCACTCTATGTTCTGCCGTAGCTGGACTTTGAGTCTTACTCAAGGTCTTACCTGACAACATGGGCACAAACCCTTTCTTGCTCTCTTCCATTCTAAACTTCTTTAGAACTTTGTCTAAGTATGTACTTTGTGAAAGCGCTATTAGGCGTCTTGATCTATCTCTATAAATCTTGATGCCTAGAATATATGCCGCTTCGCCAAGATCCTTCATTGAAAAACTATTATTCAAATAGGTTTTGACACTATTAAGAAGTTCTATATCATTCCCAATCAACAACATGTCATCTACATATAGTACTAGGAATGCTACAGAGCTCCCACTCACTTTCTTGTAAATACAAGCTTCTCCATAAGTTTTTATAAATCCAAAGTTTTTGATTACTTTATCAAAACGTTGATTCCAACTCCGGGATGCTTGCTTCAGTCCATAAATGGAGCGCTGAAGTTTGCATACCTTGTCAGCATCTTTAGGATCGACAAAACCCTTGGGTTGTACCATATACAACTCTTCCTCAATGTCACCATTAAGGAACGCCGTTTTGACATCCATCTGCCAAATCTCATAATCGAAATGTGCAGCAATTGCTAACAAAATCCTCACAGACTTTAGCTTCGCTACTGGTGAGAAAGTCTCATCATAGTCAACTCCTTGAATTTGTCGGAACCCTTTCGCGACAAGTCGAGCTTTATAGACGGTAACATTACCATCAGCATCTGTTTTTCTCTTGAAAATCCATTTGTTCTCGACAGCCTTACGGCCATCCGGTAAGTCCACCAAAGTCCATACTTGGTTTTCGTACATGGATCCCATTTCGGATTTCATGGCTTCTAGCCATTTGTCAGAATCTGGGCTCACCATACCTTCTTCATACGTCGCAGGGTCATTAGCGTTGTCCACCAACATGACGTTCAAGGCAGAGTCATACCAATCAGGAGTGGTATGAACCCTCGTTGACCTGCGAGGTTCAGCAGCAACTTCGTTTGAAGTTTCATGATCATTATCATTAGCTTCCTCTCCAATTGGTGCAGGCGGCACAAAAACATCTTCCGGTGCTGCGCTACTCTCAAATCCGAGAGAAGGTTCAATAACCTCATCGAGTTCTACTTTCCTTCCAGTCACTTCCTTTGAGAGAAACTCCTTCTCAATAAAGGATCCATTCTTGGCAACGAAAACTTTGCCTTCGGATCTATGATAGAAGGTATACCCAATTGTTTCTTTAGGGTATCCTATGAAGACGCATTTCTCCGCTTTGGGTTCAAGCTTATCAGGTTGTAACTTCTTTACATATGCTTCGCAACCCCAAACTTTAAGGAACGACAACTTAGGTTTCTTACCAAACCACAATTCGTACAGTGTCGTTTCAACGGATTTAGATGGTGCCCTATTTAAAGTGAATGCAGCTGTCTCTAATGCATAGCCCCAAAACGATAGCGGTAAATCTGTAAGAGACATCATAGACCGAACCATATCTAAGAGAGTTCGATTACGACGTTTAGACACACCATTACGATGTGGTGTTCCCGGCGGTGTCAACTGCGAAAGTATTCCACATTTCTTTAAATGCATACCAAACTCATAACTTAGATATTCACCTCCGCGGTCAGAACGCAGAAACTTAATCTTCTTGTTACGATGATTTTCCACTTCACTTTGAAATTCCTTAAACTTCTCGAAAGTTTCGGACTTATGTTTCATAAAGTAGACATACCCATATCTACTTAAGTCATCCGTGAAAGTGAGAACATAACGATATCCACCACGCGATGCTACACTCATTGGACCGCACACATCGGTATGTATTATTTCCAATAAGTCTGTAGCTCGCTCCATTATTCCAGAGAATGGAGTCTTAGTCATTTTTCCCATTAGACATGCTTCACATCTTTCAAGTGATTCAAAATCAAGTGATTCAAGAAGTCCATCAGAATGGAGTTTCTTCATACGCTTCACTCCAATGTGACCAAGACGACAGTGCCACATGTATGTAGAATTATCATACAATTTTGTTCGTTTAGCATCTATGTTGTGAACATGTGTATCACTACTATCGAGATTCAGTAAGAATAAACCATTCATCTCAGGTGCATTACCATAAAATATATTACTCATATAAATCGAACAACCTTTATTTTCGGACTTAAAAGAGTAACCGTCTCGCAATAAACAAGATCCAGATATAATGTTCATGCTTAACGCAGGCACCAAATAACAATTATTCAAATTTAAAACTAATCCCGAAGGTAGATGTAGAGGGAGCGTGCCGACGGCGATCACATCAACCTTGGAGCCATTTCCAACGCGCATCGTCACCTCGTCTCTCGCCAGTCTTCGTTTATTCCGCAGCTCCTGTTTCGAGTTATGAGCAACCGAACTAGTATCAAATACCCAGGCACTACTACGATTACTAGTAAGATACACATCAATAACATATATATCAAATATACCTTTCTTCTTGATGTTGCCATTCTTCAGATCCGCCAGGTACTTGGGGCAGTTACGCTTCCAGTGAGCAGCACCCTTGCAGTAGAAGCACTCAGTTTCAGGCTTGGGACCAGCCTTGGGCTTCTTTGCAGGTGTGGCAGCTTTCTTGCCATCCTTCTTGAAGTTGCCCTTGTTCTTAGGCTTGCCCTGTCTCTTGGAATTGGTGGTCTTATTGACCATCAACACTTGGTGCTCCTTCTTGATCTCCACTTCAACAGTTTTCAGCATGGACGATAGTTCAGGCAACGTCTTGTTCATGCAGTGCATATTGTAGTTCATCACAAAGTTCTTATAACTCGGTGGCAGTGATTGGAGGAGACGGTGAATCCCGAACTCATTAGGAATCGATATCTCCAACTCTTGGAGCTTGTTTGCGTACCCAGACATGGTGAGCACGTGCTCGCTAACGGAGCTTCCCTCTTCCATCTTACAGTTAAAGAACTTTTCGGAGGCCTCATAGCTCTCCATGGCCGCGCGAGTCTCAAAAATTAGCCCGAGCTCCTTAATGATCTCGAACGGGTCGTGGTGCTCAAAACGCTTCTGGAGCTCCGCTTCTAAACCGTACAGGATGTCACACTGAACTGTGGAGTAATGATTTTTCCGAGTGGCGTAAACATTCTTTACGTCATCGGTGGCATCTTCTGCAGGTGGGTCACCTAGCGGTGCTTCGAGCACATAGGTCAACTGACCAGCCCTGAGGACAATCTTTAGTCCACGGAACCAGTCCGTGAAATTGCTTCCATTGTTCTTAAGCTTTTCTTTCTCTAGGAACGCATTGAAATTGATGGAGGGGGTCGCCATAATCTACAACAAATTTGCAAGTAGTTTAGACTAAGTTTATGATAAATTGAGTTCAAATTTAATTCTTAAATAAACTAGGTGAACTCCCACTCAAAACAACATCCCTCACATTGTCTTAGTGATTACACGAACCAAGTCCACTACACCAAGTCCGATCTTCACGAGAGAAGATGTAGTTTCATCGGCGAACAATCTTCATGTTCATCATATCATTTATATAACTCATGCTCTACCTTTCGGTATTCCGTGTTCCGAGACCATGTCTGTACATGCTAGGCTCGTCAAGATAACCTTAGTTTCCGCATGTGCAAATCTGGCTTGCACCCGTTGTATGCACACGTAGAATCTATCACATCCGATCATCGCGAGATGCTTCGAAACGACGAGTCTTAGCAATGGTGCCAACTAAGGGTGAACACTTTATTACTTGATATTTAGTGAGAGGGATCATATTATAATGCTACCGTCGCGATCTAAGCAATACAAGATGCATAAAGGATTAACATCACAGGCAATTCATAATTAGTGTGATATGATATGGCCCTTTCTTCTTGCGCCTTTGATCTCCATCTCCAAAGCACGAACATGATCTCCATCATCACCAGCATTGCGTCAAGGTCAGTGGCGCCGCTTCATGGTTGTCCATCATCACTAGCAACTATTACAACTACTTGGAATAAAGCTATTACAAGATGAATAGACACGCAGGTCTTAACAGAATTAAAGACAACCATTAGGCTCCTGCCGGTTGCAATATTGCAACAAGGATCATTGCATACATCAAATATAATCAAAATCACATGATGGCCATATCACATCACAAAACCCCTGCAAAAACAAGTTAGACGCCTTTAATTTTCTTTGCATGTTTTACGTGGTTTGGGGCTTTCGAACAAGAACGGATCTTACCTACGAAACTGAACCACAACGTTGATACAAGTGCTATCAAGTGCAAAGTGTAAATTAGATCTATACTATGGTGGGAGAGACAGACACCCACAAAGCTACTTGTGCAAAGCAAGTTACACGTCAAGCGTGGAGCAAGTCTCATGTGCGATGACATGTAAGGTTAGCCCGAGCCGCTTCATCCCACCATGCCGCAAGATGCAAAGTACACAAAGCAAAAGATGGCACGAGCACCAACGCCCACAACACCATTGTGTTTTACTCGTGCAACAGATCTACGCATAGACACGGCTCTGATACCACTGATGGGTTCGTAGCATGGAAAACAAAAAAATTCTACCGCAAGAACGAACAAAACCCAGATCTAATCTAGATAAAAGCCAAGATCTAATCTATTAGACATGTGCAACGAGATAGATCTATACTAACCCTTGTAGATCCAAAAGCGTTACGAGATTGGATCTCATGGTTGATGTAGTCGATCACTTGCCGATCTCAAGATCGAGTGGACGATCCTTCCGGCGCCGCGTTCCGGCAGCACTTCCGCAGTCGGCCACACGTGCGGAGTCGAAGCAGACCTTCCTCTCCTCGTTCCAGCGAGCAGCGGAGGTAGTAGATCTTCTCCACGGAATCCCAGCAACACGATGGCGTGGTGGTGGTGGTGGAGTAGAGAATTCTGCAGGGCTTCGCCTAAGCCTGAGCAGAAGAGAGGAGGAGGAGAGAGGCGGCTAGGGTTTGGAGTGGTGGAGGGGGCCAGGGGCTGGCGCCTCCACCCCTCTATTTAAAGGAGGGAGGGCGCCATGGGAGGGGGAGTCCTAGTAGGACTCCCCTCCCTCCTTGGCCGGCGGATTGGGGAGGGGGGAGGAGTCCTCCTCCCCCACGACTCCTTGTCTTGCCCCACAAGGACTCCTTGATCCCTTTCTTGGTTTTCAAGCAAACTCCAAGAAATCTTCCAGAACCTTCCGGAACATTCCGAAACCTTCTAGAATCCTCATACAAATACTCCGGAACATTTCCTAACTCAGAAAATGATCCCCAATATATGAATCTTATTCTCCGGACAATTCCGGATCTCCTCGTGATGTCCCGGATCCAATCCGAGACTCCGAACAACATTCGGTCTCCAACGCACATTCCATATCTACTTAAAACAACTTCGAACCTTAAGTGTGTCAGAACAACATTTGGTCTCCAACGCACATTCCATATCTACTTAAAACAACTTCGAACCTTAAGTGTGTCACCCTACGGTTCGTGAATATGTAGACATGACAGAGACACATCTCCTATCAATAACCATCAGCGGGACCTAGAGATCCATAATGGCTCCCATATACTCAACGATGACTTCGTGATCGATAGAACCATTTACATACGAAACCAATTCCCTTTGTCACGCGATGCTATACTTATCCGAGGTTTGATCGTCGGTATCTCCATACCTAGTTCTACCTCGTTACTGATAAGTACTCTTTACTCGTTCCATGTTATGTCATCCCTTGTGACCCAGTCACATGCTTGCAAGCTAACTAGATGACATTACACCGAGAGGGCCCAGAGCATATCTATCCGTCATATGGATGGACAAATCCCAATCTTGGTCCATGCGCTTCAACACATACTTTCAGAATACCCAATGACACCTTTATAACCACCCAGTTACGAAGCGGTGTTTGATGTCATCAAAGTACCCATCCGGTGATGGTGATTAACACAACCTCATGGTCGAAGGATTAGGTTACTATGCATTTAAAAGCTTATAGCAATACGAACTTAATGACTTGATCTTATGCTACGCTTACTATGGGTGTGTGTCCATCACATCATTCTCCTAATGATATAACCTTGTTATTAATCACATCCAATGTCCATGATCAGGAAACCATGATCATCAACTAATCAACAAGCTAGTTCAAACAAGAGGCTTACTAGGGACTCTTTTATGTTTACAAAACACACATGTATTAGTGTTTCCTAATAATACAATTATAGCATGGGATGTAAACATTCATCATAAACACAAAGATATAATAATAACCACTTTTATTATTGCCTCTTGGGCATATCTCCAACACTTATGTCCACCTGCGCATACTAGATGTTACCTTAGACAAAATAGCCTCATGATCCCACTTTAGCCTACCATGGGAAACTAAAATATCCTCATGCGAGCTTGAGAGCTTAGCATGATTTTCTTCCAATCTCCCATAGTTGCTAGTTAGCGAAGCAAGTTGAGCCTTTATCTCAACATTTTTCTTCACAATAGATGCTTCACAAGAGATAGGGTTAGCAGCACAAGCATCATCAATAGTAGTAAGAGGTGAGGGCAACTTTGTAAGCTCTTTTGAATAAGAATCTTTAAGTTGCTCATGTGACTCGGTGAGTTTGATGAGCTCCCCCTTGATGACCCTAGAACCATTGTTTAGATACTCAAAATCCTCAAGGAGTTTAGCATAGGTAACTTCAAGCTCATCATTTTTAATTTTGAAGGGCACTTGCTACCTCAAATTATCTATCATGAGATTTCTTCACTATAGATAACTCTAGAGAAAAGGTCTCCTCAAGAGATTCCTTGGTGGTTTGTTACTCTTCAAGAGATTCATTTAGGTTTGCAATGTCATTAGCATACTCATGATCAAGACTACTCATTTTTTCAATTGTGTCCTCATGCTCATAAATTAGTTGCTTACTTTAAATAGCAAAAGTTAATATTTCAATGAAAGTAGAGCAAGCATTTTTATTTGGATAAAGAGCACGAAGGACTAGTCCCCCTTCTCTTTTAAAGAAGAAATATCATCATCTACTACAAGATCAACATTCTCATCATCATGAGATGCATTGGGATCCAAAGGAGAGGTTACCTTTGAAGCCTTAGCCATGGGGCATAAGTGACCATTTGGATAAAGTGAGGACGGGGGATGATGGCCCAAAATATATCGAGCTCATTGGGGAACCCCAAGAGGAAGGTATGATGAGCACAACAACAAGTTTTCCCTCGGTTATGAAACCAAGGTTATCGAACCAGTAGGAGCAAGGAAACACCTCCAAGGTGTTGTTTCCGACTTGGAATCCTACACAACACAACCACATAACTTTGCCCCCAACTTACAGTGAGGTTGTCAATCTCACCGGTTTTGCTGAAAACAAAGGATTAAACGTATTGTGTGGAAGAAAGTAATAGCTTGCAGAAAGTAAACAGAAAACGGTAAATAATAGATTGTAGATTGATAGTAAAATAAAGGACCAGGGTCCATAGTTCACTAGTGGTGATTCTCCTTAAGATAGATGACATGTTGGGTGAACAAATTAAGCGGGGCAATTGACAGACACCGAGAAAGCATACATGCATATACTAATCATCTTGACTCCTATTAGATTTGATTGGGCATTACAACATTATACATAGAATGTAATCCAATTGCATCTATGACTAATAATCTACCTTCAGGTTATCATCTGAACCCCCTCCAGTATTAAGTTGCAAGCAACAGATAATTGCATTAAGCATTGCATGTAAAGAAAACAATACGATTGTTCTATGAACAAAGGATTGTTGTTTTCTCCCTAGTAGCAACAACACATCTAGTACCTTAGAGATTTCTATCACTTCCCCAGATTACTAGAGGCATGAACCCACTATCGAGCATAAATACTTCCTCTTGGAGTTGCTAGCATCTACTCGGCCAAGATATCTACTAACAATGGAGAGCGTGCAAGATCATAAATAACAAAGACATGATAGAATCAATAATCGATCTGAAATAGCATCTCAATATCCATCGGATCCCTGCAAACACAACATGTATGATTACAAATAGATGATCTTGATCATGAACGGAGCTCACAAGATCTAGACATGGTAGCACAAAGGAGAAGAACCAACCATCTAGGTACTACATGGACCCGTAGTCCAGGGATGAACTACTCACGCATCACACTGGAGGCTTGCATGGTGATGAAGAAGGCCTCCAGGGTGAATTCTCCCCTCCGGTAGGGTGCCAGGAAGAGCTTCAGATCCCTCCCGATCTAGGGATGGAGATGACGGCGGCTACAGACTCTTTCGTGGAATTTTGATCGGGTCCTTAGGGTTTCTGTATCGGAGGCATCTTATAGGCGAAAGAGGAGGCCGAGGGGGTGCCCTAGGCAGCCACACCACCCCCTGGCGCGGGCCAGGCCTGGCCGCGCGGCCAGGTGGTGTGGCCGGCCTCTGGCCCCTCTCCGTCTCGTCTTCTAGTTCCGTGTCCCCCTCGATGAAATATTGACTTTGGATTTTGTCCCGTCCAATTCCGAGAAAATTCATTTTCTGACTTTCCTAGAACCAAAAACAACAGAAAAGAGGCAGCTGGCACTATGGCATATTGTTAATAGGTTAGTCCAAGAAAGTGTATAAAAATACTCCAAAGTGTGGACAAAACATAAGAAATTAGATATAAAACAAGCACGAAACATCAAAAATTATAGATACATTAGCAACGTATTAGGGGAACACTTGAAGCTCCAATCACAATCTTGCCTTGGCCCATACATTCTTTGATTTCCTCTACATGGTTTGAAACACAAGTACTAGAGGAAAAAGAAGTACATTTATCATGGAAACAAGGAAAAGCAAGCATATCATCATGAGATATATTCAAGGCATTTCTATATGATATGCAAGAGCAATCAACACTAGGATGTAAATCACATATAGTTCTACAAGTGTTCATGCCCAAAGATACAACATTGCAGTGAGATAGATATGAAGGATCATGAATGATAAGATCACTATCCACATTGCAGGTTCTATCACCACTCACCATATCATTACCTTGAGACAACTCACATGTAGGTGCAGTGGAGGAAGATGAGAACTCATCACGGTCAGAGGTGGAGGGAACCCAATCACCCTCAATAAGTTTGGACACATCATATTTTGCTTGAAGCTTGGTCCAAATATCATGAGCATTTCGAAAAGGCATGATTGAGGAAAGAACTACAAATCTCACAACATTAATAAAAACATTAGATCCTTGAGCTTCGAGATAAGAGTTTGTCTCCTCCTCCAAAGATAGATTTTGGGGATCCATGGGAGGAGACAAGCCCATATCTAGAATTCGCTCAATATTTGGGTCAATGACTTGGAAATGACTAAGCATGCAAATTCGCCAAACATCATAATTTGTGCCATCAAATGTAAATGTGTGAGAATGCACTAAACCCCTAGGAGACATCTTTACTCTTGAGGTGGTGAAGCCTGAGAAGCAAGAGACCTTGCTCTAATACCAATTGAAAGGGAAACGGGCGTCGCCTAGAGGGGGTGAATAGGCGTTTTAAAATGATTACGATTTAGGCTCTAATAAATGTGGAATAAAACTTAACGTTTAATTTATCAAGCCAAAACCTTTATTCACTAGGTTCACTAAGTGCACCAACAACGTATGCTAAACAAGATAAGCAACAAGATGATAGCAAGATATAATACTTCAAGCAAGATGGCTATCACAATGTAAATTGCATAAGTAAAGGTCTCGGTTGAGAGATAATCGATGGACGCGGAGATGATGATTTGTTTCCAAAGTTCACTTCCAAAGAAGCTACGTCTCTGTTAGAGAGGTGTGGTGGCGCAATGTACTTCGAAGGCCACAAGTGGCTAACCTCGAGGTGTGGTGGCTCGATGCGCACCCAACGCCACACAAGGCCTCACCCCAAGATGCGAAGGCACGCAACTCACTGATGCCACAAAAGGCTCACCCTATTCTCCCGTGAGCTCACCACAAAGGTTGAGGGTGGTCACTGAACCCGTGAAAGGCTTGGGGCAATCTCCACAACTTAATTGGAGGGATCCCAAGAAACGCCACAAAGGCTCCACAATGCCAAAAGGCCAACAAGCTTGGGGAATCTCCACAACTCAATTGGAGCCCCCCAAGAACACACCACAACTCCACACAACCATCTAGGGTTCCAAAACCCAAGAGAAACAATCCCAAGAGCATAAGAGGAGAACACAAAACTCTCCAAGATTTAGATCCCAAGGATTCCTTCACAAAGAAGGGATTTGGTTTGGTGGGGGTTGTAGATCTAGATCTCTTCTCTCAAATTCCTCAAAATATGCAAGAATCATAGGAGGGCGAAGGGCAGAGAGCAAGCTCTTCAAGGTAAACAATGGAGGAGAGAGAGAGCGTGAAAAACTTCCTAAAAAGCTAACCCCACGAAGGGGAAGGGGAGCTCCTTTTAAAGGGCTCCCCGATCTGCTCGTTACGCACGGAATCATGCACCACCGGTAGTACCGGTGGATGGCCGGTACTACCGATGGCACCCAGCCAACGGTACAAAATAGCGATGCGAACAAACACAAAAATGATCATGGATGGTACTACCGCCTGCCACTGGAACTTCCGGTGGGGACGGTACTACCGCCTGAAAAACCGATCCAAGTTCCATCAATTAGCACACACTGAGACAAAGAGGGAACTGAAACAAAATCGGTATTACCAGAAGTTGGGCCGGAATTAACACCGGTACTACCGGCGGGAAATTCCCTAGCGATACTACCGGTGGACCGCCGGAACTTCCGGTCAAGACAAAACTCCAGACCAAAACTACCATAACTTTTGCATCCGAACTCCAAACGAAATGAAACCAATTTTGTTGGAAAGATAGCAACCATGGTATAAAATACCATGCATATATATGTGAGATATCTCCCACAGTGTGGAGCCGGAAAACCCGCAAGATCAAAAACGCAATAAGATATGCAAGGGAAATCTGTTTTTGATGAACTAGAGCTTGTCATGATGATAACCACAAGCTCTAGATTCTCACATGGACAAGAACCAAACAACAACCAAGAAATATGATGCTATGTATGCAAAGGTTTGATCTTTGTCCGAAAGATACGATTGAGCTACACACTCAAGAGCCCCTCTTAATAGTACGACTATCTATCCTAAACCCAGTCTCCCAACTACAAGAGACTGGTAAAATAGAAACCCTATCAAGATCATACCTTTGCCTTGAGCATTCCACTTGAGCTTGATGTAGATGATCTTGTCACCTTCAAAATGGAACACCTTTCTTGATTGCTCTTGCTTGATCTTGCTTGATGAAGACTTGTGAATGGATCCCCCATACTCCATGGGGAAACCTCTTCTTTGACCTTGTCTTCATCACTCCTTGAACACCGACGATGGCAAGCTCCAAGCATGAGATCTTCTATAGATGGCGCATCTTGAGCTTGCACTTCATTTCTTGATGATGTCTTGAAGATGGCCAAAAGGAACTCCATCTTCTTCTCCTGCTTCTTCTTCAATACATACTTGATCTTCTTCTTCTTCTTCTTCTTCTTGATTCCAATAGGCACACAACCCTTGGATATTCCTTCTTGTTTTTAACCTTGAAGCCAACACATGGTACAAGCAATGCCAATGGACAAACCTACAAGTGAAACTCAATTTACACGTTAGTCCATAGAGATTGTCATTAATTACCAAAACCACATATGGGAGCATACATGCCCTTTCTACAATACATAATCACGAGCTATAATAGCTAATAACATAACATCAGGATCAATAATAGCCGATTCATCACAAGCTTGACACAACAAAAAAAAGCTCATGGTGCATCAAAAGTTCATCGTCGTAGGGGTTAGTATATACCACCTCCCTCAATATTACAAACCAAGGATCAATTTTCATCAACACCTAGCTAACACAGAGATATGATACCACCTCCCAAAATATACATGGCCGCTCATGAATCCATTTTTGAAGCATATTCATCTCGTGTTTCTGCATAAGTAGAGTTAGGATTTTTGTATTTTACGACATTCTTGCACAACTTTGTCCTTGTTTCAACATGATCCCTAATTATCAAGTATTTTGTGAATATATCAATTGACGGTGTCATATTATGCAATAATATGATATTTCTAAGTGATAAATATCATTTAAATGATTTTCCACGGACCTGGGAGAAGAGAGTATGCGAGGAGAAGCTACTGTAGTCTTAATGACCTACGGTACGGGCAAAGCCCGCCCGTACCATCCGCTCGTACGACCTGTCAGGACGTCCACTTTGTCAAATACTCTCACCACGTGAAGATGCATCTGAGACCCGGCGTTCACAAAAACCTCTAGCCTCGAAATACCCCACCAGAAAGGGATCTGGAGTAGGAACTTGGAGAAGGGAAAATCCTTGCTGCTTCACAGATCATTAGAGGACATCGGATCATCCCCTTCATAATCAACCGTTGCATCTCCATCAACACCATTTCCCCAACTTTCGTTCATTAGATCTTGTTGTAATTCCAATACAATTGTGGTTTGCACTTGATTTACCTTTGCACTTTTTGTCCATCCATATGAAGATGATGATGTTGTTGATTGCTTCCATTTGTGAGTAGTTTTCCTTGTTCTTGGGGAGATGTATAAACCCTAGTATTATTATGAAATGAAATAAAGATGATATATCCCTTTGGTCTTTGATCTATTAATTTATGATATTGTGTTGGATCTCTCTCTCTCTTTCTCTCTTTAGATGGTATGTGAAGTCGACCACATAACATTTTTCTTCGGGACTAAAGAGAGGGAGCTACCCTTGGGACGTGTATGTGAGTATGTCCAGTGCTATCTAGTGAATGTAAGAATTGGCTTATAACCTATGCAGTCAAAGAGGAATTAAGAGAGATTCACTAAACTTATTACGATATCCAAGGGGAAACCCTTAATTGTGGTGGTTTATAGAAGTGATTTGCTCGCAGACATCATAATGCTTATTTAGAGATGACCTCAAAACTTGACTCGTAGAAGCGGTTGCTTGCAAGACTTGTAGTGAACATCTTATTATGGAGCTGTCTCAACACATGTCATGATGAAAGATATAGATTATCCTAATCATGAATAATTCTTATATGATAGTGGTGTATCCTACATCCCCGAGAACATTTTAGCCTTATTGAGTTCCAATACCATTTTTAACGCTTTTGTTACTTGTTTACTTTACTTGATTTTTACTTTCTTGCATACAAACACAAAACATTTCAAATACCCTTTACTTGAGATCAAAGGCAGCTTACAAGTATCCTTTGGTAGTAGTGACGAGGGGAATAAATACCTTAATCAACTAGCTCTCTGTGAGTTCAATACTCTTATTTCGAAACTAGCTACAATGGATCTATGCACTTGCTGTCATCAAGCTATTTTCTGGCGCCGTTGTCGGGGAGCTAAGCATTTTTGTTCTTTGATCTTAGTTGCTAAATCTATTCTTAATAGATGTACCCATCATGACTTACCTGAATGATGTGTTTTATATATTTTATATGGGGGGCTTAATCAAGAAATAAAGCATGTACTTGACTCAAATTCCGTAGGCTCCTTTATGGACCTAACTATAACTAAAGCTTGTGGACTTTTAGAAGAATTCATCGTAATAGAGAAAGTTGGGGATTTGATTTAGACAGTGAAGGAGGAATATAAATTGAATATAATTGTCTCAATGCTTACAAGGAAACCGATAAGGTTAAGGAAACTTCTAATGAACTTCAACTTGATGATGATATTATTTTGCAAATCTTTCAGTCTTTTACACAACACATTGAAGCTCCGAAGAAAGAATGGCTTCCATATACTCCTCCACCTAAGCAAGTTGAAGATATGGAGATGAAAATGGTGGCCCCTGTAGAGCCATTAAATAAAAGGGCACTATATGCCGACCCCTTCCTTTCCCAATGCAAGGACAGTGATAAAACATATGGTAGCCCAACAACTTGATGAACAACTAGAAGAGGAAAGAATGATCCTCAAGAAGCTAGAAGAAGAGGCAAAAATAGAAGTAATTATTCAAGGGGGCATGTATGCGATGGGTGAGACAACTAAAGAAGATATATGACCATGTTTGCACATTGCAATGTAATCGAGCTAGACACCAAAGCTTCTCAATTTGTTGAAGGGAAGGTAAAAGCTAAAAATGCTGGTAAACTTATTCTTCCTCTTCTTATTATGGACTTTGTGATATTGGAACAACTATTAACGTAATCCTTATAACTTCTATTTAAAAATTCAGGATGAACTCAAACCAGTTGAATTAGAAGATACTGATATGATAATTATGCTAGCATACAAAACACTCAGAATTCCTATGGGAATATTTAGAGATGTTCCAATTTGTATTGGACCTTACAAGTATCCTATTGATTTTGTACTTGTTGATATGCCTACTGACGTTTATTGTCCAATTATTTTTGGAAGAACTTTTCTAAATACCGCAGGAGCAAACATTGACTGCAAAAAGGAGAAAGTGTCTCTCAAGTTTGGCGAGGATAAAATGAATTTCCATTTTTCTAAATTTCAACACAGGCCAACTATTGAGGAGTTTAAAGAATATGAGCAAGAGGAAGAAGAGGAAGGTAACATTACTAGTCTTATTGTTGTGTTTTATGAGACTCCCAATGATAAGATAGAAAGAAGCTTAGTTGAAAGTGACAATCTTCTCGAAGATATATAGAAAATGGAAGTTGATGAATACCTTAATTCATCCCCTATAGTTATCCTAAAATGAACCAAGTTTATGAGACACCCATAAGAAAAGGTGATGAGGATCTTCCCCCTCCTACAATCAAACCCCTTCCTAAAGAATTAAAGTATAGGTTTCTTAATAGCACTAACAAATATCCTATTATTATAAGCTCTAATCTTACATAAAAGGAAGAATATTTAATGATAGTCCTAAGAATGCACCGTAAGGCTCTCGGTTATTCAATGGATGCCTTGAAAGGGATTAGTCTCTCGATAGCCACTCATAGAATATATATGAAAGAGGGAGCCCATCTGGTTGCAGACTTTTAAAGAAGACTTAAACCTCATATGAAAGAAGAGGTGAGATAGGAGGAAATCCGCCTTCTAGATGCATGTATCATTTTCCATGTGGAGAAAAGTGACTGGGTAAGTCATGTTCATTGTGTTCTAAAGAAAGGTTGGTTCACTATAGTCCTAAATGAACATAATGAGTTAGTCCCTACTCAAACTATCATTGGTCATAGGATGTGCATTGATTCTAGAAAACTTAATAAGGAAACTCAAAAGGATTTCTACCCTTTGCAATCTCATTTTTGTTGCTTAGATGGATATTCAAGTTACTCTTAGATAGCAGCCTATCCAGATGAACAATTAAAAATAACATTCAAATGTCCCTTTGGTTTATATGCTTACCGACATATACCTTTTGGCATTTGTAATGCGCCTGCTACCTTTCAAAGGTGTATGACCACTATATTTACTGATTATGTTGAAAATATTATTGAAGTATTCATAGACGACTTTTCGGTCCATGGGACTTCATTTAACCATTACTAACATGGTCATTTAACCATTATTTAAAATATTATTGAAGTATTCATAGAGGACTGCATTTTGTAGAGATGCGAGGATACTAACATGGTCTTGAATTGGGATAAGTGCAATTTCATGGTTCAAGAAGGTATAGTACCTGGTCACAAGATCTCAGGCAAGGGCATACAAGTCGATAAAGCAAAAATAGAAGCAATAGAGAGGCTACCGCCTCCTCGAGATGTAAAAGGTATAAGAAGTTTCTTAGATCATGCAAGATTTAGGAAAGTTTATTAAGAACTTCTCTAAGGTTGCAAGGCCATTAAATAACCTTTTACAAAAGGATGCTACTTTTAATTTTAATGAAAATTGTCTTACTACTTTCACCATATTAAAACAAGCCATTCTTAATGCTCCTATCATTAAACCACCAAACTGGAAAATGCCTTTTGATTTGTTTTGTGAAGCCAGTCATGAAGCAGTGGGAGTTGTTGTTTGTCAGTGTGATGGTGATGATCTTAATATCATTCATCACGCAAGTCTTACCTTGAACTGTGCTCAAAAGAACTACCCAATGGCAGAAAAGAACACTTTATAGTTGTCTTCTCTTGTGATAAATTTAAATATTATATAACTGACTCAAATGTTAGAGTGCAGCATACTGATTGTAATATCTTAAAAGAAATTCTTAAAAGAATTGGCGTTAAGCCAAGAATGATCTGTTCGACTTTACTTTTGCAAGAGTTTTACTTGCAGATCTTGCAAAGAAAAGAGGAACATGTTGACACACTGATGGTTATTGAAGAGATGAGACCACAAGAAGGAGTGTCATTAATATGCATACCTCCAGGCACTATTCGCTCTGAAAGAAAATTTTCTATTTCTCTTTGTAATGGTTTTAGCAATTTCTTGCGACTAACCATATTCAAAACAAAGAAGAAGATAATCCAAAAGTTGAAGGGTGGAAAAGCGTCAATGCAAACTTCATTATCACCAAGTAAGTGAGGTAATCCCAACTTTACATTTTTGTGTTTTAATTGCCGGTTGTTGCCATTTGCGTTTTTCTAAGTTCGCTACCAACCAATTTTTCGAACCTGGTACGGGCGTACGGTACGACCGCACCCGGCCGTATCGAAGGTCGTTAAGCTTGTAGAACCCCTTCTCATTTTTTTGTTCGTTTCTACAGAATGGTACGACCGGATCGTATGATCAGCTCCCGCCGTATGGCAGGTTGTTAAACCTTATGTAAACTTTGTTTAGTTTTCGTTGATTGCTTTGTTAAAAAATACCATCTTAAAAATGTCGGTAACTATCAGTACGGGCAGGCAGTATGGTCTGATCATCCGTGTAACGATTATTTGGAAATATTTGTAAGTATATCAGGTACGGGCGCGCCGTACGGGCGGCACCTATACCGCTGGTCATTACGTCTCAAACTCTTCCTTTTTCGCCAGTTTCTTTCCTATCTTGTTGTGATTTTTTTCTTAGCCACCCATTTTACTTCTAGTACGAGTTTTTCCCTACTACTAACTCTTTATAAGTCTCCCCAAAGGTCTCTCTTCTTCTTATATCAACATATCCAATCTCCTTAATGCGCTACCTAGTTCCAGACAAAGGCAAACCTTTAGGTTTCATGGATCCTTCGTGGGATAGTTTTCATACTTACTCCATCGAAACCGATGACCATGAAGCGCAATGCCTTAGCTCGAAGAACAAAGGGGTCTCCTTCGACTCCGATGATGATGAGTTCGAGACCTTCGTGGAGCAAACAACTAGGTGTTGGAGGAAACCAGACCACCTTGCTATGTTGAGGCATGGAGATGAAGAGGAAGCCAGGAAGCCACATGGGAAGAGATGCACGAAGTCACTCAAGTTCATATTAACCGAGTTGATGCAGTAACTTACCAGGAAAAGCAGCATGCACGTCCACAACAAAGAAGATCATAAACATAAAGATATAATAATAACCACTTTATTATTGCCTCTTGGGCATATCTCCAACAGTCTCCCACTTGCACTAGAGTCAATAATCTAGTTAAAAACTTGTGCATTCAACACCTATGGCTTTCTGGTGTTGTATAGACACTATTGCTAGTGGTAAACATAATCATTGGATCTGACACTTCCAGGTCCGTGTGTATTTGCATGTCCTTGTGTCTCTATGCATTTCTCATTCTCCAATGAGATGGCATTGTATAAATTTGGTCCTTTGGTGAGACCTTTAGTTCCTTCGGCTCAAAATATGTTGATATTATTGTCACACAATATATCTTCATAGTATTAGCCCACTTTGAACCGCACCTAGTTTGATAATAAACTACTTAACACAAATGCCCTCCTTTGCTGCTACTATAGCAGTTTATGTACTTAGCCTTTTGTTGTAGTATCCGTCACAATGTCTCAATTTTGGAACTCATCCAAATCCATCATGGAATATCCTTTACATTACATTGTGCTGTCCATAGTCTAAATTGAGATAAATTTAATTTGTATCTTGTGACAAAACTAGTATCAATGTAACACTTTACAATGAACTACCTTTAACTATTTGTCACTTATACATGGTATATTCTTAGTTCTTCCAAAGCTCATAAGAATATCTTTACTATTGTCCAATAATCATCTTATGAATCATTCTGGTATATGCTCATAACATTTAGAGCATAGGACATATCTGGATGTGTACATCTCAAAGAATGATTGATCAAAATATTCTTGTGATTTTACCAAGTGTCAAAACACTTGAATCTCGTGTCAACACACTTGAATCTTGATTCAGTCCTTTCCGTGCGTCAAGAACCTTTCTTGTTGTTTCCATATTGAACTCATTCAACATCTTATCTATGTACATTTGGCAAAACCATATTAGCGCCTCAATCTATCCATATAGACATTGATGCCTAATTTGGGTTATGCCTAAGTCTTTCATCGAAATGAAATTCTTAACCTGTGTCAATAAAAGATACATTATTTCTAATCAACAATATGTCCTCTACATAATGTATTAGAAATATGTCTCAGCACTCCCACTTAATTTTTTTAAAATGCAAGCATCTTCATCATCTCTGATGAATTTAAACTCTTTTAACAGTTTCATCATGGTGAAGATTCCAACTCCGCTATGCTTACTTCAACCATTGAAGTTTTGCATACTCTTTTAGCATCCTTTGAATTAACAAAACCCTTTGGATCGTGTCATGTACACGTCCTAGGTAACCATTCTATTAGAAGAACTTGTTTTGTTTGTTCAACTACCATATACCAAAATATATGTAGTGGTTGCTACATTAATCCGTCCAGACTAAATATCGCTATGAAAGATCAAATCTTATCATAGTCAATTCCTTGAACATTGTCGTAAACTCTTTCCGACATGTCGACTATTTCATAGATTCGAAACATCCATGTCTATTTCTTTATAGATCCAAACACGACCGATAGGCTTCACGCCTTTCCAGAGGGTCTTCAAAGTTCAGAAACTTGATTTCTCGTGTATGGAAGCTATCACGGATTCCATACTTCTAGTCCTTTTATGGAGTCAGGGCCCATCATCGCTTATTTGCATGCAGTTGGTTCATCATTGTCAAAACAATAACGACTTGCTTATGAAATCTTACTATTTGATTATTACCGACCCACACGGTTCTATAGGAACTCTAATCTCCGAGATCTCACCTTTTGTAATCACGAGAGCAATGAGCATTGCGGCCGTCACCTGGACACTTTCCGGCGCTTCGCTACTTAGCACATATAGCTAAGGTTCAACAACCTTATCAAAGTTCTATTGTCCTCCCACTTAACTTTTCACGAAAAATTCCTTCTCAAGAAACTTGACGTTCCAAGTAACAAACTCTTTTGTCCTCGGTGTTATGGAGAAATTCCCAACAAATTCTTTGGGATAACCTACAAAGACATGCTTATCCGACTTTGGTTGTAAACATTTTACTTATGCATAACATACCAAAATTTAAGAAAAGACAATTTGGGTTTTATCCCAAACCATGACTTATATGGTGTCATTTCAACGGATCACGATGGAGCTCTTTTCAGTGTAAAAGAGGTAGTCACTAAAGCTTTAATCTTTAATATATAATGGCAGTTTTATAAATGACAGCTTTGATCTTACCATGTCAAACAAGGTTTCATTACATATCTTGAACACTCCATACTCCTATGGTGTTTTGGGAAATGCAAATCCATGGAACGATTCCTCAAATCTTAGGTGTTTTGCTAAACATGTAACTCAAACATCTTTCTTTATGATCGAATCATAAACTCTTTATTTTCTTGTTACAATGATTTTCAACTTCATCTTGAAAGTCTTTGAACAACTTTCAAATGTTTTCATACTTCCTCCTTATTAAGTAAATATACAGATATATGCACTCAAATTTTCGGAGAAAGCATATGAAGCAAAAAGATCCATTGCATATGGCTACACATAATGGACTATGCACATCAGCATGCCCAATTTCCAATAAGCTAGTCATCCGTTCCTCTCTGGTCCATGGACGGAGTTTCAATTATCTCGAGGAAAGTCTCACATGCGTCAATTGATCAAAATCAAAAGACTCCAAAATTCCATCAACATGGAGTTTCTTCATGTTTTCTTTCAAATATAATTGAAATAGCGATGTCACTTCATAAGTGATCTTTCAATCATTTGTCTTGCGACATTTTAGCAATAGTGTTTATGGATGTGATTTCTCCCACCAGACTTGTAAAAGTTCATCCATCCTTTATGGAATACGGTAATTATTTGAACAACCATTGTTCTCGTAATACCGGAACAAAATAACAATTATTAAAACAAATCTTGAAGGCTAGGTTTGATGTCAACGAAAAACACAATAATATTTTATTTGTTTTCGATAAACATCATCACTCATTCTCTTGCTAGTTACTTAGGCCATTGTAGTTCATGAATTGTGTTGTCCTGTATGACACTTCATACCAACCAATTCGGTATCCAATACCTAAGAGCCACATTGTTTAACAAGCAAGGAATACAACCATAACATGTATATCTTCTACATACCCAAGTTGGACATCTCCAACCTTATAATTTCTGCCAAATATTTTATAGATTCTCTTTCAGCAATTCCTTTTTTTCTTTTAAAAGAATCTATCAACATCAATAGTGGTGTCATTCACATGACACATAGTACAAAGCGTATATAGTCAAATACTAATACCTTTGGACTTGCACTTTGAAGTGGATCACCATCATCAAATGTTTGGCATTCTTTCAAAAATCCATTCTTTAGTAATTTATTAGTGTAGTAAACATTTTACTTACATCTTCTATTCATCCTTATCATGAAAACTTTCATGATCAAGCTGCTATAGCTTATAAAGGTGAATTGCGAGTATAATGTTTCTTTTTCAAAACCTTTTGGAGGATTAGGACGGCTAGCGTCTCCAACCTTCACAAATTCTCATCAAATATGAGGACGTATACTCTATCATGTTGTAACCAACACATTGTTTTAGATATCGCAATACCTTTCACATATGATGGTTTCTAAAACATTGCTTTCAGCTCTTAGATAAACTTGATATTAAAAACAATCTTTTGAGTATCAAGAATCATGGAGGCAAACATGATACATTAGATACTAACACTGGAATTGTTACTCTTGATTTAATACTATTTATTAAACTTCATAGAGTAAACGGAGTTCGCTGAAAGTTTGCAATAGGACTTTTAAACTTTAAATTGACACTCAAAACAATATGATACCAGTTCGTAAAGCAAATATCCAGAATTTCTATAGTTCCACTATCTCAACTATAACTAAGCGTAAGGTGGTGAACGGATGCCAATGACTACAAAAAACTATGCAAATTCACTTTGATTGTGTTTATGATAAATTGAGTTCGACTAATCCAAATTACAAATGAACTCCCACTCAAAACAACATCCCTCAAGTTGTTTTAGTGATTACATGAACCAAATCCACTACACCAAGTCTGATCATCACGTGAGATGATGTAGCTTTAAAGGCGAACAATCAACATGTTCATCATATCATCCATATGACTCATGCTTTACCTTTCGGTATTCTGTGTTCCGAGACCATGTCTGTACATGCTAGGCTCGTCAAGGTTAACCTTAGTTACCACATGTGCAAATCTGGCTTGCACCCGTTGTATGCACACGTAGAGTCTATCACACCCGATCATCACGAGATTCTTCGAAACGACGAGTCTTAGCAACGGTGCCAACTAAGGACGAACACTTTATTACTTGATATTTAGTGAGAGGGATCATCTTATAATGCTATCGTCGCGATCTAAGCAATACAAGATGCATAAAAGATTAACATCACAGGCAATTCATAATATGTGATATGATATGGCCTTTCTTCTTGTGCCTTTGATCTCCATCTCCAAAGCATGGACAAGATCTCCATCATCACCAGCGTGGCGTCAAGGTCTGTGGCGCCGCCTCATGGTTGTCCATCACCACCAACAACTATTACAACTACTTGGAATAAAGCTATTACATGATGAAATAGACACGCAGGTCTTAAACAAAATTTAAAGACAACCATTAGGCTCCTGCCGGTTGCCATATTACAATAAGGATCATTGCATACATCAAATATAATCACAATCACATAATGGCCATATCACATCACAAAACCCCTGCAAAAACGAGTTAGACGCCTCTAATTTTCTTTGCATGTTTTACGTGGCTTGGGGCTTTCGAATAAGAACGGATCTTACCTACGAACATGAACCACAACGTTGATACAAGTGTTGTCAGATGCTCATTGTAAATTGAATCTTAACTATGCTGGGAGAGACAGACACCCGCAAAGCCACTTGTGCAAAGCAAGTTGCACGTCAAGCGTGGAGCAAGTCTCATGTGCGATGACATGTAATGTTAGCCCGAGCCGCTTCATCCCACCATGCCGCAAGATGCAAAGTACACGCTAAGACATCGACAACCAAAAGCATCAACGCCCACAAAAACATTGTGTTCTACTCGTGCAACAGATCTACGCATAGATACGGCTCTGATACCACTGAAGGGTTCGTAGCATTGAAAAAAAAATTCTACCGCAAGAACGAACAAAACCCAGATCTAATCTAGATAAAAGCCAAGATCTAATCTATTAGACATGTGCAACGAGATAGATAGGAACTAACCCTCGTAGATCCGAAAGCGTTAACGAAATTAGATCTCGTGGTTGATGCAGTCGATCACTTGCCGATCTCAAGATCGTGTGGACAATCCTTCCGGCGTCGCGTTCCGGCAGCGCTTCCGCAGTCGGTCAAGTGGACGATCCTTCCAGCGCCGCGTTTCGGCAACGCTTCCGCAGTCGGTCACACGTGTGGAGTCGAAGCAGACCTTCCTCTCCTTGTTCCAGCGAGCAGCGGAGGTAGTAGATCTTCTCCACGGAATCCCAGCAGCACGACGGCGTGGTGGTGGTGGTGGAGTAGAGAATTCTGCAGGGCTTCGCCTATGCCTGTGCAGAAGAAAGGAGGAGGAGAGAGGCGGCAGAGATTGGAGTTATGGGAGAAGGGCTTGGAGGGGGCGCCCCCTCCCTTCTATTTAAAGGAGGGAGGCACGCCTGGGGAGGGGGAGTCCTAGTAGGACTCCCCTCCTATGGCCGGCGGTGGGAAGGGGGGAGGAGTCCTCCCCCCCCCCCACGAATCCGTGTCTTGCCCCACTAGGTTTCCTTTGACCCTTTCTTGGTTTTCAAGCAAACTCCAAGAAATCCTCTAGAACCTTCCAGAACATTCCGAAACCTTCTAGAATCTCCATACAAACACTCCGGAACATTTCCTAACTTAGAAAATGATCCCCAATATATGAATCTTATTCTCCAGACAATTCCGGATCTCCTCTGATGTCCCAGATCCATTCCGAGACTCCGAACAACATTCAGTCTCCAACGCACATTCCATATCTACTTAAAACAACTTCGAACCTTAAGTGTGTCACCCTACGGTTCGTGAATATGCAGACATGACAGAGACACATCTCCTATCAATAACCATCAGCGGGACCTGGAGATCCATAATGGCTCCCACATACTCAACGATGACTTCGTGATCGATTGAACCATTTACATACGAAACCAATTCCCTTTGTCTCGCGATACTATACTTATCCGAGGTTTGATCGTCGGTATCTCCATACCTAGTTCTACCTCGTTACTGATAAGTACTCTTTACTCGTTCCGTGATATGTCATCCCTTGTGACCTAGTCACATGCTTGCAAGCTAACTAGATGACATTCCACCGAGAGGGCCCAGAGCATATCTATCCGTCATATGGATGGACAAATCCCAATCTTGGTTCATGCGCTTCAATACATACTTTCATAATACCCAAAGACACCTTTATAACCACCCAGTTACGAAGCGGCGTTTGATGTCATCAAAGTATCCATCCGGTGATGGTGATTAACATAACCTCATGGTCGAAGGATTAGGTTACTATGTATTTGAAAGCTTACAGCAATACGAACTTAATGACTTGATCTTATGCTACGCTTACTATGGGTGTGTGTCCATCACATCATTCTCCTAATGATATAACCTTGTTGTTAATCACATCCTAATGTCCATGATCAGGAAACCATGATCATCAATTAATCAACAAGCTAGTTAAACAAGAGGCTTACTAGGGATTCTCTTATGTTTACAGAACACACATGTATCAGTGTTTCCTAATAATACAATTATAGCATGGGATGTAAACATTTATCATAAACATAAAGATATAATAATAACCACTTTATTATTGCCTCTTGGGCATATCTCCAACACATTGATGTACCCATTGCCTCACAAGTCTAGCAGACCAAGTGGCTCGTTCACAAGATAGAAGTATCATAAGGAAGAGATTCTCCATCGTGAAGTCATGCGCAAACAACTCTTGTATCTAGAGGGCAAGAAGGAACTCAATGAGATGCTTGGTAAGGTCACAGATGCAATCTACTCCATGCGCTCTGATCTCTAGAAGTGCCTTCGCCATATATCTGCTTTGGAGGAAACAAACAAGAAGCTCTGTGTGGCTATCTCCAACACTTTTCGTCCACCCTAAAGGACATCACAGTATCGAATAATCATGAGGAAAAACTACTTGAGGCTTAATGACCTATGCTATAGGCAGATCCCGCCATACCATCCGCCCGTACGACCTGTCAAGACGACCGCCTCGGAAAATACTCCCATCACGTGAAGACGAATCTGAGATCCGACATTCACAGAAACCTTCATCCTTGAAATACCACACCAGAAAGGGATCTAGACGAGGAACTTGGAGAAGGGAAAAACCTTGTTGCTTCACGGGTCATTGGAGGACATCGCATTATCCCCTTCATCAACAACAACTATATCTACATCAACACCATTTTCCCAACTCTCATTCATTAGATCTTGTTGTAGTTCCAATGTAATTGTGGTTTGCACTTGATTTACCTTTGCACTTTCAGTCCATCCATATGAATATGACGATGTTGTTGATTGCTTCCATGTGTGAGTTGTTCCCCTTGTTCTTGGGAGATGAATAAACCCTAGCATTATTATGAAATGAAATAAAGATGATCTATAACTTTGGTATTTGATCTATTGATATGATATTGTGTTAGATCTCCCTCTTTAGATGGTATGTTAAGTCGACCACATAGCATTTGCCTTCGGGACTAAAGAGAGGGAGCTACCCTTGTGACGTGTATAGGAGTATGTCAAAAGTGATATCTAGTGACTGTAAGCATTGGCTTATAACCTACGTGGTCAAAGGGGGATTAAGAGAGATTCACTAAACTCATTACGATATCCATGGGGAAACCCTTAATTGTGATGGTATGTACAAGTGATTTGCTTGTAAGCATCGTAGTGGTTGTTTAGAAATGACCTCAAAACTTGACTCGTAGAAGCGGCTCCTCGCGAGATTTGTAGTGAGCATCTTATTATGGATCTCTCTCCACACATGTCATGACGAAATACATAGATTATCCTAATCATGAATAATTCTTATATGCTAGTGGTGTATCCTACATCCCCGAAAACATTTTAGCTTTATTAAGATCCAACACCATTTCCAACGCTTTTGTTACTTGTTTATTTTACTTGTTTTTATTACTTTCTTGCATCAAACACAAAAATCTTTCAAACACCCTTTACTTGAGATCAAATGCAACATACAATTATCTTTTGGTAGATAGTGATGAGGGGCATAAAGACCTTAACCAAATAACTCTATGTTGGTTCGATACTCCTATTTTGAAACTAGCTATAATGGATCGGTGCACTTGTAGTCATCAGCCGCATTAACAGATCATGAGCACGATCGACAACAGCATAGCAAGAGCCCTAATCGAAGTGGCTACGAAGCCAAGTCCTAAGTGAGGCCCTCCTCTCACTTGGACCCATTTTACCATAGATGGCATGTTATTCTTTGTTGTCGGCAAGGAAGTCTATGGCTTGGTATAGCAGATTTGGGTCACTCAGCTGTATGGATCCACAAACTTGGGGACGAAGATGGTCTTCATCTAAGCATAGTTCGCCATGGGCGTGTGCAGCAACTCCTGTTCCATTTGACTATCCACTCCCTCATGTGGTTGTAGAGTTGAAGAGTGGTCACTGTGACCCCAGTGAGTCTAGAATATCACTGGCAATCTTCTGCATGTGCCTCTCTCTGAAAGATCTCAACCGTCCTACTAAGGACAAACTCTGACAATGAAGTTTCCCAAACCATTCGAGGTTTAGGGGCACACTTAACTAGCATCTTGGTGGGATGCATCATTGCTTCGCACTGATGGAGCAGACAAGTTGGGGGAGGTAATAGTACCGATGCTCTACATTTGGTTAAGCATGGTACATACAAAATAGAATGGTAAGCAGCTTTCACAACGAACAATGCTAATCATGATACAATGGCTATCACAGATTACCAACTAACACACCGTACATGTACGACAGAAATGGGTGAAAGTATTTCTTACATCGAGAGGAATAGCCTTCAGTAGAGAGGTCGGGAAAGTGGGGAACCTGGCAGCATAGCCATAGTCCTACCCGAAGGGGAAGACGACAGCACAGTCGTGATTGTGCTCGAGGTGGAATCCGACAAGACCACCATCGCCGTGCTCGAAGGAGATGGCGATATGACCTATAATCGACCATGAGTAACATATGCTATGAATGCAGATCCATACATCTTGCCACATTATCAGATCAATGCAAGATCGAGGGTTCGAGATACTTACAACAAGCGGAACTGCATCATAGATCGGGTGGGAGGGAGATTCCAGCATGCCAAAGTCGGCCTTTGTCACCGCGTCGAGGGGTTCAAACTCCCGCCATGGCCATGGAAATCAAAGGAGGGAGGAGAAGGGAGGAAGAGGGAAGTGGTGGATTTGATTTGGGCGGTAGAAGAGCCGTAGCTAAATAGGCGACGGATTTTGGGCGGGCGGTGAGCGAAATTCTGGCAGGACAAATTCCATCACCGCCAAGCCATAATTTCACTGGAGCGCGTGAGCTCGGACGTGCTCCCGCCATCTCCGATGGGCTGCATCTACAAAAACACAGCGTTCTCCATTTTAGCCGCAACGAAGATGGTTCACTAAAAACGGTCTGACCCTTGCTCACCCTACCAAACGCGCCCTAGGGTGTGTGCAGCTTTGGCCATGTAAAATTAAAAAAGGTACTATCTCTGTTTGGGATTATTAGTCCTAAGAGTTTTTTATATTGTTTGAGATTATAAGGACAATCTTATTTATTAGTCACTCTCGTTCAATGCATGTTCTTTTTTCTCTCATTTCTTTCATGCATGTACTATTGGTGTATGTATATATTAATGAGAGAGAGTTATAGAGTGTCTTGGTATTAGCAACTTGGCTCTCAGAACTATTGATCAATCCTAATTAGAGGCAGTACGATATAGGATTCAGATCTCTTCATGCCATGCAGGCAGAGGCAGCTCCGCAGAAGTACGCGTCCGCAAGCAAGCAAAGCTTGCTGCGAAACCTGCAAACTGAAGCGGTTTGACGTATGGGGCGCAGACCGACCGGCGTGACCGATCGACGCCCGTCTCCGCCGGGTAAAACTGCTGCTCGCACGGATCTCAGAGCAACACGCAAGCAAGCAAGCAATCCCTGAGCGGACGCAGACTGACGTAGCCATGCGCCCGTCCTCTGCCGTGCCACAGCTGGTCGCACGGTGGCGGCCAGCTGCCCCCCTCACCCTCTGCATAGCCCCTCTTGCCATTGGAGGCGGTACATGCAGAGCACATGCCGCCCCTGCGTGCACTGTCAGTCTCATGTCTGTCAGTAGCTCACCGTGCTCCTGTTTGAGCAAGTATCGGGCTTCCGGTGGATTGCTCGTCGTGAAACGACTGACCGATCCGTACTTCTCTAGCGCGGGCGATGGCGTGTTTCACGACCGCATGTAACGCGCGGGTTGCCGAGGAGCCTCGTCGGTAGCGGTCTCGTACTCTCGGTCTGCCTGCAGCTGCATTGCATGCGTGCGGCAGTGGATAAGCTGGCTCGGGCTGGGGAAATGCTCTAGACTATGCACTGTGCGCTTTGGGTATTGGTCTTGGTCAGCTACCCCTGCCGTGCGTGTGACAGCGGGTTGAATGAAACGTGAGCCTGCTCGGCGGGGCGCTACGCTATGATGCCGGTCTACCTCTTTTACCGCTGCCAGCGGTGCGCGCAGCTAGTGTCGTTGATTGTTTTCTGCGGTTTGAACTTCAAATTCTCGGGTGTCCCATGCGGCCATACCTACCTACCTGTGCATCAGAGCATCTCCACTAGGTTCTTTACAGAGCGTTTTTTCGTCCTCGGATTTGGACGTAGCGAAAAACCTGGTGGACAAACTTGTCAACGAGAGGGGCCTTGTCCACGAGAGGAGGCCGAGTTTTCGCCATTTTCTTCTTTTCTCCCGCCTTCCCTCTCCATTTTCTCCATATCTCCCGTCAGCTCGTCGAGCTCCCACCCGCCATGCCGCCAAAGGGTTTCGCCAAACCCCGATCCACCGCCAGCGAAACAACGGAGAAGAAGGCGAGAAAGCCGAGAGTGCCAACGCCAAGACCTGCAGGCGTCACCGACGCCGCATGGCTGGCCCTATGCCGGAAGAGAAATGGCGAATCCGATAGCCGTAGAGACAGGAAGACAAGGGCCAAGGAGGCGAAGGTGCTCGCCGAGGCTCACGCAGCGGCCGAGGCCCAGGCGAAGAGGGAGGCGGCGGCGGCGCGTACACAGTACGGCGGCGTTTGGGGGAGCCAACCCAGCGTCGCCTCGCCGACCGGCTTCTCACCGATTTTGTCGTCCATGTTTTAGGAGAGCCAGACGAACCCGTGGCAGAGGTACTCCTCCCCCGAGTTCGACGACGGTTCAACCCCAACACACTCTTCCCATGCCCCGCACCTCGCGCCCCTCCGGCCTTCAACGTCAACATCAACGTTTCATACTCCATCTCTCTGACGTACGTCGCTTCTTCGTCATCCATGCGCCGCGGTCCTCTTCCGTTCGTCGGAAGTTCGTCGCCCGCAACCTACGGCTAGGCGGATGTCCAGAACATGTTCGGCGGAATGTCAGCCGAAGACTACATGCAGTGCATGATCTCCGCAGGGTCGGCGGCGGTCGGCAATGCATCTTTCTTCACTCAAGAACAGTCCCGGGCTGGCGCCGAACACGGCATCGAGTCCCTAGATTTCGCCAAGCAGACCTAGGCCAAGGAGGTCGACGTGGACACCGAAGAGGATGTCATGGCTCTAGCGAAGTCCAGAGCCAAAGGCAAGAAGAAGGCGGGCACCTCGGCGACGGAGCCCCGGGTCAACTGGACGCCGCTTGAGGACCTTTGCCTCGCCGACGCCTGGAAAGCGGTGAGCATGGATCCCATCACTGGCGTCAACCAAAACTCGGACAATTACTGGAAGCGCGTGAAGCTAGCGTTCGACGAACGCAATCTTTGTGACCCGACGTACAACAAAATTCACATGGAGCGCGGCGAGAAAGCCATGATCAACCACTTGGGCTCATCCAGCAGGCGTGCAGCAAGTGGCACAACATTCTTGAGGAGGTCGACCGCACACCCGTCAGCGGTGAAAGCATGGATGGCAAGGTACTTCACCGAACTCTAGCCGAAGGTACTTGTTCATGGCTATCCCGACACGCTTTGACTTGTCTTTGCAGCTCCTCCGTGCACTCGGCATGTACCGGGACGACACCAAGACGGAGTTCAAGTTCCATCATGTGTTTGCCGTGATAGAGAAATGCGAGAAATGAGCAGACACCCTTGTGACCCTTGGCAAGACCAAAGACATCGTGTACACCCTGGCGGCTCCACCCCCTGCAGCCAACGAAGGGAGGCCGGAGGTCGGCCAGAAGAAGGCGAAGATGCTCAAAGTGGTAGGACCTCCCGTCAAGCGTCTACAAGATTCCATCGAGAAGTGCATCACCGACACGAAGGTCCATACCAAGAAAAGGGAGGAGAAGGCCGATGAGAGATGGGCGCAGTTCCTCTAGAATCAAGACCGCAAGCTCGACCTCCTCAAATCGACCTACGCCGCCAAGAAGAGGAATACGGATCTCTAGTTCCTCATGGGCGGCGAGGACATCTCGACGATGAGAACGCCGGTCAAGGCCTGGTACATGGTGCGACGCAACGCCATCCTCCAGGAGGACGCCCCGCCAGCACGCCACACCCTGCGCCGGCAACATCCGTCACGGCAGCTTCGCCGAGTTCAGCTTCGACCTCCTCCAACCAGTCGGGCGGCCACGACACCGATGACCCTATCCCCGTTGCACCAGACACGCCGGAGGAGGCCATCCCCGTCAATGACTAATCGCCGACCTGTTTCTGCTTGTTCTGTAATAATTTTTCGCCGAACTTATTGGTCGTACTTCTGTCGAACACCTTTGGCCGAGTTTTCGCCGACGAGAACGAATAAATTCGAATATATCTCCGTTTCTTGCTTCGTCTAGAAACACGGCAGAGGTAGTACGATATATGATTCAGATCTATAAAGCGGTGAGCATGGATCCCATCACTGATGCCAACCAACACTTAGAAAATTACTGGAAGCGCGTGAAGCTAGCGTTCGACAAACGCGACCTTTGTGACCCGACGTACAACAAAGTTCACATGGAGCGTGGCGAGAAAGCTATGATCAACCACTTGGGGCTCATCCAATAGGCGTGCAGCAAGTGGCACATCATTCTTGAGGAGGTCGACCGCACACCCGTCAGCGGTGAAAGCATGGATGGCAAGGTACTTCACCGAACTCTAGCCGAAGGTACTTGTTCATGGCTATCCCGACACACGTTGACTTGTCTTTGCAGCTCCTCCGTGCACTCGGCATGTATCGGGACGACACCAAGACAGAGTTCAAGTTACATCATGTGTTTGCCACGATAGAGAACTGCGAAAAATGGGCGGACACCCGCATGACCCTCGGCAAGACCAAGGACGACGTGTACAACCCGGCGGCTCCACCCTGTAGCCGACGAAGGGAGGCCGGTGGTCGGCCATAAGAAGGCAAAGATGCTCAAAGCGGTAGGACCTCCCGCCGAGCGTCTACAAGATTCCATCGAGAAGTGCATCGCCGACATGAAGGTCCATATCAAGAAAAGGGAGGAGAAGGCCGACGAGAGATGGGCGCAGCTCCTCCAGAATCAAGACCGCAAGCTCGACCTCCTCAAATCGACCTATGCCGCCAAAAAGAGGAATACGGATCTCCAGTTCCTCATGGGCGGCGAGGACACCTCGGCGATAAGCACGCCCATCAAGGCCTGATACATGGCGCGACGCAACGCCATCCTCTAGGAGGACGCCCCAGCCAGCACGCCACGCCCTACGCTGGCAACATCCGTCGCGGTAGCTTCGCCGAGTTCAACTTCGACCTCCTCCAACCAGTCGGGCGGCCACGACGCCGATGACCCTATCGCCGTCGCACCAGACACGCCGGAGGAGGCCATTCCCGTCGACGACTGATTGCCGATCTGTTTCTTCTTGTTCTGTAATAATTTATCGCCAAACTTTTTGGCCGTACTTCTGTCGAACACCTTTGGCCGAGTTTTCGCGGCGAGACCAATAAATTTGAATATGTCACCGTTTCCTTCGTTTGAAAACTCGGCATGAAAACACGAGTGGAAAACTGGCCGTTCCTAGACCAAAACCGAGCTCCACCCGACACTAAATAGCGCTGGATTTCGGCCTAAAAACGTCCAACGAGTGGAGATACTCTCGAGGCACGTTTGCGGGACAAAGCGGATCGACGAGCAGAGACACTACTACGGTTCTTGGAAAGAGTAAGTAACACGTTAGCTTTCTTTCTACTAGTACTAAACTGTTTCTTCCTTAATCACTTTTAATTAGAACATCATGTTCCGATTCAAAATAATCTCTACATAAAAAATGCGCGTCGATATTGGTTTTCCTCTTACAATCGGATCCGAGTTTCATTAACCGTATCTTCTCACTTTGTGTTCATGTTTATAGCTTTTAGATGAATTTCATCAAACTCATTGCACACGGTCGTCCGTTTGAATTTTCCTTTCAAATGTAGATTGACCTCGCTATTTCGCACAACTCTTAATTGTAAGTCTTGGTTCGGTGACGAAGGCCAACAAATCTACACCTCTTTACTATAGCATGGTGTTTTTTTTCTCGAAATTCCACCAATCTATTAATAATCATCAACGACAAACAAAGAGTCTAAAAAAAATAAAAATTACAAATAGGTCATTGGACCACCTAGCGACGACTAGAAACACTAGCACGAGCCGAAGGCGCGACGCTGTCCTCGCCCCTCCTTTACCGGAGCCTGGCAAAACTTGTCGTAGTAGAGCTTGTTGTAGTAGACGGATGGAAAGTCGTAGTGCTAAGGTCCAAAAGGACCAACACATCAGAGCAGCAACCATCGCCGAAGATGAATACCATAGATCGCAAGAGACTTGCCTCAAAACACGCCAACGAATACGAAAAACGACCGGATCCAAAGGAATTCGCCGGACACATGACTCCAGCGCCCTCCACTCATGCTAGACGCACCACCAGAGTGAAGATCGGGCGGGAAGGACTTCTTCTGATCTCAGGATGTAGCCGCTGCCTCAGCATCTTGAAGAAGACACTGAAAATAGACTAAATAAAACACTGAAAACTCCCGCCGGCGAGGAGCCGTGGTCCGTCATGGCTCCGGGACCCTAAGACCGCCGGAGACGGGACAAACCGGTGGCGTCGCTAGCGGAGGAAAGAAACCATAGATGGTTTTGTCGGCGCCTCCTGGAGTTACTATAGCACGGTGTTTATGGTTAGGGTTAATGTAGTTATTCATGTGCCACCCAAATTAAATGCATGCAACCAAACTACTGCAACAACTTTTTCTCTGGAACCAAGGATGTTGTGCAGCCTATCAAATAAAAGAATACTCACTTAGCCCGTCCTATTCTCAGAGCAAGGGCAATAGTAGAGCCAACTGTTGGCTAAGGCATTTTCATATCATCTAGAGTGAATCTAATAGCCAACATGTATAATACCTAAAAGAAAAAATATAGTACTTTATTAATGTGTGGTCCACTTTACACTCTCACATAGTGTCTAGGAGCACGTGCATCAGCTGACTCTTAGCTGAGAGCTCACTCATCTTCTCTCTCATCCAACTAAATATAACTATACTATTTTAAGTTTTATAGTCTGCTGACTGGACTTTATTGTACTTTCTCTCAACGGTTCATTGCCTCAGGAGCTCCAAAATAAATGCACCCTACCAAATATGCATTGGAGTCGTGACCAAATTGTGCCACTCATCGTGGTTTGAGCACTAAAAATTCGGCTTAGTGTCAAAAGGAATAAATCCGCATCCTAACAGCAGGATTTTGAATATACTAAAACAGAATCAGAGTAAACTTATGGGTACAAATGGGATATTACTTATGTAGGAATAAATCCGCACCATAGCAGTGGGATTTGAATATATAAAACATATTCCGAGTAAACATACGGGTACAAATGGGATTTCACTTATGTCACACATCTAAATCATTTGAAATTTTATGAAGTAAACTCACATGAGTCTTCTTCAATCCTTATAACTGAAGTTTAATGTTGAACACCAAGCGGGGATAGCTCAGTTGGGAGAGCGTCAGACTGAAGATCTGAAGGTCGCGTGTTCGATCCACGCTCACCGCATAAATATTTTTTTTGCCCCATCCAAATTTCAGGTACTGTAGTAGTGTAGTATATCTGGACTTGTTCTGTTCCCCTCTGGTTCCGCCTTCCGGACCCTAGCCGCCGCCGTCTCTGATCTTCGAGCAAGGACGTAAGCTCTACCTTTTTTCGTTGTTTCTTCCATTGCGCCCCTTGTCAAATTTGCGCAGCCAGTTGATTTCATGTCCATTACTAGAAAGGAACTAAATCACAGCGACCCTAGAACTTTTTTGTTTGTTTCCCTCTAAGCTTTTCGTCAGATCCGCTTCAAGTTGTCCTACATGCCTACAGTTTTTAGCTCAACCTATCTTTGTAAGGACGGTCTAATTTCATCATCTAGGTTACGACTTGTGTCCAATTGCATCATCTAGGTTTTCGTCTCTATATGGGGGCTTGCAACCTTGCTGTCGGTTCTTCATGAGATACAAGGATACTGGGTTCAATTCTAAAATTGGAATCAGCGTTGTTGTTCGTTCTACTATTCCATATAGAAGGATACTGCATCATCTAAGCTATTTTTGATCTATTCCAGACTGATAGGGATTTACTATGTCAGGGGAAGATAAACTATGTCTGTTCAATTCTCTGTTTCTTGATCACATATGTTGTTCAGAAACTAGAATCTTCATTCAATTTTCCTTATCTTGATTTCAAATGTGTTGTTCAGGAACTAGAATCTGTATAAAATTAAATATTGGAACCGAGGTGTGTACCCCTTGTTTTAAAAGAAAAGAGATACTATATATGTTACTGAGTACATGATTTATTCATGACTTGAGGCAAATGAACTGTCGAGAACAGACGGGCTAAGCCAATATTCTTTTTTTTTTGTCTATGTTATGCAATTATGGGCTTGCTGATGGACTGTTTGTTATCTACTACTCTGTTCTTAAAACTGAACTTCCAAAACGTCTTGTATATAGGAACAGAGGGTGTATCAATCTATGCTTATGTTTATGAATTGTGCAACTGTTCATTGCACTATTTATCTCTACATTTCCGGTGATCCTTGTAATAGTGGTTATTTTGCATAACCAGTTCATTTTTCTTCTAGGCGGACTGTAAAAATGATGGGTTCACGAGGTACCAGTGCCGTGCTCTCAAGAGCTGCTCGGATGAGGCAGAAGTTGCAATCTGCTTTGGAGGCCAGCACGCTGGATATTGAAGATGTTTCTTACCAACATGCCGGGCATGCAGCTGTGAAGGACAATGCAAATGAGACGCATTTTAACATCAAGGTAATTTCACCAAAGTTTGAGGGGCAGAGCCTTGTGAAGCGTCACAGGATGGTATATGATCTCTTGACCGACGAGTTGAACTCGGGTCTCCATGCTATCTCAATTGTCGCGAAAACTCCAAAGGAGTCTGGATCATGAGTCTCAAAGAAGCATCGAGTTAATTAGTCCAAAATAAGTCGATTGCTGCAATATCATGTAGCAATGAATCAAACAATAGCAATATGGCATGTTCCTGTCATTGCAAAGACATTGTGTTGCACACTCGTGTTAGAATGAAGTGTGAATTTCCTTATGTGGATGATAGCCTGTGGCCATGGAAGTTATGGAAATTTACTAAGTATTATTTTTTTACCCTTCATGGTCATCCGATGAGTTCTTTTACCTTGTGTGGTGGTGCTCCTGGAGCATTTGACAACCTAAAGATTTTGTGTTTGTGATGGATGTATTTTCTCATTCTTTTTTTTGATGATCAATACTTGTAGTGTACATAAGAGAGAACATTTTGTGATCAATATATAATATATTTATATCAATCGTGAAGTTAGGGTTAAGCAATTATGTTTCCAAGTCTGAATGTCAGTTTTGACTCTGACGAGTGCAACTGTGCAAAAGTATAGCCGACCCACATTACTGTATTATTTTTGTCTTAGTCTATTAAGGCATGAACTGTCTTCTTTATTTTCCTTGCGACCTTAAGAGGACTGGTTCCACTATCTATCAAGCGATAATGGAGCATGCACCACAGTTATCAGGGTTTTGCCCTGACGCTACTGCTAGGAACAGTGTAGCCATGAATTATTTGTCGGGCGGCATTGTTACTGCATCATCTTGTTTGAATCTTCGAATACATCATGCACTTATTTTACATGGTCTCTTATAACTTTCCTATTGGTGCTTTCTTCATAACAAACCTCACAATTCTCTTGCCCGTAATTTTTTTCTTTTACGCAAAAAAAAAATGTCTGAAGCAGCGTCTTTGATAAACTCAAGCTCTGAAATATCCCAGTTGGCAAATTCTCCTCTTTCCTGGATTAGTTGAGCTGTTGAGGGTATGTCCATACCAGGCATATAGCTCAAGTTTAACAGGCTGCGCTTTGTTCCACCACACTGAGTCTGCAATACAGAATTTGTGTTGCAAAATACGAACTGAAGAACGTATTACCCTACGCTTATTTCTGGTTGCATGTATCATCAGGGATGATATGATACGGATGGATTGCTGGTATAATCATTGCAGTTAAGGGAGGCTTGCGTCTGTTAAGCCAGATGAAGAGAGTAAAAACGTGATGAGGAAGCTGGTAAAAAGTGCCCCCATGCAGGATCGAACTACAGACCTTCAGTTTACAAGACTGACGCTCTACCACTGAGCTATAGGGGCATTTTTTCTTAAAGTTATAGAACTAGGTTAATAAAATTGTTGCGTGCAGATCAGTATCTCATATGACACCTAACTTTTTTTTTCTGTTTTTGGGCTGATTGTCAAGATTTAAACATGCATTGCACGTGCTCTTAAAATGATCGTTTCTCCATATATGATTGTAGCTTCTGCTACTCCATCCGGTCCATATTATTGTTCTCAACTTTATCTAGATTCGGACGTATCTAGTTAAATATTTAGCCTAGATGTATCCGTATCTAGACAAAGTTGAGAACAATAATATGGATCGGAGGGAGTATATCATTATATGGTCTTCAAAATAATTTTATCATGATAAATTATGAGGTCACCAACCCCTTAGTAGCTCAAATGTGATTTAATCGTGATAAATGATGAGGTAGATCAGAAGTACTTTATGCATCTGCTAATGATTATATATCCCAGTTAGCCGGTCGATGTCGTTTCTAGTTATTGACAAAAAAAACACGCTGCACATGTAAGCATACTATAGGCATTTGTACCTTCAGTACACTGTCAGTGCAGTTCCGCTTCCATCAAATTGAAAGATTTTTTGTTCCAAAGCCTAATGCCACAATAAGTTTTATCTAGAACATTCCGAGGCTGAAATTTGGGTTTATTTGGCTAGATATAATTATTCCATACCATTTAATTATATAAATAATTCAGTTATGTCGAATAATGTGCCACTGGAACATTACCAGAATGCTAACAAGCTACAGTTTTAGCACTCCCTCCGATCCAAATTAATTGGCTCGGATTTTTCTAAATTTGAAGTCATCTGAATCTAGACAAATCCCAGCCAATTAATTTGGATCGGCGGGAGTATTATAAATGCAATGGATTAGTGAGGATGAAGAAGGTCCTATAAGTATTATAACTGCAATGGATTAGTATTATAACTACAATGGAATAGTGAGGATGAAGAAGGTCCTAGATAAACCATTTTATATCACAGTGATCAGTACATTGGCAGCTCAAGGCACTGGACAAGCTTAGAAAACTGCCATGAAGGTACTCAAATGATTTGACCTTGAAGCTCTATTTTTTACCATGCCTCTCTTCCATTGGTTATTGGTTTAGGATTAGTCAGAGAGCTCGAACAAGTATCTCCACGGAGGCTCGAACAAACTGCCATGAAGGTACTCAAACTGATGTTTCCTTCAGTTTCTGAATTCTTTACTCTTAGGCTCCGATTAGCCATATAACTGTTATTGCCAAGGGAGGAACCAGGATGGCTGTACGCCCATGGCCATCTTTGTTAAACTGTATTACAATGTGTTAGGTTGACTCTCTCCCGGTCGATCCCAACGGATCGACCGACCCCTTATCCGCGCCCTGATCGGGGGCGCCCAACCCTCATATGGTTGGTGGGCCCTTGTGGCAGCGCTATAAAGAGGAGGTGGGGGCCGAGGCACACGTTACGAGATTCGACGCTGCCGCCGCTCCCCCCACCTACATCCCTACCGATTTAGGGTTCCTAGCGCGAGCCACGGGAAGCACCGCCGTCGCCACCGCTTAGTCACCCTAGCCACGCTCTCGCCGTCGACCAAGATGGTAAACGGGTCATCGAGTTCCTCCACCGGAGAAGGTACCCCTCTCCCTCTCTCTCTCTGTGTAAGATCCAAACACTAGCCTTGCCTCTACCGAATCGATCTAGATCTCTGTAGATCCTAACAATGGTATCAGAGCCATGTGCTCCGTAGATCGTTTCCGTGTAGAAAGGCAAAAGCAAAGGAAAGAAAACCCTAACCCAAAAAGGGCAAAGTGCGCCGCCCATCTGGGCCGCGCCGTCCCACTCGATCCCTATGCGCATCGGCAAGCCGAGGCATAGGGAAGAAGGACCAACCCCATATGGGGCAAAGTAAAGAAATCCCCGTTTACCACAGACAAAAGCCCCTATTTTTTCCCCGTTTCACCACAAATCCGAAAAGAATATCAAAGAAAGCCCTGGATCCTGACCCCGAATCAAACAAAAAAAAGGAAAAGGGCACTCTCGGCCGCCGCCGAGATGTGTCGCTGCCGCTGAGCCGTTTGACGGCGGTGCGCTCGCTCTGAGGTGAACGCACACGCCGGCAAAGGGGCTAGGGGGCGCGGCTTCTCGCCATGCTCCTGTGCTACTTCGAACGGGAATGGAGAGGGGTCGGTGGAGGTGAATGGTAGAGAAAAGAAAAGGAAGGGAGGAGGGAGGGGCTCGCCGCCGGCGTCGCGCCAGGCGGGGCGGCCACCTCGCCTCACTCGCATGGGGGGCAGACCACGGGAGTGTTTTCTCTCCGCCGCCACAGGCGCGAGACAAACAGGGGGAGCGGGGGGTCGAATGGGTGCTAGGGTTAGGGAGGGCTGGGACGCGGTCCTATTTAGACCTGGCGATACGCGCGGACAACCGTGCGATGCCGGCCTGCGGGATCGGACGGCCAGGAGGCGTGCGTGGGGTCGGCGCTGGGCCGATGGGCCGCCGCTGTGCTGCAGGCCGAGCGGTATGTTCAGCTGCGTGCGGGAGAGCACAAGAGGCCGGCCGGCTGTGGGCCGTTGCAGGCCGAGGGTGAGTTACATGCCGCACAGAGAGCGTGGGCTGTTGTTTTCGCCCAGTTTTTCCTGTTTTATTTTTACAAAAGCAGGTTTTGGCAATTTTAATCAGTTTTTGATGAAATTTGTCCAAAGTTTTTTGCCTATTCAAACTTAACCAACGGGATGTTTGTTTTAGGAAACAGTAAAGTACAAAGTATTGCTTCTGAAAAATAGAAAGTTTAATGTATTTTATTCATTTCTTCTGCTGCAAATAGTTAAAGGGCTCTTTTAAAATTTAATAAAGACAAATGTGATATTAAATTTTTAAGAGCATGTTAAAGTTATATTCTGGTCATATTCATGTTATTTTTCTGACCAACGTTATAAATAGCATGATTGTGATTAGTGTGTTATTTCAAAGTAATTAAAGTCGTGTGCTTTTGATTCTATGTTCTGCCCAACGGTGATATAGAATTATTTGCATAAACATTTGTATGTCTTAATTTTAACCAACGTTGGATTAATACATGCAATTGTTATTGTTCTCACTTCTTTGTGGTTTTCAGGAGGGTTCTACTTGATGAACTGCATCAAGGAGGTCCCCACACTGAGAGGTGACAATTACTCCGAGTGGAGAAAGAAGGTGGACTTCGCGTTCATCTGCGCTGAGGTGGATTGGGTCCTTGAGACCAAGCCTCCCACCAAGCCGACAGAGCCCATCAGAGATGTTGCCGATGATGATGTTGCATGGGACAGAAAGAAAAGAGACTATGCTCCAGTAGAGCTGGCATACTCCATAGAAAACCAAAAGTGGCAGAACGTCAACAAGAAATGCATGGCATTTATAAATAATACAGTTGAGCCAGCAATTGTTGGTTCAATCACAGAGTGTGCTTCCGTAGGGGAGTACATGGAAAAGATAAAGAGTCAGTTCACTGGCTCTTCAAATACATATGCAACCCAGCTGCTGAAGCAGCTGGTGACAGAAAAGTATACAGGAGGTGGACATGGCATCAGGGAGCACATCCTCTGGATGAGTAACATGGTTGCCAAATTGAAGGCCATGGAAGCTGATCTGGAGATAAAGCTTCCTCTCCTTGTCCATATGGTCATGATGTCACTACCTTAATAGTTTGAGAACTTTGTTGTCAATTATAATATGGCCCCTGAAAAATGGGACATAGAAAAGACCATCGCCATGTGCGCAGAAGAAGAGGAGAGGCTCAAAACCCAAAATGGTGGTTCATTGAACCTAGTGAATGACAACAAGAAAAGGACCTTCACTCACAGCAACCATGGCTCTCCTTCTAAGCCACACGGTAAAGCTCCCATGCACTATCAGCATCAGCACAGGCCTGCTCACCCAGTGAACAAAGACGCTTGTCTTCACTGCGGTAAGAAAGGGCACTACAAGAAAGATTGCTCTGTTTTTCTAAAGGAGCTAATGGCAAGAAAAGGTAACAATATAGTTTCATTTGTAAATGAATCTTTGTATACACAGTTTTCAAAATCTACTTGGTGGATTGACTCAGGGGCAACTGTTCATGTTGCAAATTCTTTACAGGGATTCCATTCGACGAGGACTATGAAAAGAAACGAAGGATGCGTTGAAGTCGCAAATGGAGTCCAAGCGGATGTTGAGGCCGTTGGTGACATCTCTTTGGAGCTTGCCGATGGATCAATGATCTTGCTTACGGATGTTCTTTATGTTCCTTCTTTGCATAGAAACTTAATAAGTGTGTCGCGTTTGGACAAAGTTAATTATCAGTGTCATTTTGGACATAGCCAGTGTGCTATTTATTGTAATAAAGATTGTGTGGGTATTGCTTTCCTCCATAATGAGCTTTATTTATTATCCACTCGCGAGAAAGTTAATTCTGTGTGTAAAGTGAAAGAGAATGTTTCCTCGTCGGATAAAGAATCAAAGAAAAGAAAGAGAACTCAAGACTCATCGAAATTATGGCACTGTCGTTTAGGCCATATTTCGAGGAGGAGAATAGAAAGACTAGTTAAAAACGATATTCTTCCTCCGCTAGAGTTCTCCGATATAGAGCAATGCATCGATTGCATTAAAGGAAAGTATGTAAAGCAAATCAAAAAGGGTGCAAATCGAAGCGCCGAAACACTAGAAATTATTCACATCGACATATGTGGACCGTTTCCTGTGAAAAGTGTGGATGGTTATGACTCGTTCATAACATTCACAGATGATTACTCCCGTTATGGTTATATTTATCCAATTAAAGAAAGATCGGAAGCGCTGGATAAATTTAAGATATTCAAAGCTGAAGTTGAGAACCAACATAGTAAAACAATAAAGATAGTAAGGTCTGACCGTGGAGGGGAGTACTATGGTCGACACACCCCATATGGCCAAGTCCCTGGACCTTTTGCAAGGTTCTTACAGGAGACTGGCATAGTGGCCCAGTATTCGATGTCGGGCGAGCCTCAGCAAAATGGAGTAGCTGAAAGGCGTGACCGTACCCTTATGGATATGGTTCGCAGCATGATGAGTTACTCCACCTTGCCATTAGGATTGTGGATGGAGGCATTAAAAACCGCCATTCATATTCTCAATAGAGTACCAAGCAAGTCGGTGCCCAAAACACCGTATGAGTTATGGACGGAGAGAGTCCCCTCGCTGAAACACCTAAGGGTGTGGGGGAGCCCAGCTGAGGCCAAAGTATTTAATCCAAATATTGCAAAGCTTGACCCTAAAACAGTTAGTTGTCATTTCATTGGCTATCCTGAAAAGTCAAAAGGTTTTTGTTTCTACTGTCCAGATAGATACACAAAGTTCGTAGAAATGAGACATGTTGTCTTCTTAGAGGACGAAATGATGAGGGGGAGCATGGTAGCTCGGAAAATTGATCTTGAGGAGAAGAGGGTGCATGCACCTAATCCGATGACTCGGGAGCCATTCTTCTCGCTGCCTGTTGTTCCTGCATCGACAACCCCTGAGGTTGTGGTGCAAGCACCTATTGCAACTCCACCCGTGACAATAGTGAGTGAGGATCCGGAACCTGTCCGTCAGGAGCCGACTGAACCCACTGTTGAGCGTGAAAGGGAGCAGCAGCAGCCACCTCAACAAGATGTGCCAACCAATGAGGCACCTAGAAGGGCACAAAATGTGCCAATAGATGAGGCCCCTAGAAGGTCTCAAAGAGTTAAAAGATCAACAATTTCTACTGATTATAAAGTCTATAACACAGAAAGAGTTCAAATGGAGAATGATCCCACTTCATTTGAAGAAGCCATGAGTAGCCCTCACTCATCCAAGTGGTTAGAGGCCATGGAAGATGAGATGAGGTCAATGAGTTCCAATGAAGTTTGGGACTTAGAGGAAATTCCCAAAGGAGCCAAAACAGTAGGCTGTAAATGGGTCTACAAAATTAAATGTGACTCTAGGGGGAATGTGGAGAAGTACAAAGCACGGCTTGTGGCAAAAGGATTTACACAAAGAGAGGGAGTAGATTACAATGAGACTTTTTCTCCAGTCTCGTGTAAGGATTCCTTCAGAATCATAATGGCACTAGTTGCACATTTTGATTTAGAGCTGCATCAAATGGATGTAAAGACGGTATTTCTAAACGGGGATTTAGAAGAAAGAGTCTACATGAAACAACCTAAGGGTTTTGTCATGGAAGGAAAGGAAAACATGGGATGCCGCCTAAAGAAATCCATTTATGGATTAAAGCAAGCTTCCCGACAGTGGTATCTAAAATTTAATGAGACCATTAAGAAATTTGGGTTTAAAGAGAATGTTGAGGACAACTGTATTTACGCAAAGTTTAAAAGTGGGAGATATATTTTCCTAATTCTGTATGTGGATGATATCTTGCTTGCTAGCAGCAATGTCGGTCTACTACTAGAAACAAAGAAGTTCTTGTCCTCAAACTTTGACATGAAAGATCTTGGTGAAGCTTCATATGTTTTGGGCATAGAAATTCACCGAGATAGATCAAATGGGGTTCTAGGACTGTCACAGAAGGCATACCTAGAGAAGATTATAAAGAAATACAGTATGCATGCGTGCAATACCACACCTGCTCCTATAGTCAAGGGCGACAGTTTTGGGAAATTTCAATGTCCTAAAAGTCAATATGAGATCGATCAAATGAAAGCAGTACCATATGCTTCGGCCGTTGGAAGCTTACAGTATGCACAAGTGTGCACTCGCCCTGACTTAGCTTTTATCACCGGGGTACTTGGTAGATATCAAGAGAATCCAGGCATAGAGCACTGGAAGATGGTAAAGAAAGCTTTGCATTATGCGCAAGGCACAGAAGACCTCATGCTAACATATAGAAGGTCTGATTCCCTAAAAATAAGAGGGTATTCAGACGCTGATTTTGCGGGAGACAGAGACGATCGAAAGTCCACGACAGGATACGTCTTCACTCTCGCAGGAGGGGCTATTTCGTGGAGAAGCTCCAAACAGTCAATAGTTGCATCATCCACGATGTATGCAGAATTTATAGCTTGCTATGAGGCAACGGGGCAGACGATATGGTTAAAGAAATTTATACCCGACTTGAAAGTGGTAGATTGCATTAACAAGCCACTAAAGATGTACTGTGACAACGAGCCCGCAGTATTTTATGCTCACAAGAACAAGTTGAGTAATGCTTCCAAACCAATAGAGATAAAGTATTATGATGTGAAAGATAAGATCCAGGTGTTGGAGATATGCCCAAGAGGCAATAATAAAAGTGATTATTATTATATCTTTGTGTTTATGATGAGTGTTTACATCACATGCTATAATTGTATTATAAGGAAACACTAATACATATGTGTTTTGTAAACATATAAGAGTCCCTAGTAAGTCTCTTGTTGAACTAGCTTGTTGATTAATTGATGATCATGGTTTCCTGATCATGGACATTAGGATGTGATTAATAACAAGGTTATATCATTAGGAGAATGATGTGATGGACACACACCCATAGTAAGCGTAGCATAAGATCAAGTCATTAAGTTCGTATTGCTGTAAGCTTTCAAACACGTAACCTATTCCTTCGACCATGAGGTTATGTTAATCACCATCACCGGATGGATACTTTGATGACATCAAACGCCGCGTCGTAACTGGGTGGTTATAAAAGTGTCATTGGGTATTATGAAAGTATGTGTTGAAGCGCATGAACCAAGATTGGGATTTGTCCATCCATATGACAGATAGATATGCTCTGGGCCCTCTCGGTGGAATGTCATCTAGTTAGCTTGCAAGCATGTGACTGGGTCACAAGGGATGACATATCACGAAACGGGTAAAGAGTACTTATCAGTAACGAGGTAGAACTAGGTATGGAGATACCGACGATCAAACCTCGGATAAGTATAGTGTCGCGAGACAAAGGGAATTAGTTTCGTATGTAAGTGGTTCAATCGATCACGAAGTCATCGTTGAGTATGTGGGAGCCATTATGGATCTCCAGGTCCCGCTGATGGTTATTGATAGGAGATGTGTCTCCATCATGTCTACATATTCACGAACCGTAGGGTGACACACTTAAGGTTCGAAGTTGTTTTAAGTAGATATGGAATATGCGTTGGAGACCGAATGTTGTCCGGAGTCTCGGATTGGATTCGGGACATCACGAGGAGATCCGGAATGGTCCGGAGAATAAGATTCATATATAGGAGATCATTTTATGAGTTAGGAAATGTTCCGGAGTGTTTGTATGAGGATTCTAGAAGGTTTCGGAATGTTCCGGAAGGTTCTAGAAGATATCTTGGAGTTTGCTTGAAAATCAAGATAGGGATCAAGGAGTCCTGGTGGGTCAAGATACGGATTCGTGGGGGAGGAGGACTCCTCCCCCCACCTCCAATCCGCCGGCCATAGAGAGGGAGGGGAGTCCTACAAGGACTCCCCCTCCCTAGGCGCCTTCCCTCTTTAAATAGAGGGGCAGGGGCGCCCCCTCCTCCTAAGCTCTCATAATACCCAATCTCTGCCGCCTCTCTCCTCCACCATCTTCTGCACAGGCATAGGCGAAGCCTTGCAGAATTCTCTACTCCACCACCACCACGCCGTCGTGCTGCTGGGATTCCGTGGAGAAGATCTACTACCTCCGCTGCTCGCTGGAACGGGGAGAGGAAGGTCTGCTTCGACTCTGCACGTGTGACAGACTGCGGAAGCGCTGCCGAATCGTGGCGCCGGAAGGATCGTCTACTTGACCAAGGGCGGAAGCGCTGCTGGAACGCGACGCCGGAAGGATCGTCTACTTGACCGAGGGCGGAAGCGCTGCTGGATCGCGACGCCGGAAGGATCGTCCACACGATCTTGAGATCGGCAAGTGATCGACTACATCAACCACGAGATCTAATCTCGTTAACGCTTTCGGATCTACGAGGGTTAGTTCCCATCTATCTCGTTGCTCATGTCTAATAGATTAGATCTTGGCTTTTATCTAGATTAGATCTAGGTTTTGTTCGTTCTTGCGGTAGAAATTTTTTGTTTTTCATGCTACGAACCCATCACCAGGATCACACTATAAGACTCGAGTATATAAGGACAAAGGATATGCTTGCGGATCCGCTAACGAAAGGCTTACCACCCAATGTGTTCAAGGAGCACTTAGCCGGCATGGGTTTAAGTTAAAGCCTATGATTTCTGGATTGAAGAGGCCCAAAAAGAAACAGAATTTGTTTCAAAACAAGAGGTATATTGTAGCTGTCTGATTCTATCGGCAATTGAGCTGTGACGATAAAACATGCTCTATGTACCAAACTGTGATGAAATGAGTAAAGTATAAAGTAAAAAAATAAAGTCGAGATCAAGGGGGAGAATGTTAGGTTGACTCTCTCTCGGTCGATCTCAACGGATCGACCGACCCCTTATCCGCGCCCTAATCGGGGGCGCCCAACCCTCATATGGTTGGTGGACCCCTGTGGCAGTGCTATAAAGAGGAGGTGGGGGCCGGGGCACACGTTACGAGATTTTACGCTGCCGCCACTCCCCCCACCTACATCCCTACCGATCTAGGGTTCCTAGCGCGAGCCACGGGAAGCACTGCCGCGGCCACCGCTTAGTCACCCTAGCCACGCTCTCGCCGTCGACCAAGATGGTAAACGGGTCATTGAGTTCCTCCACCGGAGAAGGTACCCCTCTCCCTCTCTCTCTCTCTCTGTAAGATCCAAACACTAGCCTTGCCTCTACCGAATCGATCTAGATCTCTGTAGATCCTAACACAATGTGCTACAACAACTCACTTTGTGCTCATGCCCCGGCCAGGGCAGGCTTGCGATGGGCGTATCTCCGCCACTGGTTATTGCATTGATCTTCTTGAATTCTTCATGAGACCTATCTAATTATCATCTTTCATAGGTTTTGCGTGAGCTTAGTCTTATAAGAAACTTTAACTATAAGTTGTTTAAATAATTGTATTGTGAACTTCAGGACTAATTTTTGGACATACTTTCGATACTTATATCCCTGTTATTGGTTAACCACCACTCCTGATTTTTCTCTTATGCGGGATTTTTAAAGCTTGTATTGTGAAGATCCTACATTTTTCCACTGAAAAGTCTGGTATACAATCGCCGATCAAAATGAGCATGCAGGGATTTTTAAAGCTTGCATACCTGTAAAAAAATATATAGCAACGTTGAATATCATGTGAAGGCTATACAGGTTTCATTTCTAATGCATTTAACCCTCTGCACATATGACATATCACTGTTCTGCTATCGATTATGTTTTTGTAATAGCTCTTTGCAACAGAATTTTTCAAATTTGGCTGACAAAGCTTGTCTTCAAGTAAGTAGTTGCTTCTTACTTAATTTTTCAGATTTTGCTAACAAAACGTGTCTTCAAGTAAGTAGTTGCTTCGTACTGAAATTTTCAGATTTGGCTAACAAAGCTTGTCTTCAAGTAAGTCGTTGCTCACTGGTCAGACATCGCATTGCTTCCCTCGAGAAGATTTTCTGCTATTTCAATGATAGCATCTCCAGTGGTCTGTATGATCACTGACAGGTCGCATTTGCTCCTCTTACGAAGATTGCCTACTATTTAGACGATGGCATCTCCAGTGGTTTTTATCTACAAATATGATCATCTAAAAGTTATATTTTTAGCTTATTGCCTTCTATAAATACTTAGATGTAAATGTCACAAATTCAGATGATTCACTGATTTATAGTGCAGTAAGTTATTTTTTGGTGGAACAAAACCGTACAACATTACACTCGAAAAATGTGTCGGTGTTACAACATCACAGGTAGAGGAAGCATCCAGCTCTAGAAACGAAATATTTACCTATTTTATGTTAACCATTTTTTAGGATAGTGCTTCTCAGATCACCCAGCGTTTTGGTTTATACTCAGGAGTAATAAGCAGCTAAGTGATGGATAAACTCAGGTGGCTCAGTCAAATCTCTCAAGAACTATGTTTTAGAAAATATCGTGTTTTTGGTTACCAATGTATTGATTTTTAATTTTTGTATATTCTTGCAAAAAATGTAACTAACTTACCGTACATAATAAACTTGAATACTTCAGTTATAATCCTAAACCATGTTTCAAACTATCAACACCTTTAGTTTTTGTTACTGCCTTGACATTTTGATGAGAAGGGATGTATTGAACAACCTAATGAAATTTCATCAAAGTTCTTTTTTTTTAAACTAATTTCATCAAACTTCTAAGTTAATAAGTCTCCGTCAGGTAGGCAATAATTAAAAGAAGGCTAATAAGAATTTGTGTCTACTCTTTTCTCTAGATTAGATTTTCATTCTACTGGCGTGCACATCTACTAGTTGCAGTTAAGGGAGGCTTGCGTCTGTTAAGCCAGATGAAGAGAAAACGTGATTGGGAAGCTGGTAAAAAAGATGTGAGAAAAAGTGCCCCCATGCAGGATCGAACTACAGACCTTCAGTTTACAAGACTGACGCTCTACCACTGAGCTATAGGGGCAATTGTTGATATAAAAAGATTTGAAAGATATTTATAAATATCCCTAGCTAAGCTTTCGAATTAACCTAATGCATTCAGCCTGTTTTTCCACATATTTCAGACAAACAATTCAGGAATAAATAGCAGCAGAGCAGTATTGAGGCATTCAAGTAGTCAACAATAAAAGTCACAATATGGCTCCATACGAGGGGAACTACAAGCCTGAATACTTAGCCTTCATAAGAAAAGCAGCTAAATGTTACCAGGAAAGACTGGTATTTTCCGATGTATCCAATCTCTGTTGAGTAAAAATGTTGCCTGACAATACTTTAAGAAATTACAATCAGACTACATGCGCATAAAAGCAAATACCGCTTGGAGAAACTAAAGTGATACAATAGAGTTCAGCAGTCATACAAACACAACAGAGTTTATTCCACATCTTCCTCCTTATGAACGTTGATCTGGCCTTCAGTGAAATCGCATGGCTTGATGGGCACACCTAATTGCTTGCGCATTTTTCTCATGATAAATGCCTCGCTTTCTTCACATATTGAAACCACAGCCCCTTTCCGCCCAAGACGTCCAGTCCGACCAGCTCTGTGGGCATAGTGTGTAGAGTCTGTCGGTAAATCCAGGTTAATCACAAGGTCGCATTCTGGCACATCCAATCCTCTGGCGGACAACTCATTTGTGACTAGAACTCTGAATTCACCGGCCTTAAACTTTTTCAAGACTGTTGACCTTGCAAGCTTTCCAAGGTCTCCATGTAGCTCAATAGCTTTCATCCCACGGGCCTCCAATTTAAATACAACATCCTTCAGTGGCTTGGTGTTGTTCATAAACGCAATCACCGTCTGTGCGTCCAGAGCATGAATGCATCTCCTTAAGGTGTCAACTTTATGTTGAGCCTTGGATGTACAATAGTAATGGTCCAATGACGGAGGTAAGCTGTCAACTGCAGCTTGATTAACGGACATTGCTGGATCGGAGTTAGGTTCACCCTGGGACAGCATAGGCCTTGGAACAGCAATTGAATCGAGAGGAACAACACTCTTAGCCCTAACAAGAACTGGGTCATGGCCCCAACTCCTGGCTGCACGTATAACTGAAAACGGTATTGTTGCTGATACCAAGATTGTCTGACGCTCAGACCGCCTAGCAAGTGGACCAAGGATGCCACTAGAAGATGAAGTACCAGATCTCCTTCCAACATGCTCTAGTATTCTATGCATATCCTCACGATAATTAAATGATAAAAGCTGGTCGACTTCATCCAGTACAAGAAAACGGCAGTTGTGGGTCTGTAGCTTACCCGCTGCTGAAATTTCCGAAATACGGCCAGGTGTTCCAACAACAATAATTGGCTTGTTCTTCTTCAATGCTTCTTCTTGCCTTGAACGGTTAGCACCACCGACAAGCTGCTGGACAAGTCTTTTATCATCAGGGCCTAATATCTTCTCCACCTCTCGCACTATCTGCATTCCTAATTCTCTTGAAGGAGCAACAACAACTGCTTCTATGCCTGATCTCTTGTCAGAATTACCCTGCTCTCCAGCCCTCTTCAGGGGGCCTATTTCAGAAAGAATAGGGAGAAGGTATGCAAGGGTTTTCCCCGACCCAGTATAAGATTGGATGACCACATCATGCCTTTGTGATATGACTGGAATAGAAGCAGACTGGACCTCGGTCGGAGAAGTCAGACCTTCCTTGTTCAACCGGTCAATGAGCAAAGGCGGCAAACCAAGCTCTTCAAATGAACTTGCAGAAAACAAAGCCTCATCAATCTTCAGTTTCTTCTTCACCACCGGTGACTTTGGTAAGGTGCTCTTCGCTGGCCTGAGATTAGGTGAATAAGCTTTCTTTGGCTTCACACCGAAGGAAGAGTCTCTTGAGCTCGGCCTCGGGCCTCCAGTTCGTGGAACCCTTTCCTTCTTCACATAGTCAGCTTTGCTTTGGACTTCAAGGTTAGCTAGAGTCAGTGCGCTGCCGCTGTCCTCGACAGCTTGACTGCCCCTCCAAGCACTCTGATGAAACCCAGCTGCCCGAGGCAGCAACAGCATTCTGAACGGAAGATGGTCGCCGACGACAAAGCATGACCGAGATGATGCCAACGCAAGAACATTCCGATGAACTTGCCCTATAATTAGCCTCATTTATACAGTACTGAATAAACCTCAAAAGGAGCACCTGACCTCGACAATTCTATCTATGTTTCAGACTCTTATTTCAGCAACTTCGTGGCACCTGTGCGCTCGTGGCTGTGCAAAACAATCATACAATCAGGTCAGGGTGAGTTAGAAGACCAGGGACGGATCTACATGACGTGCAGGTGCACATGCCAAACATTTGTGCAAGTTAGTTTGGGGTTAATTAATCTCTGGATGATCAGAAGTTCATACCTCTAAAATCAATGTGCGGGATTGACGACCTGGTGGAGGCAGCAGGGTCGCGGCGAGGCAGAAGGGGAACGGCGATGGCGGCGACGCGGGAGGGTTGTGAGGTGGACTGGGCTGAAGGGTCTGAGGCGTCGGCGGTGAAGGTAAGGTACGGCACGGCACGGCACGGCGGCAGCTCTGGGGCACAGCGGTGCTGGACTGTAGGTGAGATTTTGGAGCCGTACTGGCTGGGTTTTGGGTAGGTCGGAGCAGAAGAGCAGGGTGGCTGCGCGGGCGAGGAGGGGATAGGGGAGAGGCGGAGGTAAAGGTGCGGGACGATGGAGAGGGAAAATCTAGCTGCGGAGGAGGTGGACTTCGACGGCCCGGATTATTCGCTGATAGGGTAATATTTTTTGTGAGAAAAAATCAGCAAGTGTAGATGGATTTTCTTTCGACAAAATTGTAGAGAGATGAATGCTGGGCCTGAGCTGTAAAACTTGTCAAAACTAAGCTCCTGAACTATCAAACTCAGTTCAAAACTAAGCTCATGAATTATAAAACTTGTTCAGAACTAAGGACGCGTTTGGTACCGTGCATTAGGTACAGGCAGGCTCGCTGGCGCCGAAAACGGCATGTTTGGTTACCTGAAACCCTCCTCCCCCGTCCCCCTGTTGTGTCCAGCACGGGTCTCAAAGCAGCCCAGAGCCAGCCCTAGGGACAACGGGCGAATCGGCCGTTTCGTGAAGCCAATCTCGGCTAGGCGCAAATTGGGCCGCCGCCGCCCAACGGTTGCACGCGTGGGGAAACGAGGAAGACGCGAATAACTCCCTCCCCACTCTATATCGCTCTTGCTGTCACTGTCCCACTCTTCCAGTCCCCACCCGTCCCATCAGAGAGACCCATGGCCTCCTCCTATCCTCCTTCGCCGCCGCCTCCGGCCAGCCTTCCCGCTGGTAAGGTTGTGTCCCGCGTCAAGCACATACACCACAAGCAGGCTGGGCGCGCCGTCCAGCACGCCATCGAGCGCGTCGTCGGCAAATACGAGGCAGGGGATTGAGGAGCGCGACCGCGCAAGTCGAAACTGCCATTGTACCCTCTCTATGGCGGCCATCGCCTATTTCGAGGACGCCTCGCGAGGCACCTATAAGGGTTTCGGTAGTCGGGGTGATGAGATCCATGGGGATTCCATCGGGGTTTTTCCCCGTCCCGACCCGCTTCAGCCCTGACCCCTCCGCCAACGCATTGAGGGCAGCTGCCATCATCGCAGGGGCGCCAGGGTCGAGCAGCAAGATGGCGGGGCCACCAGCCTTCACAGCCGTGCCACCAAGACGGGACCTGCCGTTCCCGCCGAAGTTTACTCCAATCTTGATAGGGTTTCCCGGCATGAATCCGGCCTTATCGACCGGATTTGCAACGGCAGCAGTAGGCGGCGGCCCCTCCGGGCAGTTCGTGGCCACGATGACCGCTCCAGCCCCTACCACAATAGCCTAATCCACCTCGGCTTCGCCCATAGCTTCGGCGATTAGGCCATAGACCGCTCCGCCGCATGTGAGGGTTTTCTTTTCCCCATATGTTCTTGTAAATTAGTTGCACAATGTTGGCCTTTGTTGCTTGGTTAGCATATGTTTGTTGCTTGGTATGTTGCACAATTGTAGATTAGCATTTGTATGTTGCTTCAAATGTTGCACAATTGTAGATTAGCAACTTGTGAAAGGGGTATGCATGTGTAGATCAATGCCACTTGCTTGCTCATTTCTATTTGCTTGATCACTATCATTACCATCTGTATGTTTCTTGATTAGTGACATTTGCTTGAACACTACTATTACCATCTGTTTGTTGCTTGCTCAGTGCCATTTGCTTGATCACTACCATCACCATTTGTATGTTGCTTGATCACTACCATTACCACCTATATGTTGCTTGCTCATTCCTATTTGCTTGATCACTGACATTACCATCTGTATGTTGCTTGATCAATACCATTTGCTAGTATGCAATGTAGCTAGTTGTTTTTGCACAATTCATTTGCTAGTATAAAATGTATTCTGATCACTTGTGATCGGCAAGGTACCCAAGCAGGTCTGGGACACGTTCTGCAGGAAAACAGTTTCTCCTGTACTAGGGTACGAGGACTTCATCCGAGACCTCCCTCCCTCAACGGCTAGACCAGCCCTCAATAGCTTGCTGGCGAAAGTGCAGTCAAAGAAGAAATCGCCAGGGCCGCCCTCCTCGCATTGGTCACTACAACAATGACGACCTCCCTCATCGCTTCTACATCCAGATCAATCCCACAGACATGACTGCACTCCAGCTCTCAGACAACATGAAGGCGGTGGTCCTGAAGCAACTGCAAATAAGGAAGCAGGTCTGCACTATCCCCTGAAGACCTCCTCCTTCTCTAAGTACGGTGGGCAATTGTAGATGTTCGAGGGGCAAATGTACTTCATGAAGGGTTGGAAGGACTTTGCGTTGAAGATCAAGTTGTGGGTTGGTGATGTCCTCGCCTTGAAGTACATGTACAAGCAGAAGGGTTTCAAGGTGACTCTCTTTAGGGCTTTCAACAACACTGAGGAGTTGATCACCTGTGACATGGTAATCTAAGGGCCCTCTGTTGTTCGTTGTACATATTAGTAGTCTCCGTTATGTGCTTGGTGGATGTAGTATGGAACCACTGTCTTTTGTCTCAGGGTTGTGTACCTCTAGCATGAATAACTTATCAGGTAGCATGGGATGCACCTGGCTATGAACTACCCTAACTAGTATATAGTTTCTATGATATGTTCTTATATGTGCTCTATTCATATGAATGTGGTGTGTTTGATGTTCTATGTTGATTTGTTATGGTAAGTGATACGTTCATTTTGTATCACTATTCTATATCATAATTTATTGTCATTCATTGATATATTTCATATTAAGAGATGATATTTTTGTTATTTCATCTATTTTTGCATGATTGATGACTTTTGGAGGATGAACCACTGGAGTCAGGATTCTGATGGAAAAAGCACTATCCTGATGCAATTTTGGCGAAGAGCAGAAAATCCCAGAAAATATATGGAAATTTCTATTTTTCCAGAAGATGAAGGAGGCCAGAAGGAGGAGTGAAGATGGGCCACAGGGGCCCCACACCACCCCCTGGCGCGGGCCAGCCCTAGCCGCACCACCAGGTGGCGTGGCCACCCTGGCCCACCTCTAGCATCGCCCTTTGGCGTATATAATCCCCTCGAAACCCTAAGACTCGGAGAGCAACCACAGAAAGGTTCCGCCGCCTCTGCGGGGCGGAAACTACAGAGAGAGAAAGAGCTCTCCGGCAGGCAAAAATCTGCCGGGGAAGTTCCTTCCCAGAGAGGGGATATTGTCGCCATCAACACCGTCATCAAGCTAGACTTCATCAGGATCATCATCATCATCATCTCCACCAGCACTAGCACCACCACTCCGTACCGCTGTAACAATTGGGTTGAATCTTGCATAGTTCTTAGGGGAAACTTTCCCGGTGTTGATTACTTGTTATAGTTGATGCTATTGAGTGGAACCATTAATTTATTATTCATGTTCAGATTGTTACTTATCATTATTTCATCTCTGATCTTGATCCATATGATGTCTCGTGAGTAGTTTGTTTAGTTCTTGAGGACATGGGAGAAGTCATGTTGTTAGTAGTGGAATTGTGTTGAGAAATATTCAATGGTTTGACATTTAAGTTGCGGTGTTATTCTTCTAGTGGTGTCATGTGAATGTCGACTACATGATACTTTACCTTTATGGGTCTAGGGAAATGCATTGTGTATTTGGCTACTAATCGTGGGTTTGCCGGAGTGACAGAAACCTGAACCCCCATTAGGAAACCTTTGCATAAGGGAGTGTAGGATCTCAAAGTTTAAGGTTGTGGTTAGGTTTTTATCTTAATTACTTTCTTGTAGTTGCGGATGCTTGCAAGGGGTATAATCACAAGTATGTATTAGTCCTAGGAAGGTCAGTACATTAGCATAAGTTCACCCACACAATACTTATCCAACCAAAGGAGAATAATCAACTATATGAAGCGAAAGCACTTGACAATATTCACATGTGTCCTTGAGAACGTTTGGTCATCTTAAGTAATACAATCGGCTTGTCCTTTGCTAAAGAAAGGATTGGGCCACATGCTGCAATTATTATTATTATCTTTTATTTACTCGCACTTTATTTATCTGCATTATCAAAAACCCCTAAAAATATGTTTACTAAGTATTTACAGAGAATTCCTGATCCACACCACTTGTCAACACTTTCTATCCCTCGTTGGGTTCGACACTCTTACTTATCGAAAATACTACGATGCACCCCCTATACTTGTGGGTCATCAGTAAGATCACCACTTTTGAATGTGGTTAGTGTATCAGCTTGTATGCGCAAAGAGAGGGAACCTGGCTAGACACCAAACACCCTTTTTGCATCTGCTGGAAAAAATAGGCAACCAAACGGGTTGCAATTCTAGTCCAATAGATGCAACTCAGGCTACCAAACGGGCTACAGAAGTTTGCCCAAGGACTGTACAAGACTAGCAGTGCCACCGCCAGCACTGTCGAGGCGGGTCGAGAATCAAATGTAGCCTACCAAACGCACCCTAAGTATCCAAAGCATAATTCCTAACCGCACCACTTAATTTCTCTGGTTTGGTACTACGATCTTACACTTATTAGTTTGTTTATGAAGATGCTAATTTTTTTAATAACATGGTAGTAAGATTTCATGGTATTATTTTTTTAGGGCTAGGGTTTAACCTTAGGGACACATTACCTTTCGCCAACTTGTGGATTTCAAATAGAGTACAAATAAATCAGAGAATTCGGTGAATATGTTGCCAAGCATTTTGTTTCTTTTAGAAACTACATGTATGTTTAGGCTAGACTTACATTTCTACCCATAAAAAAGAGTTACGATTATGATAAATATCGGTCACCCAATAATAACTTGCAAAGCAGACACTTGTAAGCTAACCTTAGACACTTACTCCATATTGCGAGCTGCCTCATCCCACACAAAACCAAGAAAAATACATAAATCATGATAAACAACAGAGGTGTAAAATGGGTTTAATAACTTATAAATGGTAATATGCTCATACATATCCTTACATTTACTAGGTAATAATGTATGACTTCCCCGTGGTAGGTGCTGTCGACACATGAAAGTCTATATTGTTCTGGTTATGCAATTATTAGCTCCCGATCTAGCAATATGTAGCACTTTAGTTTGTCTTAATGGTGGTGACCGCAAAGGTCATCCCAAGTTTGTAATAGCTCATGGTTGTCTCATTTCGTTCTTTTGTGCTCCTTGTTTTCTTCCATGATATCTTGTAGGGAATACAACCACCATGTGTTCAACGGTATCATATTCCCCCATGTTGGGGTAGGACGGCTCATGTGGATCATACAAATCTTCAGTGTTAGCCTAGTTTGCATATAGTTGGCATTGTCCACTTTGTTTAGAGAACATATAGAGAGTCGTCTAGGTGAAAAAGGTGAAACTCAAAACGAGTGTTTTCAAGAAACTTATATTTTTATGAAGTCTCATTGTTATTCATATATGTTTTGGTTTCTTCAACTCATGTACTTTGTCGAGTTAATCAACAACATGGTCATTCACTAAATAAATTTTGGGACTGCCTTAACAACTGAACATTTCAGGATTAGCATATGATTATGTGGAAAAAATCACATCTCTTTTGAACTAACTTAGTGTATTGTTTTTAGAAGCACCGAATACAATGTAGATGCATACCCACACACAAGAGTCAAGACTTAAATGTACTTACTGAAAGGATACATATGTTACCTAGAGGGGGTGAATAGGCAATTTCAAAACTATTACGGTTTTGGCTTTATAGAATACGGAATTACACTAACGTTTATTTTACAAGCATAAAACCTAAATACACTAGGCTCAACTAAGTGCACCAATAACAAGTTAAGCTACGCAAGATATCACAAGATATAAGTACTTCAAGCTCGATGGCTATCACAAGGAAAGTAAGCTCGGGTATAGAGATAACCGAGGCACGCAGAGACGAAGATGTATTCACGTGTTCCCTTATGAGTAAGGTACGTCGTGTTGGAGAGGTGTGCGATTCCACAAAGGATTTCCCAACACCACGAAGTCTCACCTTTTTCTCCGAGTCTATCCCACGAAGGAATAAGCTCTTTTCTTATGGCTAGATTTTCCTCCACTCCGGAGATGGAAAGCTCCACAACCAATTTATATTCTCCACGAAGGAGAAGGTTGGGTCTCTTCACAATCTTCCATGAAGAGGATACTGATGGCTCAACACGTATCAAGCTCGTTGGGGAACCCCAAGACGGAGGTATGATGAGCACAGCAGCAAGTTTTACCTCAGTTATAAAACCAAGCTTATCGAACTAGTAGGAGCAAGAAAACACCTCCAAGGTGTTGTTTCCAACTTGGAATCCTGCACAACACAACCACATAACTTTGCCCCCAACTTACAGTGAGGTTGTCAATCTCACCGTTTTTGCTGAAAACAAAGGATTAAACGTATTGTGTGGAAGATAGTAGTTGCTTGCAGAAAGTAAACAGAAAACAGTAAATAGATTATAGATTGATGGTAAAAGAATGGACCGGGGTCCATAGTTCACTAGAGGTGATTCTCCTTAAGATAGTTGACATGTTGGGTGAACAAATTACAGCGAGGAAATTGACAAACACCGAGAAAGCATACATGCATATATTAATCATCTTGACTCCTATGAGATTTGATTGGGCATTACAACATTATACATAGACCGTAATCCAACTTCATCTATGACTAATAATCCACCTTCAGGTTATGATCTGAACCCCCTCCAGTATTAAGTTGCAAGCAACGGATAATTGCATTAAGCAAAGTGTGTAAAGTAAACAATACCTTGGAGGTGTTTTCTTCCTAGTAGCAACATCACATCTAGTACCTTACATATTTCTGTCACTTCCCCAGATTCCTAGATGCATAAACCCACTATCGAGCATAAATACTCCCTCTTGGAGTTGCTAGCATATACTCGGCCAAGATAGCTACTAACAACGGAAAGCATGCAAGATCACAAATAACATAGACATGATAGAATCAATAATCAATCTAAAATAGCATCTCAATATCCATCGGATCCCCGCAAACACAACATGTAAGATTACAAATAGATGATCTTGATCACGAACGGAGCTCACAAAATCTAAATATGGTAGCACAAAGGAGAAGAACCAACCATCTAGCTACAACATGGACCCGTAGTCCAGGGATGAACTACTCACACATCACACCAGAGGCAGTCATGGTGATGAAGAAGGCCTCCAGGGTGATCTCTCCCCTCCGACAGGGTGCTGGGAAGAGCTTCAGATCCCTCCCGATCTAGGGATGGAGATGGTGGCGGCTACAGACTCTTTCGTGGAATTTTGATCAGGTACTTAGGGTTTTCATCTCGGAGGCAATATATAGGCAAAGGGGCAAGGTCGGTGGAGCGCCAGGGGGCGCACGCCCCTGGTGGCGCCCCCCAGGCCGCGCCGCCACCAGGTGTGGCCACCCTAGTGCGCCACTTCGTCTCCCCTCCGGACTCCGTGTTCCTTCTGGTGAAATATTGACTTGGGATTTTGTTCAGTCCAATTTCGAGAATATTTCCTTACTAGCTTTTCTAAAACCAAAAACAGCAGAAAACAGGCAACTGGCATAGTGGCATCTTGTTAATACGTTAGTTTCAGAAAATGTGTAAAAAATACTCCAAAGTGTGGACAAAACATAAGAAAGTAGATATAAAACAAGCATGGAACATCAAAAATTATAGATACGTTTGCAATATATCAACATCCCCTAGCTTAACTCCTTCTCATCTTCGAGTAGGTAAGTGATAAAAAAGAAGAATAATTTTTGAGGTGACATGCACCCTCATAATATTGATCAAGGTATTTCTAAAACATTGATCGCTAGTATCATAGTACTTTAACATAGCATGAAAGATATAGTTCTAACAATAAGACATAACAACTATGTTGTAGCATGAAAAGGTACAAACAAAAGATTTATGAATAACAATGCTTTGAAAGACGTTTGTTTGTTTCACATATAGAAAACATAATTAGAATGGTATTCAGCTTGTCCCTCATAGTGTAGCAAAACATAAATGCATAGGACACCTTCAAAGTTCATAAGGGTGACTAGATACAAATAGTTTAAGAACAAGCAATATCAAATTTATGAATCAATCAACAAGTCTTGGGATAATGCACATTAAACTAAGAATGACCACTATGCTCTCAATAGGTGCATAAAGATAGAAGATGGAGCCTCAACATAAAAGAAAAAAAAGGCCCTTCATAGAAGGAAGCAGGGATTGAAGTTTCATAAAGAGCTTCCAAAAATTATGGTACTTATTATCTTTCAGCTCTCATTGCCCCTATCATAAGCATCTTTAGGTGATTAAGGTTAAAGTGAACAAATATGAGGATATGCTTGACAACTTATAAGTTGAAATCTCATGCCCCTTACTTACGAAGAGCGAACCTCATGCTACTCAACTTTAGTCACGAGTAAGTTCTTGTCATTGTAAATACATGTGTATCATAGAGAACCGCCAACGGGGTACCCCTTGCCCAATGATACAGAAGCATTCCCATATCAAAATGACAAGGCAAGCATACAATGAGCATCTCGACGATCTTTTTATTTGCTTTTTGCATAGGTTTTTTATTAAGGATACTTCATAGATTGCTCATTATGGTTATGCTGCAAGTTTCCACCATGATTAGGCATGGCTTAGGCTAGTGGTCCAGGCGTTTCTCTATCACATATACAAACTCCATGAGCTTACAAGCTCCCCTTTTATTTCACACCGCCGGGATCCATAAGCAAAAGAACATGATATCAACCAAATAAAGTACAATGTTGAAAGCGTTCCCCATGGTAACATGGTTCTACTAATTCACAACTTATAAAGCGCAAGCACATACGCAACATAGATGGGCACAATGGTTCAAGTTTATTAAGTGCAAGAAAAGTAAAGTGTGCCATCAAGTTTGTGAGAGCTATAATCACTAATTTTCACATAACAAGTTTAATTCGGAAGGTAGATAAAAACATGAATACACTTGGAATAGCAAATGCTAATAGGTAGGTATGGTGGACTCTTTGGAATAACTTGGTTTTATTTGGAGTTGGATGCATGAGTGGAACCCATACTTGGTATGGAGGCTAGCAAAAGTCTGGGAGCGACCAACTAAGAGAGCAATAATGGCCATAATCATGCAAAGCGACAAAACATCATGAATTAAAGCATAAAGTGATATTACAAGTCAAAAATTAAATGATCATAGAGGCGATGGTGACTTGGTATAGTCTTAACATGGTGTAAGCATGCGCCAAGTCAACCCAAATAAAGCATTAAAGGAGAATATCACAATATTATGCTTTTATATGCTAAAAACGCATGATTCTTTCAAGGCACATTAAGCAATCTCAATTGTTTGTAACAAGTCATGCTACAACAATAATTACTAAGCATAAAGTTAAAATAATATCAAGCATGACATGATAAAGTCTAAGTCACAGTCAAAAACAAGCTCCTTTTATACCACTTAAGTATGAACTTTCCTACTCTTTTCCAATCCAAATCAACCTATTTGAAACCATCATATATGAATGTGGGGGTCCAACCAATTTATTCAAGCAAACTAAGCAAACGAAAACTAAAAAAAACGAAGACGCTCCAAGAACAACACAACTATGCATGAAACAATAAAAATGAAGTGTTTGGAAGAAACTTGAGATTTTTATTGATGAAGAAGGGGATGCCCAAGGCATCCCCAAGATTTGACGCTTGTACTTCTTGAATATTTCTTGGGGTGACACGGGTGGCATCCCCAAGCTCGAGCTTTTTTCCATACTTCAGCTTATCATATTACTCTTCCCTACACTTTAGAATCCCTTCATACAAAACTTCACACAATCTTCATTAGCAACATTAGTGTACGAGAAAGATAATAAGTATTTTGGTTCAGTTTCAACACAAGTAAAACTTCCATTAAAACACAAGATACTATAGCACTTCCTTTAAAAAGTTCAAGTGATCAAAGAGAACTCAAAGAGAAAGAGATTAAGAGGCAAATGCAAATAATGGCAGAAATCTGTCAAAACAGACTAGCAGTTAAAAACTATTTTTTTCTAAGACCTTCTGTTGCTCAAATCGAAAAGTGTTGAACTAACGAAATTTGGATAACAACCTGGGGCAGAAGCACAAAAAATTACAGCTTAAACCGACGTATAGAGATTTTTCACGAATTTTTACAACGAAGCACAAAAATCTGTTTTAGGACAGCAACTTTCCCAAGCATTACTTCTCTCTCATTAGAGGTTACTCTTGGCACAAAAACCACACAAAAATGATAAGGAGCGGTTAGTACAGAGGTAATAACTTCCAAGACTTAACAAAATATTCCTAACGAAATTTGGGTTATCTCCCAATAAGTGCTTTTCTTTAACGCCTTTGAGCTAGGCATAAGAAGTAAGAAAAGAATCAAGTATTCTCAAATGAAGAAGCATTAAAATCGAATTTCTTTCCCTTACCCCTCTTACCTTTATTCTTATCCTTGGGGAATGTATGATTGTTTGGTGGAGAAGAAAAATGCATGATGCCCTTTTCCACATCTATTATTGCTCCAATAAGTTTCAGTAGGGATCTTCCAAGTGTAATTTGTCCTTTTCCTACACATTCAATAACAAGATAATCAGTAAACACCACTTTCCCTAGAATCTTTGTAAACACTCCTTCAGCTATTCCAATGGGTAATGTTGTGGCATTATTAGTAAGAGATATTTCTTCTCTCCCTTCAGAAAGTCCCCAAAGATTCAAAGATTCATAGATATCTTAGGCATAAGAAAGAATTCAGACATGATATCACAACGAGCATGAAAAGTTTCATTATTTATAACAACTTTCACTGTAGGAAGCCATTTTGAAGATTCGGAATTTATTGGAACATATTCATGATGCTCTCTAAGCATGTTATATCAATCTATTAAACTGGTTGTGTTGGTCTCAAGAGTGTTCAATCTAGGAAATATGTTTATAAAGGAAGAATCAGATTTGCTAGGCAAGTTATATGTTAAGACCAACTTATTTATGGCATTAAAAGCTTCACCCTTATTGCATTGGAGGAAATCTCCTCCTACTACATCATCCAAAGCATATCTATAGCAAAGAGCAGTTCCAAAGTAAAAACTGCTAAGAAACAAGCTTTGAGTCATTTTAGGTTCAGTTTTTTCATGTAAATTAGAGATTCTAGACCAAGCTTCTTTGAAACTCTCTTCAATTCCTTTCTTGAAAGTAAAAATCATTTCCTTGGGTGACATAGTAATTGGAGCAATGTTAGACATAATAGCAACTTGAGATAGAGACTATTTTTTTTGTTTTTAATATAGAAAGCAAACTAGTATAGCTATTTTTTTTTGTGTTTTTGATAAAGAAACAAGCAAACAAAGCAGCAATAAACTAAGCAAAACAAAGTAAAGAGATTGGTTATGAGGGACTCCCCTTGTGAATATGCCCTTGACTCCCCAGCAACGGCGCCAGAAAAGAGCTTGATGGCTCAACACGTATCGAGCTCGTTGGGGAACCCCAAGAGGAAGGTATGATGAGCACAGCAGAAGGTTTTCCCTCGGTTATGAAACCAAGGTTATCGAACCAGTAGGAGCATGGAAACACCTCCAAGGTGTTGTTTCCAACTTGGAATCCTGCACAACACAACCACAGAACTTTGCCCCCAACTTACAGTGAGGTTGTCAATCTCACCGGTTTTGCTGAAAACAAAGGATTAAATGTATTGTGTGGAAGATAGCAGTTGCTTGCAGAAAGTAAACAGAAAACAATAAATAGATTGTAGATTGATGGTAAAAGAATGGACCGGGGTCCATAGTTCACTAGAGGTGATTCTCCTTAAGATAGTTGACATGTTGGGTGAACAAATTACAGCGAGGAAATTGACAAACACCGAGAAAGCATACATGCATATATTAATCATCTTGACTCCTATGAGATTTGATTGGGCATTACAACATTATACATAGACCGTAATCCAACTTCATCTATGACTAATAATCCACCTTCAGGTTATGATCTGAACCCCCTCCAGTATTAAGTTGCAAGCAACGGATAATTGCATTAAGCAAAGTGTGTAAAGTAAACAATACGATTGTTCTATAAACAAATGATTGTTGTTTTCTCCCTAGTAGCAATATCACATCTAGTACCTTAGAGATTTCTGTCACTTCCCCAGATTCCTAGAGGCATGAACCCACTATCGAGCATAAATACTCCCTCTTGGAGTTGCTAGTATCTACTCGGTCAAGATAGGTACTAACAACGGAAAGCATGCAAGATCACAAATAACATAGACATGATAGAATCAATAATCAATCTAAAATAGCATCTCAATATCCATCGGATCCTCGCAAACACAACATGTAAGATTACAACTAGATGATCTTGATCATGAACGGAGCTCACAAGATCTAAACATGGTAGCACAAAGGAGAAGAACCAACCATCTAGCTACTACATGGACCCGTAGTCCAGGGATGAACTACTCACGCATCACACCGGAGGCCCTCATGGTGATGAAGAAGGCCTCCGGGGTGATCTCTCCCCTCCGGTAGGGTGCCGGGAAGAGCTTCAGATCCCTCCCGGTCTAGGGATGGAGATGGCGGCGGTTACAGACTCTTTCGTGGAATTTTGATCGGGTATTTTGGGTTTTTGTCCCGGAGGCAATATATAGGCGAAGGGGCAAGGTCAGTGGAGCACCAGGGGGCCCACACCCCCTGGTGGCGCGCCCCACAGGCCACGTCGCCACCAGGTGTGACCACCCTGGTGCGCCACTTCGTCTCCCCTCCGGACTCCGTGTTCCTTCTGGTGAAATATTGACTTGGGATTTTGTTCGGTCCAATTCCGAGAATATTTCCTTACTAGATTTTCTGAAACCAAAAACAACAGAAAACAGGCAACTAGCAATTTGGCATCTTGTTAATAGGTTAGTTCCAAAAAATGTGTAAAAATACTCCAAAGTGTGGACAAAACACAAATAAGTAGATATTAAACAAGCATGGAACATGAAAAATTATAGATACGTTTGCAACGTATCAGACACCACGTCACCAACCACCAAACCAACTAGGAGGTCACCCTCCAAGAGTGACAAGCTCACGGTCTCTCACTTGAACAAACCATAATGGAGAGCTCAACACTTATGCAAGAATGCAAATCAAGAAAACAAAGGGTGTTCAAATACCCCACTCTCAAATCCCACAAAAGCAACAAGTTCTAGGCAGGAATTAGAGAGAAAGAACAATGGTGGAAATCAACCAATGACTCCAAGATCTAGATTCAATGGGTTCCCATCACTTATAGGAGGAGTTGATTGGTGGGGATTATAGATCTAGATCTCCTCTTCAAAAGACCTCAAAAAGATGCAAGAATCGTAGGAGGGAAGGGAGATGAAGCAAGCTCAAAGGGTTCAATAATGGAGGTCAGAGCATGCTCAAGAACCCTAGAACTTTGGGGAAAAATCCCCCTTTTATAACCCTTTAAGGGAGATGACCGTTGGGATTAAAACAAGCTGGTTGGACATGTTTCGATTGGAAAACCGGTCCACCGGATCTGGCGTCGAAAATTTCTGATTGACCGGAAAGGCTCCTGTTTTCACCGAAATAGCCTACTAATCAAATCCCGGTGCCAGATCTGGTGTGACCAAAATGGCCACCAAAACCAAAATAGGGCAGACGAAAATGGTGATAACTTTTGCGTCCGAACTCGGATTTTAACAAACTTGGGATTTTTGAAAAGCAAATAACAAGATCTATCTATTATAGAGTAGAAAACCCAAGAAAGAGCAAGAGGTAAAGAACCAATTAAGGAGAGGTATGAAACCTCCCTAAAGAAGAACCGGTAAAACCTCCAAACTGAAAAACGCATACAAATTCCATTTTTTATGAACTTGGGCTTGTTGAACAGCTAGCAACAAGATCAAGAACCTAACATAGAGAAACACCAAGAAGAAAAAAAATAGGGAGATGCAAAGTATGTAAAGGATTGAGCTTCCTAAGACAATGTGCGGCTATCTATCCTATAACCTGGTCACCCAACAATGACCTTGAGATCGGTAAAAGGAAAACCTAGTAAGGATATAACTTTGCCTTGCGCATACCGCTTGATCTTGATTATAACGCTTCAAGCTTCATTCAAGGCGGAATGCCTCACTTGATCATTTGTTGCTTCGTGAAGACTCATAATTTGCTCCCCCGTACACCACTATGGGATAACTTCATTAAGTAGGCACATCTTCACAAGTACATTATTACCAATATGTATAGCAAGCTTCAACCATATGATCTTCTTGAGGTGCTTATATTGAACTTGCACTTCTCAACCTTGATGATGATCACCACTTGATATCATACTCTCATGGGCTATATGAAATCTTCAATTTTGATGCATGTCCATGGAAAGATATCTAGCCCACATAGAAAACACAAAGGCATATATATATAATGGGTTAGTTCATGAAGCATGATTGAAAACGCTTACCATACCATAAGATCCAAGTGATACATTCTTGAAGCTTTATGTGTTGACCAACTTGACTTTACTCTTTGTATTGGTCAACCAAGTATCTTATCATACTCTATATCAACATATTGAGGTACATAAAGAACTCTTCATTTGATTGCATGATCTGAACCTTTAGTCAACAATAGCTCAACTCATGAGGCTATCATGGCACCTACTTAGAGCCATATCTTGAATTCTTCTATTGAGATAAAGCCCTCAAGATCTTGATCATATCATATTCTTATTTTCAACTCGATGATCTTGATGCCAATATTCAAGGTATATATTTATCTTCATGGCATCCACACTCGAATCCAACACATGGACTACACGCATGACCTATGGAATATTCCTACATATAGAACTCAATGAAATCATTAGAGCATAGGGATTACCATTAATTACCAAAACCACACACAGGGACAATTACCCTTACAATCTCCCCCATTTTGGTAATTGATGATAATCACAACAAGATGGTTTATATAATGAATAATAGAAACAAGTATGCAACTTATCCGAGAATAATTTCTATACAAGAGGTTGTATTTGATATGGTCAACTGACATAGAACTACCAGCCCATATCAAAACTGATTCTACTCACAAAAACTACAACTAATGCAAGATATGTGAGTAGAACCAACATATATAGAGCAAACTCCCCCATGATATATGCATGTGTGATGAACTTTAATTTCATTGCATACATTGTCAAGCATAACCTTCGAGAGAGTTTACACTATATATTCAAACATGCAAAACATAATAAAGATGAAATGCATGAAAGCCAAATATTTAAGGATAAGTATAAAACAATTTCCCTTAAACCCTCTAAACTTCTCCCTGATGTCTACGCACTTCTAATCTTGTAGACAGTTGTTGGGCCTCCAAGTGCAGAGGTTTGTAGAACGGCATCAAGTTTCCCTTAAGTGGATCACCCAAGGTTTATCAAACTCAGGGAGGAAGTGGTCAAAGGTATCCCCTCTCAAGCAACCCTGCAATCAAGATACAAGAAGTCTCTTGTGTCCCCAACACATCCAATACACTTGTTAGGTGTATAGGTGCACTAGTTCGGCGAAGAGATAGTGAAATACAAGTGGTATGGATATAAGACAACGGTGCCAAAAAATAGCTTGATGGCGTGGAAGTGACTAAAGGCAAACTGAAATAAAGATGGAAGCAAGCAAACATGTAACAAATCTAGTTGCAAACGGTGTTTCAATGCTTAGAAACAAGGCCTAGGGATCATACTTTCACTAGTGAACACTCTCATATAAATATATTATCTTCATGATAGTACTCTAAACTACTCTCCGGTTGGACACTCTAATCCATGGTAGGGCTATAAAAGCACACCTCAAAGTTCGCTTTTCCCATCTAGATAACCCCACACTGTCACCTTGAGCACTAGATGGTTCCAACAAACACCACAATTTCATAGAGACATCCAACTCCAAATATAACTCATAACAAGTATTTGTAATCTCTAGCCTAAGTGCCACCATGGTGTGCACGCTGTCACTTTCACACACATGGGGAGAGCAGAGATCTATTAAAGAACTTGAGTAGTAAGGTAGATCTACTTGATTACAAAGCTCATGATCACAATATGATCATGCATAGAGAGAGATGAACACATAGCTACCGGTAGAACCCTTAGCCTTGAGGAAGAACTACTCCCTCATCATCATGGGAATCAGCAACGGTGATGGAGATGGTGGTGGAAATCGATGGAGATGGCTCCGGGGGCAATTCCCCATCCCGACAAAGTGCCGGAACAGAGACTTTCTGTCCCCTGAATCTCCCCTTCGGTGGTGGCGGCGCTGTGAAACTTTTCGTGGCTGGAGGATGTTTTATTTAGGGTTTTTGCATCGGGAGGCATCTTATAGGAGAAGAGGCAAAGTCGGTGGGCGGACCAGGGGCCCACACCACCTGGTGGCGTGGCTAGGGGGACCCGTGCTACCCTATGGTGTGGCCAGCCCTTGGCCCCTCTCCGTCTCGTCTTCTGGCTCCATGATTCTTCCAGTAAAATATCGACTTTGGCTTTTGTCCCGTCCAATTCCGAGAATATTCATTTTCTGACTTTTCTGGAACCAAAAACAGCCGAAAACAGGCAACTGTCACTGTGGCATCTTGTTAATAGGTTAGTCCCAGAAAGTGTATAAAAATACTCCAAAGTGTGGACAAAACATAAGAAAGTAGATAAAACAAGCATGGAACATCAAAAATTATAGATACGTTAGCAACGTATCAACATCCCTAAGGTTAACTCCTGCTCGTCCTCGAGTAGGTAAGTGATAAAAAGAATAATTTTTTAGGTGACATGCACCATCATAAACTTGATCAAAGTATTTGTAAAACATTGAAAGCCGAGATCATGGTACTTCAACATAGCATGAAAGATAAAGTTCTAACAATAAGACATAGCAACTATGTTGTAACATGAAAAGGCACAAACAAAAGATTCACATATATAAAGCATAGCATAGTGGCATTCAACTTATCCCTCATAGAGTAGCAAACATAAATGCATAGGGCACCTTCAAAGTTTATGAGGGTGACTAGATACAAATAGTTTAAGAACAAGCAATATCAAAGTTATGCATCAATCAACAAGTCTTGGGACAATGCACATTAAACTAAGAATGGCCACTATGCTCTCTCAGTAGGTGCATAAAGATAGAAGGTGGAGACTCAATATAAAAGTGGAAGAAAGGCCTTCATAGAAGGAAGCAGGGATTCAAGTTTCATAAAGAGCTTCCAAAAATTATGGTACTTATTAGCTTTCAGCTCTCATTGCCCCTATCATAAGCATCTTGAAGTGATTAAGGTTAAAGTGAACAAACTATGGAGTATATGCTTGATAAAGTATAAGTTGGAAATCTCATGTTCCTTGAATACGAGGGCCGCTCCTCATGCTACTCAACTTTAGTTACCGGTAAATCCTTGGCATAGTAAGTACATGTGTATCATAGAGAACCGCCAATGGGGTACCCCTTGCCCGATGATACAGAAGAATCCCCATATCAAAATGACAAGGCAAGCAGACAACGAGCATCTCAGCAATATTCTTATTTACCATGGGAAAATGGTGCCTTTTTCTCTCTTTCCTCTTTTATCAAATCTCTTTTTTTCTTTTCTTTTTCTCTTTTTCTCTTTTTCTCAATATCGGACTCTTTTTTATAAGAAGAATGCTTCATAGACAGCTCATTATGGTTACGCTGTAGGTTTCCACCATGACGGCATGGATTAGATCGGCGGCCCAGGCGTTTCTCTAACACACATGCATAACTCCATGGACTTACAAGCTCCCCTTTCATTTTAGACCGACGACATCCATAGACAAAAGAGCATGGTATCAACTAGGTACAAAGTACAAGTGAATGTGTTGGGGATATACTTTCCGGGTATCCTCACAGTTCCTCACTGACCAGGGTGGCCCACTTCAAGTTAGAGCTTTGCTTCACGGGCAGCCCAGTCAGGAGAAAAGACAGAGTCCAATCCGACTACGGAAAGGCCCAGAAGACTTACTAACTTAGGCCCATAGTGTTACTTGTAGTTCAATATGTACTCTGTAACCGACTCTTAGTCGTAGCCGGATAGATCTCTCCTGTAAACCCTAGGCTGGATATCTATATAAGCTATCCTAGGGAGAGCCTTTAGGGCAACACTCAATAGTCTACAATCTCAACTCGCACAGGCGAACCCTTGTAACCCATATTCCGGCTCTGCCATATTACTGGATTGCTAGCAGGAGTAGAATCCGTCCAAAGCCGGCAGATTCGAACCTGGGTAAACTTGTGTGCTCACCGTCCCGGAACACCGTACGTCTCACACCTCTCTCTTCCGCACGCCTCGAGGACCCCCTCATGGCATACTTGTCATCAATCCGACGACAGTTGACGCCCACCATGGGGCAAGTGAGCTTCGGATCTACGTTCTGAGCGGAATCTGCAAGAATCGGAATCGGCGAAACTATCACCGTCGGTCGCATCCTCTTCGCCAGCGATGTCCCTCTCATCGTTCTCGACGAGACCTGGATTCCAGCTAGGGAGGTTGTGACTGGTCTTTTGGCAAGATCGATGTTTACATCAGTTTTGCTGAACCTGCCCCACCCACCCCAACGATGATGATAGAGGTAGAAGAATCTTCTAGGTCCCCTTTGTCTGTGGAGGCGGCAGAGTTCCGGATCTCAGAAAAACCTAATCCCACCCAGCCCACACCAGTTGCGGACATAGTGGAGAAATCCGAGCCTGAAGAAGACGTGGCAGTCCAAGTCGAATCTGGAGTGGATCTCCTTGCAGAGGCCGAATCCCAGATCGACCCACCCGCTGAAGTCGAAATCCAGGAGGAACGTATCAAGAACACTGATTCCGGCTATGATGACGCCGGGACAGACATGCCTTTCCTAAGGTACACGCTGCGACGCATGATAATGCAAAACTCTGGCATAGACGCAATTCTCGAGACCATCAAAAGTTTTGACAAAGTTGATCGCGAGAGCCGCAGGTACCTTAGGAGGAACGCGTCGCACTTCGTTGGATATGTTGGATCCGGATCTGGCTCTGCCGATGCTGGAGAAAACACCGACTCTATGCTGGAGGCAATTGGAAGAAACGCCAACGTACCCGCATCCTCGGATGAATCGATGACGTCAGCAGATTTCTGAAAGTTCTCCATGAAATATGAAGAGGAGTATAACTCCAAAGCTGTAGAGGAAGGAGAAGCCATGGATGAAGGATCCGGGGAACACTCTCCCAAAGCGCAGGATGACATGGAAGTCGGAGATAATCCCGAAGTCCAGATGTCTGAAAGTACCGATCAGAGCTTGACTCCGGGAAACGGACCCAAAGCCATCTTTGCTACCAGCGCTGCCAAGAAGGCAAAGAAGAAGAACAAGACCCCGGCAAAAGACCCTCTGACAGAGGAGGTGATTGCCGAGGAATATGAGGAAGACTCGGATGGACCACTTATCCCAGAAGAGCCGAAAAAAGAAGAATCGATGGATGGACACGTGATCACCAAAGGTGCGCGTAAACTCATCGATGCTGCATTAACCACACCTATCCCTACAGCTGCAAAACTTACTGCTGAAGAGCTGGATGAAAGGGCCCAAGCCCTAGAAGCGCGTCGTCAACAACTCCTGGATGAAGCCAAAAACATCGAGGAGGAAAAGAAACACATGGCAACTAAGGATTACATGTCTCGGTTGCATCACAAGACACTAAAACGTTACACACGTGACGGTCAATTTCCGGAAGTGAATAGGGTCCTCTTTGAAGGAGATCCAGGGATGCCTCGTCTCGACAACAAAGGAGACTTGGTGTATCCGACACCGGTACAGAACACTATCGCAGCTCGAGATATCCTGTCAAATAACTTAGGCCTAGAACAGGTTCGATTGGGCATCAAGCTACTCACCAAGGGTCTGGAGCAACAAATGGTTGCGAAATCCGGAAGTGGAAAGCTGGTCTCCAAATCCGACCAATGTCACACGGACTCAGCCTGGAATGACATAAGGCCCCAGCGTGTTCCGGAACAGCATCACCGTTCCGACCAACGGGAAGACAACTACTCCAGAACCGGATCATCAGGACAACATCACAGATCTGCACGTTACTAGAGCAACGTCGCTCCAGCGGCCGAGCAAGAGGCCATTTATGCACTGTATCCGATGAATCCTCCCCGACGAGAGTCGAACGATCGAAGGGGAGAATATAAAGAGCAACATCGGGAGGAGGATCGTCAAAAAATGCCACCTCCTAGACATGAAAGCCGTCCGGCTGGTCCTCACCGTAGTAGGAACGACGGACGAAGGAATGACGGAAACCATGCCGGGACAAGCCGGCAGGGGGCTCGTCGTAGTGAAGACCCTCCTTGGAACCAGAATAATGATGCTCCGAATGGAGGCCGGCAAACAGCCGGAAACAATCCAGCTGCCCCACCCTCTCCACCAAGCAGTCATCACAACGGCTCTCAAGGGGGACAAGGAGGACGACGTGGCGGAGGAGGTGGTGGCAGAAGCCGAAGTCTGGCTCTAAGGCACCGCGGCCACAACCGACATTCGGGACGATCTCTATCCCCGAACGACGCAAGGCATAGGATCAACTCCAACATAGAGGCGCGGCGCTACGAAAACGATGATATCTACGTGGGCCCAAAGTGCTTCGGACCACGTATCAGAGCTTCAAGATTCCCGGAAATATTTGCTATCTCAAGACATATCCAAGTCTATGACGGCATTGCTCGGCCAGATACCTGGCTACAGGATTCCTTCCAAGCTTGCTGCATCGCCAAAGGCGGAAACAGCCTGGTCGCAACCCGATATCTCCCACTTATGTTGCAGAAGACAGCACGATCATGGCTTAATGAACTTCCGGAGAACACCATCCACAACTGGTATGACATGCAAAGTGCATTCTTTCGGAATTTCGAAGGCACATACCGGAGGCCCTGTACGGTCGGAGACCTACAACGTTGTAACACCCTCAAATCGGCCCTATGCAAGTTTTAGCCCTTTCCGCCAAACCCGCATAGAAACGATTCAAGGACGCCCACCAGGCACTTTCGTGCGGGTGGAAAACGAAGTAATACCATTACACAATAGTCCTCGATGGGACCCACAGAACAGTTATATATACAACAGTGACTCAACGAGTCAAGAATACAGATATACAATACAAAGATCCAAATCACCTTGAAAACGATAGAGCGTCCGACTACGGACAAGATGCAAATGGGGCTAAGAGCCCTGAAGAATAACCAATGGCGTCCATAACCCTGCCCAGGCCAAGCCGGAAGGGTAACCCTGCTAACGACGGCGATCTCAAACCTGCTAAAACAAAAGGGGTGCCGACAGAGCGCAAAAGAAAAAGAGGAGCGTCAGTACTGAGGCCAGTACATGGTGAGACTAGAATTCGGCGGCTCTCGCCTACATAGGTATGGTGGGCTGAAGCGGCGGCGCAGCGGCACTAAACAACCTATAGAGACTTGGTATCACTGGCGGCTATTTAGAGAGGGGTAAGAAAGACCTATTCGGATCCAACCTGAAGCTAACACCAAACAAACTCATCCTGGTATTTCCCCCTCGAGACCAAACGAGGAAGTCGGACCAAGGAACTCACACAGTTGGCAGTTTTAATCATTCCATTATAATTGAAGCACTTACTAGTCAGTTATAGATAGCGTGGGCCGTCCTAATAGCATAAGTAGTGGGCAGTTTAATTACCATTCTGTTGTAGTTGGGACATTTACTAGTCAGATATAATTGTCCTGAGGAATCCCAAAACCCAGCAATTGTTGGCACTTTTATCACATTCCATTGGAGTTGTAATACTTACTAGGCAGGTATCACAAAACAATCCAGGTCCACTAGTGGTTGGCATTTTTAATATCCATTCCGTTATAGTGAAGCTGATTACTAGTCAAATATATTAAGTCAAATTTATAGCACTACTTTAGTTATGCTTGTCTATGATCGAGATACTGTGCTCCAAGTCGTCCATAACCGTGGACACGGCTTTCAGAAAGTTTTACCCTGCAGGGGTGCACAAATAGCAACACACACTCGATCAACGTCAGAAAAACCAACTCAAAACCCAACGAGGCTTTCATGACAAAGCAATCACAGGATTCATAAATATTTCAGGGGGCCATCCCATTAAGCTACCCGCAACGAAGTTGGCCGGCTCCGAGATGGACCCAAGGTTTCGCCAATGGCTGTAAACGACTAGGAACCCGAAAGTGTGACTAGGCTTGTCGATACCGCGAAAACACTCCGCAATTCCTAAACAGTACAGGTGCTCCACGCACAATCGTAAATAAAGCAGTAACATGGCATAAGTACATGATAGTAATAAAACTCCAAACTAGTTGTGGCCCCAAGAAATAGAAATGAATCAAGCTCTGGCTCAGGGGGGTCCACGGCCTCCCGGATGTGGATAGTGCGAATAGTCAAGGAACAGGTATCAAGTACTCGGGGTCCTACGGGACACAAGTGAGCGTGGAAGAACCAAATAACATCTATTGCCCACCGATGTCACTGCATTAGTTATATCTAGCAATTTAATAGTTGTGTTTAAAGTCATGATCATCTCCACCATAAACATCTGTCAGCATTCCAACAACTGTGGTACTTGACAACACGAGATCGCACCTAAGCAAGCAACTACGACTCGCAAGGCCAGCTATCTATCAAACATAGGTAATAGGAGGTGTCCAAGGCAATATAGAGGCTGCACGAGATATAACTGGTACAGAACACTAAAGCATCGCGACACGGATAGCAATAGATCGACAGGAGGAAATAAAGACTATAAATGCAAAATAGGTAGAAGGGGGAGAGATGCTCGCCTGGGAACACACTGCCGACGGATCATATCCGGAGAACTTGTCGATTCTCGCATCCACTCATTGGCCTAATCCGCGAAGAAGCAAACACTATAAGAAACACCGGATGCAATATTTAATACTACGGCAGAAGATCCGGCATGATTATGATATGATGCATGGCATGGCACAGATACGGTGCAATTAGGCAATATTAAGCAGAACCGGAGTCTCGACAATTAATAGAAGGTTCAAGTTATTTAGGTACCCCGCAATTTAAATGTTGTATTAACAAGACTAGATATGCATATGTGAGCTACACAATTGGAAAGGACACATTTAAATGATATCCCACATACTCCATGTGTTATGAATTAGGTGAAGTGCAAACTACCACCAAAGAATAAGCTACATGATGCAAACAGGTGCGAGCATGGCATACTCATATTCCTTATATTTTTCTGATCCAAATTCATATATACCATTTCTGAATAGAGCTATGTTTTGAAAGTTATGCTAGCAAACAGATTGGCAAAATAAAATAAACGAAAAGCATTAGACAGAGGAAAAAAATGGTAGCAGCACAGGATTGACCTCCAGATCAATAGCATCGCATGGAGACAAGTCACTGGACTATAGGCCAGACGTTGATAGTAAAGAGCTTTCAGGTTTATTTGAATAGATATCACTGTGAGCATTGGCTGAATACAGGAGAAGAAGAAAAAAAAGAATGTGGTGTACCGAGTGTGGGATTTAAACTAGGGAGTTTGGACTTTATCTCGCGCACGGTTATGTGGCGATCGATCGGAAGTATAAGCTGGGGATGGATCAGAGCAGAGGTGCAACCACTGGGCTAGGAACGAGCTCGTGATTTAACTGTATAATGGCCGGTTTTGGGAATCTCTGAATATAGACTGAACTTCTGATATTTTTATTTTCCGACAGTTGACTGCAGCAAAACCGATGGAAAAATACAAGCAAAATAAGGGGTAACGGGGAATTGATCTAGGGAGCTCCTGCTGTCAATCTATAGCTGGCGCCACCAGATTGAGTCTAGAATAATGAACATAGATGGGGACGCACATGTATGTACAAGATCGGCATGGGAAGTTGCCGGGAAACAAGACACAGCGTACGCTGTACTACAAGTTGTCGATGACGGTGAATAGCGGCAGAAGGAGCTCGGTCTCGCCGTGCTGGTGCAGTAATTCAACGGAGGAAGTACCTTCAGCTGCGCTACAACAAGAGGAAGCACGGGAACATGGTGGTCGAGGCTGGCGATGACCAGAGCGGCAAGTGCGGTAGAAGGAAGGCGGTGCAGAGAGGGTGCTCGGCTGAATGTGTATGTGCTATAGAAAGAGAGGATGCAGAGGACCATCTCTAACAGGAAGGGGAGATCACTAGGATATTCTCGAGTTAGCCCAGCTAGTTGGAACCTGGCAGGTCGACGACGAAGCTCTTGTGTATGACCACGACGAACGGGGCGGTGCACGGCTGCGCTGGGCTTTCTCCGGCGATCTCTAGGGGCTGCGCCGTGTACTGGGCGTCGAAGAGGAAGCAGAGGAGCTCTTGGTGCTCCTGGATCACCTTGGGGAGCTCCAGGTGACGTGCAGATCGAGCAGAAGTGGAGATTTTCTTAGATTGGAAAAATTGGAGGAGAATCGAGATTAAACAGGTGGGGAATTTCGGATCTGGATGTAAAGAAAAGGAGAGTATATATGGACAGATTTTGAGGCTAGGGTTTGGGAAGAAAAAGAAGGGGATTGGAGTATTTATATAGTTCAAAGTAGACTAGATATGACTAGTTTTGAGCCAAAACATTAGACGGACTTTTTGCCTAATTTTACTTTTAGTGAAATAAGAAAATCTTTATGGTCACATAACGGACCCGAAAAATATTGTTTTAATTTAAAATAACAAAGAAAGATGACAGCTTAATATATATTAGACCGTACGAATATTTTAGAAAAACAAAATATGGTGTTTAATAAAAATACTTTCGCGCTTAGAAAAATGCAAGAAAAAATATGCATGAAGACATGACGATGCTCAGATGCAATGCACAAAAACACAGCGATTTTCTAGTAGTGATTTTAGCGGGGCGCCACAAACGTTGCATCCAGAAGGCCGGAGAAACTTGCCAGGATTACCTCAGACGATGGATCGATACCAAGAACCCCTGTGAAGGAGTAAATGATCAAACTGCGATTGAAGCTTTCATTGCAGGTCTCCCAATTGGTCTACTGCGTCATCGCTTGAAGTGTGACAAAGTCACTGATTTGGGAGAGATGATAGAAACAGCGAGGAAGTATGCAGATGCCAACGACGATGCAGAGGGATTACTCAATGCCCTAGCTGTGCCACAGTCGGCAAAACAACCAAAACAACAAGCTCAGAAGCGCAAAAATACCTCAAAAGAAAAACCCAACACGGAAACGGCAGTGGTCACTTCTACTTTCGGGTCTGGAGGACGAGGAGGACGCGACAGAGGCCGCGGGCATGGCCGTGGGACTTCGAGAGTCCAAGGTAGAGGAGACCAACAACTGGGAAAAACCTACTCTTGGGCCGACATTTCCAATAACCCATGTGTGCATCACTTAGACGCCAATGGGGGCTCATCCCACACTAACGCCGAATGTCGTTTTAATGACGACATCAAAAGAGATGACACTGCGGGCTACAAAGCTAAGCGGAAGAAGGGAAAGAAGAATCCCGAAAAAGATAAAGAGACCAAGGAAGATTCCAACATGGAGGAAGCTGATGCTTCAAATCCCAAGCCGGAAGGGAAGAAAAAATTTCTGACCAAGAAAGACACTTATGTCACCTTCCTCGGATCTCAACCAGCAAAGGTTAAGAAAGAAGTTCTACATGAGCTCAATGCAATAGTTCCGCCTATCCCCCAATTTTTGGACTGGTCGGAAGTGGCAATCACGTTTGACCGCAATGATCATCCGCCTAAGCTACACAGGCGAGGAAAATATGCCTTAATCGTCAATCCACTTATTGACGGTTATGGTTTCTCCAAGACTCTCATGGACGGTGGCAGCAGTATCAATATTCTGTATGTCAAAACGCTACGCCGGATGAAGATCTCGGAGACCCAGCTGAATCACAGCACTATGATTTTTCACGGAGTTGTCCCAGGAAGACAAGCTAATTCCCTAGGAGAAATCACTTTGGATGTTACCTTTGGAACTCCAAAGAATTATCGGAGGAGGCACTTTCCTTCTAAGTGGTCCCATTCAAGAGCGCGTACCACGCTATATTCGGACGTCCGGCTTACTGGGCTTTTATAGCTCGTCCGTGTTACATTTACAATATGATGAAAATTCCAGGTCCCAACGGCGTAATCACTATCAAGGGAGACCCGAAGAAAGCACGAGAGTGCGAGGATGGAAATGCCACCTTTGCTGAAGCCGTGCTGCACACCTAGGAGTACCAGGAGATCAAGAAGAGCATAGATCCGTCTGAGATGCCCGCAACGAAGAAGGAGGTGACAAAGACAAATCCGGAGTTCAAGGCATCAGAAGAGACGAAGAAGATGCCATTGAAGGATGATGACCCCTCCTAGGTGACCCAGATAGGCGTAGGCCTAGATAGCGCATAGGAAAACACGCTCGTCAAGTTCCTCAAAGCAAATCAAGATATCTTCGCATGGCAGCCATCTAACATGACCGGAGTACCTAGGGAACTTGCCGAGCACTCTTTAAATGTAAACCCGAACGCTAAACCCGTCAAACAATCCTTACGACGTTTCGACAATGAAAAGCATAGGGCAATAGCTAAGGAACTAGCACAACTCGAGTTAGCCGGATTCATAGAAGAGGTCATCCACACTGAGTGGTCGGCCAATCCTGTAAAGGTACCTAAAAAGGACACCACTGATTTAAGGATGTGTGTTGATTATACTGCCTTGAACAAGGCTTGTCCAAAAGATCCGTTTGCTTTGCCTAGAATTGATCAAGTTATCGATTCTACGGCAGGCTTGGAACTCCTCTATTTTCTCGACGCATATTCCGGTTATCACCAAATTCGGATGAAGGAATCTGACAAAGTCAAAACTTCATTCATAACCCCCTTCAGAACCTTCTGTTTTGTTACGATGCCCTTTGGGCTAAAGAACGCAGGACCAGCGCACAATGCAGCGTTGCCTCCATGACCAACTCGGACGCAATGTACATGCATACGTGGATGATATTGCGGTGATGTCCAAAAAGAAGGAAACGCTGATTTCTGACTTGGAGGAAACATTCACCAATCTATGAAAATACAACATCATGCTTAACACGAAGAAATGCTTCTTTGGAATACTAGCCGGAAAATTGTTAGGTTTCATCGTGTCTCAAAGAGGCATAGAGGTGAACCGAGACAAAATCAAGGCTATACTCAATATTTCCAGGCCAACTCGCCTGAAAGACATACAAAGACTAACTGGTTGCATCGTTGCAGTCAGTCGGTTTGTAAGCCGGCTTGGTGAAAGAGCCGCACCACTATACAAACTCCTGAAAAAGACCAAGGATTTTGTTTGGATTGAAGAAGCTGAAGCTGCACCACAAGACCTGAAGAAAGTACTCTCATCTGCTCCTATCCTTGTTGCGCTGGAACCACAAGAACTGATGTTGCTTTATCTTGCTGCGACAAGCAAAGTCGTTAGTATCGCCACGGTGGTGGAGAGACCGGAGGAAAATCAGGAACACCTGGTGCAGCGTCCGACTTACTTTATCAGCGAGGTCCTGACAGAATCAAAACAGTGGTATCTACACTATCAAAAGTTGGCTTACGGTGTTTTTCTAGCATCTCGTAAGTTACGACACTATTTTCAGGAGCATCCAATTACCGTGGTGAGCATAGCTCCCATGAGAGATATAATCAACAACAGTGACGCCACAGGACACGTCGCCAAATGGGGCATAGAGCTTTCAGCTTTCGATATTGAGTATAAACCCTGGACAACAATCAAATCCTAAATCCTTGCCGACTTTGTCGCTAATTGGAGAGAGGCGAAGGAGAATATGACCCTCCCTGAGTCGGAATATTGGACCCTCTACTTTGATGGGTCTAAGGCTCGAGGGGGCTCGGGGGCTGGCGTGGTGCTCAAATAACCCCAAGGAGATAAACTTCTATAAGTGTTGCAGATCTACTTCACAACGATAAATAATATTTTCGAGTATGAAGCACTGCTACATCGAATCCGGATTGCTAAGGATATTGGCATCCGACGTTTGATGTGTTATGGAGATTCGGATCTTGTTGCTCAGCAAGTTTCGGATATTTGTAATGCAAATATACACATGGCAGCATATAAAGCTGTCGTGGATGATTTATCTAAATCATTCGAAGGGTTTGAGGTTCAACACATCCCTTGAGCAGAAAACGGGGAAGCAGATGCACTATCTCAGATAGGCTCTGCATGGAAAGAGGTCCCGGATGGCGCTCTTTTAGAGCACCTCAAAGTTCCCTCAATAAAGGGAGTAGATGAGGAATATCCGACCAAATCTGACTCACCTCTAATAGCAGTTCTGGCTGTAATTCCTAGTTGGACTCAACCCTACCTAGATTATCTAGTAGATGGCAAATTACCTGAAGACGAGGTTCTGAGCCGACAGATTATCCGACAAGCAAAAGCTTATACTATAGTTAAAGGTGAGATCTATAAGCGGAGTGTTTCTAGGGTTTTTTAGCGCTGTGTATCTCCGGAAGAAGGAGTGGAAATCTTAAGAGAGATCCACGAAGGCGAGTGTGGTCACCACGCTGTAGCCAAATCTTTAGTGGCAAAAGCTTTTAGACACGTTTTTTTCTGGCTTACAGCTCAGGCAGATGCCGAACGATTAGTCAAGATGTGCAAAGGCTGCCAAAAGTACGCCAAACAAGCTCATGTTCTGGCTGATCAGCTGCGAACAATACCTATAACATGGACTTTTGCGGTCTGGGGGCTTGATATGGTAGGACCGTTTAAACGAGCTCCAAGTAGATTTACTCACCTCTTAGTGATGGTGGATAAATTCACCAAATGGATTGAGGCTAAATCTGTCACTAGTTGTGATGGAGCAACAGCCAAAAGATTTGTCGAGGATGTTATAATTCGGTATGGTTATCCGCATAGTATTATCACGGACAATGGGATTAATTTTTCTCTAGGAGAATTAGCTGAATTCTGCAACAAGCAAAATGTTCGGCTTGACATTGTGTCAGTCGCACATCCACAGGCTAACAGACAAGTCGAAAGAGCAAATGGTTTAATCCTACAAGGCCTAAAACCGAGACTCGAAGCACCACTACGACGTGCTGCGGGGGATTGGGCAGAGGAATTACCCTCTATAATATGGAGTTTATGAACAACTCCGAGCAGGTCAACCGGATATACACCTTTCTTCTTGGTCTATGGCGCAGAAGCAGTTCTTCCTAGTGATTTGATTCACACTTCTCCTAGAGTGGTCGCTATATTGAAGAGGATGCCGAGATTTCTTGACAAAATGATCTCGACTTAGTCGAAGAAGTTCGCGTCGTTGCTGAAATGAGATCAACAGCCTATCAGCAGAAGTTACGCAAGTATCATAGCCAGAGAGTCCGAAACAGATCTTTCAATAAAGGTGATTTGGTTCTCTAGATTGTGCAACAAAGAAAGCACAAACTTTCCCCGGTATGGGAAGTGCCCTTTTTAGTTAGCCGAGTATTGCACAATGGATCGTACTACTTAACTGACATGAGGCCAGTCAAAGAAAGACCTGCTACTAAGAAGAGAAAGAGAGCTGGAGGCAGTACAAATCCGGATGAGTTAGACAGACCATGGAATATTGCTCAGCTACGTCCCTTTTATTCGTAGTTTATCTTTCTTTGTAATCATACATATGTACATGTTCTGTGAGAAATAAAAGTCTTGGCTGCCTCAAGTTTGTTCTGAGAAGTTTTTACCATCTTATTTCCTAATGATCATGTCATAGTCGAAAATCCCAGAATACTTGAAAGTACTTTATGCTCATGTTTGTTCTGGTCTAGATTTCCGATTCTAAAAATGCTACCTTCGGGTATAACTCTAAAGTTTCTAGTATATACTTTGGTTATTTTTTTGATTGCCGGATGCGGGTATTTTCCGAGTAGTGAATTGTTGGTACTAGAAGCCAGCTTTGTTTCCGAGTTTAAACTGGTTTAGCAATTGAGCTCCGTTGCTCGGCAAAGTTTCCGTGCAGAAGGTTTAGCCGGCTCACGAAAGGGACGAGGCAGAAAGCCAGATAAACGATAAGTATAGACAAAGAAAAAAAAGATAAGTGCTTATGTAAACATTTCAGGCACACAAAAAATTTAAAGCCAAAAGTGCTGAATAGATCAAAAGCTTAGCACTAGCAAAATTATAGTACTGCATATTTACAGACCCATCATGTTTTTCAGAATAATACAAATGTTTCTGGCAATCTATGATGCAGGAGGAGAGGAAGAAGCTGTCGGCTCGCTGGATACATCGCCTTGATATCGTTCCGAGATGTCCACATCCGAAATGGTGTGGTCATCGTCGGAAACTTCTGCTGATTCTTCGGGAGGCGGAGGCGGCGTGTCCACGCGGGTGAAGAAGGGAGTGTCATAGCTGGTTAGATCAGCTACATGGCACCCATATCCAGCGCAGGAGTCCATGATTGCCTTGATGTCTTTGCTCCTGTCCGTCTTCGTCCACTTTGCAGTACCCTCTGGTCACTTGCCATATCTCCATGCTTCCATGGTGGTTGATGACCATGGTGAGAGCGTTCTGCACTACGGATCGCGCGTAGGACATGTTCCAGTCCTGGACGAGCTGCGGCATCTCCAACGCCTTATCCCGCACCTGAAAATCTGACATGCTATGCATATCCGGAATCTTGAGAGCTTCGCTAATATCCTCAAGGGATTGGTGGAAGTCATGAAGCAGGTCACCGACTTGGGTAAGCCGGTGGGTGCGGGGCTCGGCGGAGGTGGAGTCCGTCAAGTTCAGAGGATCTATACACAAAACAGTTAAGAAAATCCGACATTGAAAGAAGTCAAAGAAAATAGACAAAACAGACAGATGGAACATACCGAAGATGACGTCGTCAACTTTGGTCTTCTCTTCCCGAAGACTCTGGAGTTCAGACCGGAGCGCCTCGGAAAAATCCTTCTCTCTGCAAAGTTCGTTATTGAGATCTAAGATTCTCTGATCTTGAGCAGCAATCTAACGATCACGCTCGTCAGTAGCCATGGAGCAGGACTCGAGAACTTGAGCGATCCTCTTCTCATGATCCGCTTTGGGCTTATCCAGCTCTTGGCGAAGTTACTTGTTCTCCACCACTAAGGTTTTGAGGTTCTCGGCCTCTTCAATCATAGCGTAGGACTGTTTCACCAGCACTGTAAGCCAAAAAGAACAACGGTTCAGTAAAAATACTTGACTATGAAAATATGAAGGTTTGAGTCTCAGAATGTTTACCTTCGGCCTCATCCTTGGCGACCTTAAGCTCAGCATTCTTAAGTCGGAGAGCTTTAATCTCTCTCCGCTTGTTGCAAACATTTTTCAACAAATCCTGGTTATAGGAATATACTTTCTGTAAGTCAGAATACCCAAAGTCAGAAGTCTACTAAAGACTCGGGCTAATATTTTTGCTAATATCAGCACGAGCCTTGGGGGCTACACTAGTTCATTCTTTGGCATCCTAAGGAAGCATAAACCCGGATTATATATCCTACTTCATGCTTGGGGGCTAGAGGATATGATATGAAATAAAGGAAAAACAGGAGTTAGGATTCCGACTTACATATTGTTCGCGGGTAAGTTTATCCAAACTCGCATTCACTTCCACAGCAACCTTCTCAGCGAGAGTCAGAGGAACCACTAGCGCAGTTGGAAACTCACCGGTCCTTATCCTCTCGTCGCGAAGACGCACTTGTTCAAGAAGGTCAGAGTGCTTGATGTCCTCTACCTCTTGCGCTTCTTCTTCGGCAGAAAGATTTCTTTTCTCCAGGCATTGCCTGGCCAGCCGCTGGATCTCTTCAGCAGATTTCCGAGACAGGCCAAACTTGGCAAGCCCAGATTGTTGAGAAGGTTTTTGGGAAAGGTCTCTGCCGAGGGATCATTACCCAAAGAGGGTTCACCCTTATCTAAATCTGGCTCACCCATGGTGATGTCAGTTTGCGATTCAAGGATCGCTGGCCTCGTTGAACGAGCTGGATCTTCTGTGACGGCCGGCGACGGAGTAGTCACTGGCATTGCAGAAGATTGGGGGGCAGGAGTCGGAGGATCCACGACAGGAGAGGCTATGGTCAGCTTCGTCTGTCGGAGGGGCTTCGAAGAAGTTCCCTTCCCCTTGCCCTTGATGAGCTGCTTAGCTCTAAGAATGAAATTCGAGTAAGGTACATAGGCGAAAAGTTGTGTTGAAAGTTACCTCTTCACGACGGGCACCTCCTTTGTACCGACAGCCACTGTCGGAGCCTTGCTCTTCTTAAGCGCAATGTCCGACAATGGGACCAGCTCCACCTCCTGAAAACTATGGAGGATATCCCTCGAGTGGAGCAAGTTCTGACTCGGGGAGGTCAGCAAGCTGAAAAGAGGAAAACATATCGTATTGTGATATAACTTAAAGATTGAAACACATAAAAAGGTTTATTGTTAGAAGCTTACCGGCACTATGAGGTTCTCTGCTGTGTGCATGTCTAGAGAAACCTCCGGGATCCTCCTCTCGATCCGCTCCCTTATCAGCCATTTAATCTGGCTTATATAACCTTGCGTGGTATAGGCTCTGGGGCTGATGCGGAGGGAATCCTTTTTGGACAACGTGATGGAGTGCATCAGTCGATCTTCGCGGTACTGAAGGGGTTGGATCCGGCATGACACCCAACATTGGACCAAGTCGGATCCCTTCAGGACTTTGTGTTTGATCAGATATTCGATCTGCCTCTTAGCGAGGATCAGATCGTCACTTAGAGCCAGAGGAGCCTCGTCCCAAGACGGTTGGGCCGTGGCAGCTCCGTCGATGAAAGCCGGCAAAGCCGTGGCTTTGCCGGGAGCCGGAATATCCTTATGATAAAAGAAGGTGGCTGGCCATTGTTTGATCGAGTCACTGGCTAGAATCTTAGGATAGGCGCGCTCACGTCTAAGTGAAAAGCTAATTGTACTGGTAATGTATGGATTACCGGCAGTGATAGAATTTCTCCGGACATGGAAGTAGTACCGGAATAAGGTAAGACTTGGCCTAATGCCGAGAAATCCCTCGCACAAAGCCGCATAGGCGCTCATCTCTAGGAGGGAGTTGGGAGGAAGATGGTGGATTTGAACACTATAGTGATCTATCACCTCGGAAAAGAATTCCGAGGGAGGAAAGGACAAACCTCTGTCGAGGTGGGTGCCGAAGTGTACCTGCTCGCCGGCGCGCAGGTTGGGGACGGTCTCCCCGATGTCGCTCCGCCAGTCGCCGGCACAGAGGAGCCCTTCTGTCTCCACGCCGCGGAGCTTTTCGTTGTCCAGTACGCAGGGGATCCAAACCCCGCGGAAGCTTTCCTTTTCTGCCGCCGCCTCCGTCGCCGCTGCCGCTGCCAAACCGAAAGAGGATGAGGAAGCCATTTCTCCGGTGCGCCGGTGACCTAAGATGGGCGGTGCTGGGAGTTTTTGGGGAAAGCAGAGGAGCTCTGTGCGCGGGGGAGATTTGGAGGGGAAGAAACGACAAAGGAATAGGTGAAGAAAGGAGGAGGAGAATCCTCACCCCTTATATCCACCTAACCGCGCCAAGATTCATGCAAATGGTACTGTGTAACCGCCACGCGTCGTGGAAAGAACTGGGAAGGACCCACGCGATGATTACATCGCCTCGATCTCCGCGTACGCATTGAAACGGCGCCTCGGTTCCGCGAACTGCGGACCCACCAACAGTCGTGCTGACAGGATGTCTGTCAGATGACGTGACTTGACCATGACTGGTGTCAGGTGGCGTTAGAGACTAAGTTCCGGCTTAGTTTGAAAATCAAGCTAGAAAATCCGAGTAACATGTTGATAGGTCTGACTTATTTTTAAGACCCGGATCGTATTTTTTGTTGTGAAGTTTTAGGAACCCTTCAAGATTCTGCAAGCCGAAGATCAAGCTAGACGATAATGAATCCGACTTTGGATCTTGGAGACTTCCGGGGGCTACTGTTGGGGATATACTTTCCAGGTATCCTCATAGTTCCTCACTGACCAGGGTGGCCCACTTCTGGTTAGAGCTTTGCTTCATGGGCGGCCCAGTCAGGGAGAAAAGACGGAGTCCAATCCGGCTACGGAAAGGCCCAGAAGACTTACCGACTTAGGCCCATAGTGTTACTTGTAGTTCAAGATGTACTATGTAACCGACTCTTAGTCGTAGCCGGATAGATCTCTCATATAAACCCTAGGCCGGATATCTATATAAGCCGTCCTAGGGAGAGCCTTTAGGGCAACACTCAATAGTCTACAATCTCAACTCGCACAGGCGAACCTTTGTAACCCATATTCCGGCTCTGCCGTATTACTGGATTGCTAGCAGGAGTAGAATCCGTCCAAAGCCGGCAGATTCGAACCTGGGTAAACTTGTGTGCTCACCATCCCGGAACACCGTACGTATCACACCCCTCTCTTCCGCATGCCTCGAGGACCCCCTCATGGCATACTTGTCATCAATCCGACGACACAATGTTGAAAGCGTTCCCCATGACAACATGGTTCTGCTAATCCCCAACATATAAGTGCAAGCATATACAACATAGACGATACAATGGTTCAAGTTTATTAAGGGCAAGAAAAGTAAAGTGTGACATCAAGTTCGTGAGAGCTTTAATCACTAATTTTCACATAACAAGTTTAATTCAGAAGGTAGATAAAAACATGAATATACTTGGAATAGCAAATGCTAATAGGTAGGTATGGTGGACTCTTTGGAATAACTTGGTTTTATGAGTTGGATGCATGAGTGGAATTCATACTTGGTTACGGAGGCTAGCAAAAGACTTGAAGCGACCAACTAAGAGAGCAATAATGACCATAATCATGCAAAGCGACAAAACATTATTAATTAAAGCATAAAGTGGTATTTCCAGTAAAAAACTAAAGGATCGTCGAGGCTATGGTGACTTAGGATAGTCATAACATGGTGTGAGCATGCGCCAAGTCAACCCAAATAAAGCATCAAAGGAGAATACCACAATACTATGCTTTAATATGCTAAAACAACGCATGATTCTTTCAAGGTACATTAAGCAATCTCAATTGTTTATAACATGTCATGCTATAGAAAAAATAACTAAGCATAAAGCCAAAATAATATCAAGCATGATATGACAAAGCATAGGCCACAGTCAAAAACAGGCTATTTTCCAATCCAAACAAACCTATTTGAAAACTAATGTATGAAAGAGGGAGTCCAACCAATTTATTGAAGAAAACTAAGCAAACCAAGCAAATGAAAACCAAAATGAAAACGAAAAAGAAGATGCTCCAAGAACAACACAACTGTGCATGAAACAATAAAAATGAAGTGTCTGGAAGAAACCTGAGATTTTTTATTGATGAAGAAGGGGATGTCTTGGAAATCCCCAAGCTTTGACGCTTGTACTCCTTGGATATGTCTTGGGGTGACACGCGTGGCATCCCCAAGCTTGAGCTTTTGTCCATTCTTCATCTTATTACATTATTCTTTTCTTACACCTGAAATTTTTCCTTCATACAAAACTTCACACAATCTTCATTAGCAACATTAGTGTACTCAAGATAATAAGTCTTTAGGTTCAGTTTCAACACCAATAAAACTTCCATTAAAACATGATCTATTGTAGCACTTCCCTCAAAAAGCTCAATTTCCCAAATTGAACTCAAAAAGGAACAAACAAGAAGCAAATACAAATAATTGCAGAAATCTATCAAAACAGACCAGCAGGTAAAGACCAATTTTTTCGAACACCTTCTGTTGCTCAAATCGGAAAGTGTTGAACTAACGAAAGTTAGACAACAACCTGGGGCAGAAGCACAAAAATTCACGCCTCAAAATGACGTACAAAGATTTTACAGGAATTTTTACAGCGAAGCACAAAAACCTGTTTCGAGACAGCAACTTTCCCAAGCATTACTTCTCTCTCATTAGAGGTTACTCTTGGCACAAAAAGCAAATAAAAATGATAAGGAGTGGTTATTACAGAGGTAATAACTTCCAAGACGTAACTAATTTTTTTTGGTTATCTCCCAATAAGTACTTTTCTTTAACGTCTTTAAGTTAGCCTTGATAGTTTGAGAAGATGCTCATATAAGAAATATAAATTGAAGTAAAAGAGAGCATCAAGAAGCAAATTCAAAACACATTTAAGTCTAACCCACTTCCTATGCATAGGAATCTTGTAAAGAAACAAGTCATGAAAGCACAAAGCAACTAGCATAGGAAAACAAAACAAGTGCAACTTCAAGACTTTCAACATAAAGAGGGGAAACCTAATATTATTGAGATGCATAAAACCATGTTTCCCTCTCTCATAATAAATTTCAGTAGCATCATGAATAAAATTAACAATATAACTATCACATAAAACATTCTTATCATGAGCCACATGCATAAAAGAATTAATACTCCCCACATAAACATAGTCATTCTTATTAATTGTAGTGGGAGCAAATTTAACAAAATAGCTATCATTATTATTCTCATCACCGTAATCATCAAATATAGGAGGCATATTGTAATCATAATTAATTTTCTTCTCAATAGTAGGTGGACTGAAAATATGATATTCATCATTGTAATCATCATATAATGGAGGTTTGGTATCATCATAAGCAATAGAATAGCTATCTTCCAAAGCTGGGAACTAAAAAGATCATTTTCATAAAAACCAGCTTCCCCAAGCTTAGACTTTTCCATAGCATTAGCAATAATGGTGTCCAAAGAATTCATACTAACAACATTGCTATTAGCATGCAAATAAAGTTCTATAGGTTTTTAAATTTTCTCTTCAAACACTTCATGTCCTAACTCAAGATAAATACTATAAAGCTCTCTAATTTTGTTGTTGTTTTCCATTAAGACTAACTAGTGAAAACAAGAAACAAAAAGACAAAATTGCAGAATCTAAAGGAAATAACTTCGAGCACTCACACCGGAGGATGTGAGTACCTTTTACATTACCTCCCTGGCAACGGCGCCAGAAAATAGCTTGCTGGCACGTGGTTGACGTGGGAGCTTCTTCTTCTTCAGTCCTCGGCAACAGCGCCAGAAAAGAGCTTGATGTCTACACACTTCTATTCTTGTAAACAGTTGTTGGGCCTCCAAGTGCAGAGGTTTGTAGAACAGCAGCAAGTTTCCCTTAAGTGGATCACCCAAGGTTTATCAAACTCAGGGAGGAAGTGGTCAAAGGTATCCCCTCTCAAGCAACCCTGCAATCAAGATACAAGAAGTCTCTTGTGTCCCCAACACACCCAATACACTTGTCAAGTGTATAGGTGCACTAGTTCGGCGAAGAGATAGTGAAATACAAGTGGTATGGATATAAGACAACGGTGCCAGAAAATAGCTTGATGGCGTGGAAGAGACTAAAGGCAAACTAAAATAAAGATGGAAGCAAGCAAACATGTAACAAATCTAGTTGCAAACAGTGTTTCAATGCTTAGAAACAAGGCCTAGGGATCATACTTTCAATAGTGAACACTCTCATATAAATATATTATCTTCATGATACTACTCTGAACTACTCTCCGGTTGGACACTCTAATCCATGGTAGGGCTATAAAAGCACACCTCAAAGTTCGCTTTTCCCATCTAGATAACCCCACACTGTCACCTTGAGCACTAGATGGTTCCAACAAACACCACAATTTCATAGAGACATCCAACTCCAAATATAACTCATAACAAGTATTTGTAATCTCTAGCCTAAGTGCCACCATGGTGTGCACGCTGTCACTTTCACACACATGGGGAGAGCAGAGATCTATTAAAGAACTTGAGTAGCAAGGTAGATCTATTTGATTACAAAGCTCATGATCACAATATGATCATGCATAGAGAGAGATGAACACATAGCTACCGGTAGAACCCTTAGCCTCGAGGAAGAACTACTCCCTCATCATCATGGGAATCAGCAACGGCGATGGAGATGGTGGTGGAGATCGATGGAGATGGCTCCGGGGGCAATTCCCCATCCCGGCAGGGTGCCGGAACAGAGACTTACTGTCCCCTGAATCTCCCCTTTGGTGGCGGCCGCGCTGCGGAACTTTTCATGGCTGGAGGCTGTTTTATTTAGGGTTTTTGCATCAGGAGGCATCTTATAGGCGAAGAGGCAAGGTCGGTGGGCGGACCAGGGGCCCACACCACCTAGTGGCGCGGTCAGGGGACCCACGCCACCCTATGGTGTGGCCAGCCCCTGGCCCCTCTCTGTCTCGTCTTCTGGCTCCGTGAGTCTTCCGGTAAAATATCGACTTTGGCTTTTGTCCCGTCCAATTCCGAGAATATTCATTTTCTGACTTTTCTAGAACCAAAAACAGTAGAAAACAGGCAACTGGCACTGTGGCATCTTGTTAATAGGTTAGTCCCAGAAAGTGTATTAAAATACTCCAAAGTGTGGACAAAACATAAGAAAGTAGATATAAAACAAGCATGGAACATCAAAAATTATGGATACGTTAGCAACGTATCACTCCCCAATGACAACAAGTGCCAAAATGGATGACAAAGTTAGAAGGCCAATATAGTATGAGTTCCTCCTCAAGGTGTGCATTTCTCATGATATGAGTGAAATCAAATGCATGTATCCAATAACGAATACTTGGAGGAAAACAAACTTTATTGAGGATCAAAGGTTGCTAAAAGGATAAGAGGTTGAAGAAAATTCAACGGATGAAGCAAGCAATCAAAAGATACAAATTTCAAGTTGGACGAATATGTTCTAAATGAAATAAGAAAGCTCCCCGAGGTTCGTGCATAAATAATAATTGTTGCATTTGAATACGATATGAACAAACATGGAATCCTCACTCCTTATATATCATTTAGAAAATAACCAATATACAAAAGAGTATAGATAAAAAACGATACACTTGTCAAGACAAGCTTAAGTACAATAGAAACCAATTATGAGATATGAGTGCATGAAGATGCAATAAAAGTAAACCGAGAACTCGTAAATCAAGACCTTACCAATACCGTTAAACCAAGAGGATAAGAAAGATGTCCGTCAAAAAGCTCGGATATCAAGGTGAGAGATTAACACTCTCGTGTATATAAGTTTCTAAGTGGACAAAACATGAGAATAATCCACAAATAAACATCCACACACAATAGGTTAATAAAAATAAGAATACATGATATCTAAGAGGAAGTCATAAGATATACCAAAAATTGTATTTTTTTCTTAAGTGCATATATAGTCCATGGATCTATTTTATCTTATGGTATATCAATGAACTTCAACAAATAAAAAAATAAAAACCTCAAAAACAACACAACTAACACTAAGGGAACTAAAGCTAGTTGGGATATTTTGAGAAATACTATCAAGAGGAAGGATTCATTGAAATTTCAATAATATTGCACATGAGAGTACCTTGAGGAATTGATATGCAATAAAATTCTAGAAGGCATATTTGGGATTGGTGAATCATGACCATGATTTTATGTACTCCTCATTATATGCATCATCTCAAATTACTCACATAAGCAATAATGATAGAGATGTCTTTCAAAGATCCTTGCAAAAACCACAACATTTAAAAACAAAGAAATGCATGCCAAGATGCAACCTACAAGAGATTGGATGGAAGAATAGTATGCATGAATAAGATACTTGTTACCGAGATAGCAATAGTATGATGTAGTAGATAATAATTCTTCAATCATCCTAGCTTGGATCCAATTATCATGTGGTGACAACACCTTCCTTATAGATGAGACAAGCATCCATTGCTTCTCCAACGTACCTAAAATAACATTCAAGTACATCTTGGTCCCCAAACTTATTGGGTCCAAAGTGGTTAGACTAACGACAATACATAGGACATGCTCCATAAAAACATGTGCATATTTAGAGAGGAAATTTGAATTTAATGCATATCTTAGCCATTACAAATTTGATGGAGTATGCCCTATATATTGGATCAAAGAAAGCAAAACAAAATATAAGATATACATTTAGTAAACATGCATGCATGAGACTTTCAAGATCCAAAAAGATATAATTTGGACAAAACACCAAAATATTCAAAAGGCATACAAGGTGTGACAAAACCCATTTGTTGTCCAAACTATATCAAAGAATCAAATCAACACAAGATTTTTTCAACAAAGTTCAACAAATTAACTAACCAAAAACTATTGAGCATTGAGTTAAAAACACATATGCTCAAAGATTTATCTCATTCAAGCAAATAAAATATAAAAGAAAGAATGAGATAACAAACTCCCAAAAGAGCAAGGTTTCAAAAAAATAAACCAAACCCTTAACACTTTTCGCAATGGCACAAAGTTCCAAGAAGAAAAGGTTTGTATTCCACTAAAACACGTTTGATAAGAATCAAAGAGATTTTCAAAAAGTCAAGGAAGACAATGGGAGCCACAACAAATTTCTCGGAAAGAAATAAGGCAATAAGAGGCGAAATCCAAGGTGAAGATGATCCACAAGTATTACCACACACAAGTATATCAATTGTCAAAGTCAATGAGTGTATTGGAATTCATTTCCGGTGGTATATTGCAAGGATATGAAAGACCAATCTTCACAATAAAAAGCATAGGATATAAATATAAAGGTTAATCACTATGCTTAGATAGAGATTCTTGATAACTTCAAATAGTGACACAATCATGCAAAGAAATGGTTAGAATAACTTGAAGAAAATGGTCTCCTAAATAACATATAAAGATATGTATTTGAGAAAGGACGCACCAAGAATTTATTACTCAAACAAAGACCAAAAATACGAGCAATAAAAGCTTTTAATAAGGTGGATATTGTTTGAGCAAATATGTCACCTAGGAATAATATAATCAATAATATCAACTCTAAGTGGCACTACCTCATATGTTCACATTTCCTAGGAGTGTGATATGCAACAGGAAGCATATTACTCCCCCATAATGTGATATTCAAATCTTCTCAACAAGAGGCAAAAAAATCTCAACTAGAGATAATTAATGGTTAGAATTTGAATTTCTCATGAGTATGACACGCCACATAGTGACTAGATAATCTTTAAATATTAATACTAAGTGGTAGTAGTCAAGTACACACATTTTAATATTTGAGATATGGGCGAGGCATATCACTCCCCCAAAATGGGATGTTCCATTAACCACTCAAAAAGAGACAATTAAGATACCGTCAAGATGAATTAGAGGCTCCAAAAAAAACACACAAGTAAATGATGTGCCCAACACTTAGACACACTTGAATACACAAAATAAGCAAGGATAAGGCACACCAAATACAACCACATACTTGGTACAAAACCAAAACATGTAAATGGGCAAGTAACGTACAATATATAGGAGTTAAGCTCAAGTTACCGCAAATAAGTGCATTGGGTATACGGTAGGGAGATGATAATGCTTATGGCTTGGCTTGATAAAATATAGTATATGAATACCCCTTAATTATTCATGAGTTAGCCATGTCGCCAATGCCCTTCACAACCACCTATTGATCAAGTTTGAGCTTGTTTGTCCCCAACCAAGTTGGGTCCTAAGAGGTTAGTCACAATAGGCTTGGCAACCCAAATGGTTCTTTTTTTACACTATTTTGAGTTCCACAAACTTGGAAAACACATTGCCATCCTTATCCTTCTCAAGAGAATAATCATCAGCAATAATGATAGGGTTATATAATGTACCATTTGAACATGAAGAGGCAAAGTGCCCCTTCTCACAACATATGTAGCAAGAAGAGCTCTCCTTTCTCTTTTTCATTGATTTCTTGGATTGGGGAGCATTATGTTGATTCTTCTTGGGAAGTAGCCTAGATTGGGCTTGACCTTGAACTTGTGGTTGCTTCCATTGTTGCTTCTCACTCAAGTGCTTTTTCTTCAATGGATAGGATCTTACATGATGTCCTGCAACCTTGCACTTGAAGCAAATAATCTTGGCAAAATTCTTGACTTGGTCTTGGCCCTTCTTCTTGTTGATCTTGTACTTGTTCTTGTTATTGGAGTTGAATCCAAGTCCACTTTTATCATTAGGGGATTTTTGCACATTCAAAATATTATCGAGTGTGGATTTCCCTTCATGACTCTTTTCTAAGTCATTCTTCAAAGAAATGACTTGGGCCTTGAGCTCTTTGATTTCCTCTACATGGTTAGTAGAAATAGAAGTAATAGAGGAAGTAGAAGATTCATTGTTAGAGAAACAAGACAAAGAAAGTAATCCAACACAAGGTTTATCAAAAGTATGACTAGACGGATTACTAGGACTAGCACATGTCAATATAGCATTTTGAGTGGAAGTTGTACTAATGTCCAAAAGAGGCTCACAAGATGTTACCTCGGTGATACTTGCCTCAAGTTCTAACTTTAGCCCATCATAGGAGATTAGAAGATCATTATGAGAGCCTAGGAGATTTTCATGACTTTCTTCCAATTTCCTATACTTGCTAGTTAGCAACTCAAGTTGAGCCCTTAGCTCAACATTCTCCTTTAAGGTAGATGCTTCACAAGAAGTAGAATTAGTAGAACAAGCATAATCAATGGATTTTTCCTTTTCAAGCTCATAAGATACAATTTTTCGTGTGAGGAGACAATCAGTGTGCTTCTCCTCGGCTAGCTCTTGCTTAAGGCGATTGAATCTCCGAATCCCATCATCAAGATGCAACTCGTTAATGGTTTCCAATTTTTTATTAAAGGTTTCCATAACGTGTTTGAGACAAGCAACTGTCGTATTGTTACCACGGATAGAAGTACACAAAATGTCATCTGATGTAGAATAGTACTAGTATCATCATCACTATCATCATTAGAATATACATTGGTATTCAATGTAGGAGATACCTTTGACCCTCTTGCCATAAGGCAATGTGAGCACGGGAGAATGAAGATGAGGATATTCTTAAATATTCATTCATGATCGTGTCTTGCTCCATAGAGTGTTTGATTTCCTCTACATTGTTAGATACACAACTAGAGGAAATAGAATCATTTTGCTCATGGAAACAAGACAAATCAAGCATATCATCTACATTAGCACTCAAATAATTTCTAGATGATATGCAAGGACTAGCAACACATGAGCATATAGAACCATTATTGCAATAAGTGTTTAAGTCCAAACTCTCTACACCATTATAATTTATAGAACATGAATCATCGATGTAAAGAGAAACACCACCATCATCACATATGATTTCTCCACTCACCATCCCATTACCCCCCGCGACTTGTCGCATGTAGGTGAAGTGTAAGGAATTGAAATCTCATCGCGGCCAGAGGTGGAATCAACTTGGAGTTCTTCATGATGTGAAGGAGAAGATAGCTCCTCAGAGATACCACCGACCTTATGAGAAATGGACCCATCAAATATTTCTTTAAGCTTGGTCCACATCTCATGTGATGACTTACGCTTTACGATCGTCAAGAACAAATTAACTGTGGGGCTCAAGGAGAAAATAAGCTCATTAGATACTTGAGATTCGAGATGTAAATTTTTTCTCATCCTCTAAAGATAGATTTTTAGGATCCATTGGAGGAGAAAAACCTACATCTAGAAATCACTCTATATTTGGACACAAGGTCCTAAGATTAGAAAGCAAGCGATTTCTTCACATAATATAATTTGTGCCATCAAAGATAATTGTATCATTGTGCACTATACTACTAGACGACATCTTTATACTCTAGGTGGTAAAGCCTAAACAAGGATAGATCTTGCTTTGATAACAATTGAAAGAATATAGATGTCGCCTAAAGGGGGTGAATAGGCAATTTCAAAACTAGTATGGTTTTGACTTGATAGAATGCGGAATTAAACTAACACTTATTTTACAAGAACAAAACCTAAATACATTAAGCTCAACTAAGTGTATCAATAACAAGTTAAGCTAAGCAAGATAGCACAAGATATAAGTACTTTAAGCTCGATCGCTATCACAAGGAAAGTAAGCTCGGATACGAGACACGCGGAGACAAAGATGTATTTCCGTGTTCCCTTACGAGTAAGGTAAGTCGCGTTGGAGAGGTGTGAGATTCCATGAAGGATTTCCCAACACCACGGAAGCTCACCTTCTTCTCTGAGTCTATCCCACGAAGGAATAAGCTCTTTTCTTATGACTAGCTTTTCCTCCACTCCGGAGATGGCAAGCTCCACAACCAATTCATAAGCTCCACGAAGGAGAAGGCTGGGTCTCTTCACAATCTTTTGAAGAGGACAACACGACACCAACCACCAAAACAACTAGGAGGTCACCCCCCAAGAATAACAAGCTCACGGTCTCTCACTTAAACAAATCGTAATGGAGAGCTCAACACTTATGCAAGAATGCAAAGCAAGAACACCAAGGGTGTTCAAATACCTCACTCTCAAATCCCACAAAAGCAACGAGGTCTATGCAGGAATTAGAGAGAAAAAACAATAGTGGAAGTCAACCAATTACTCCAAGATCTAGATTCTTTTCATTGAAGTCAGGCTGGTTTATAGTATCAGAGTAGTATACGGCCAATTTTTATAAGTGAACTCAATTTTGGATCATGAGTTTTTGTTAAAAAAATCCTACAAGTCAGCCACATACATTTCTGAAGTCACTTTTCGCCATATTTTGTGGTACAACGCCGTAGTTTTTAATACTTGTCGAAATGGAAAACACAACAAGCATATCTCGACCCCCAGGAAGTGCTGTTCAATTGAAGAATTGTTCAAGTACACAAATCATAGAGTATCTTTTATGATTCATTCAATACAGGCATACAGCTCTCAGCATGAGCCCCGGTTCTATTTTCTACAGAACAGGCCATGCGATGCACAACAACTCCAAATCTTGGACGGTACCGAGTTCGTATCTGATCCTAGAAGAACCTATCCACAGATGGATCAGACTCCGACAAGCTACCTTCAAAGTTCACCTTGCATCCACCAGGAAACTGCAACCCAGCTTGCTCGCAGCTCTGCCTTGTAACCTGAGGACATGACCGGACATCTAGGTACTCGAGTGCCTTGCACGATTCTATCACGCTGCTCACTCCTGCAACCGTGAGGCTGACACAATTGTTGATCTTCAGAACTCTCAATTCCGACCGGAGCATGCCCTCAAATGCCACATCAGTTATTTGGTCGCAGCACCCGACATCGACAGCTGCAAGAAGTTTACAGTTACGCAGCAGACTTCTGAGCGAGGCGTCTGTTATTTTCAAGCACCAGTCCATTCTTAAGCTCCTGAGGCTGCTGGAACATGCAAGAGCCAGTGCTTCTATGGACTCGTCGCTAATATCCCGGCATCCACCGATGATGAGAGTCTCTAGGTTGCAGCAGAACTTAGATAGTGCATAGATCGACTCATTGCTCGCTCGGCTGCAATCCAACAGCTTCAACGACACTAGAGATGACGAAGAAACCTCAGCAATTTTGCAAACTCCAGGATCACCTACTTTATTGCACTTGCTTATGTCTAGCGACTTCATATTACGACAACCATCAGCTAGAGCTGAGATTCCAGCATCTGTTATGCTGTTACATCCCGCGGCGCCAAGCTCTTCCAAGTTTAAACAGCTTTTTGATATGGCATGCAACAAATTATCAGTTATTAATCTGCAACCTGTGATGTGCAACTGCCTCAAATTCTGGCATCCCAATGCAACCACCTTTAAACCTTTGTCAGTAAGCTTTCTGCAGTGAGAGACATCTAGGGTTTGCAGACATGGCAGCCCATCTCCTATTTTGACCATTCCAACATCAGTGACACCTAAGAGACACATGAACAGTGGAAAATGTAAATAGATTATCATTAGATCAAAGAAATAGCTACAATTTCACACAGAAATCAGATTAATGGTCCCCCTTGTCAATCCCCATCAAAATGCTAAGTGTCATTTACGTTCATGAAAACATAAAGAACAAAAGGTTTCGCTCCATGCTAAAGATTGTATGCCTAAAGCCAAAATGGCAATGTAAGGTGTTGGTTTCAGTTCTGAACTGCATGAATGCATCAAAGCCAAAACTCATAACTTCTAGCAATGCTAGTACCTTCACAGTGACGAACAATAGCAATATTTATTTTCCTCGAAAAAGCTAGCAATACTTATCACTGTCAGAGAATATTACAAAGTATCACAGGTTGCATGAATAAATATTTTATCAGAAGTACACCTTGCCCAACTCATAATTCTCTAGCCAGACTATCCAAATTGAACCGATGTGTTTGCTTATTACCACAACAAGGTACTAAACAGACCTTTTTTTCGGATCTGTAAAAGTACAGATGGGATTCCACATCACAAAAACCAGCATGCTCTATGAACACAATTGAGGACAAGCAAGCATTTTCATCTGACCAGACATTATCGAACGGTCGAACCTAATATAGCATAACCAGGGCTCCTAATATGTCCCTGATCCCACAGTAGACTAACATCTCCGCTAGAGACGAGTTGTCTGGTCTGACACAGTGTAATGTAACCTGCACCAGAAACGACATTCCAGAAATCTGGGGACTTTTTTTTCCGTGAAAACAGCAAAAGACATTGTGTTTCGGTGCATTGATAGAAAATAAGGTTTATGTACAAGTCCAAGATTGGACGAACACCGCGCCATACAACTCCACCCAAACGAGCAAAACTAGGGGAGCATCTGGCGAAGACCACGGGCCCCCGTGTTTGCCCATGAACGTGCCTCAGCCTTAATCATGTCAAACAAGGAGGCCACAGAGGGCTAAGCGTTGTCGAAGACGGCTACATTGCGATGCTTCCAGATCCACCAGGCTGTGAGCATGATCACCGACGAGGTGCCCTTGCACAATGGGCGGGGGGTGGATTGTAGCGCCAGCGACCACCAGCCCGCGAAGTCGTCCTCGGCAATGGAAGGCATGGAAGTGGATCGGATCCATGACAATACCTCGTACCAGATCGTCCTCGAGAAAGGGCAACCGGTAAGGATGTGCGCCATCGTCTCCACCAACTGGCCGTACAACAGGCAGCTGGCAGGGTGTGGAAGTCCACGTCGCGCAAGCCGCTCCCCGGTCCAACATCTGTCCAGACAAGCAAGCCAGATGAAGAACTTCACCCTGGGGGGTGCCCATGACTTCCAGTTAAGCTTCCAGGATCTTGATGCAACCGCCCCTTGGAAAAGGAGGTTGTAGCACCAAATGGCAAGCGGGCTCAAGGCCCCACTTATGTCAGAGATCCAATGGCGCTCAAACCAGCCTCACGGCTACAGCGCTTCCTAGGACGCCTCGGGATTAGCGGGAAGAGGTCCGGCGTTATCTACCGTAACTTCAGTCTATGCTCACTATAAATTATTGTTCACGATAGTTATCATGCTTGATGTTTTTTCTTTATGCTTGTCACTTTTTAGTGTGCATTGTTCTTTGAGAAAATAGCGATGAACTCAGAACTGAACTTTTTATCCTGTTTTGGAACTGCAGTTTCTATCCATAATTTCAGAGCACACCATTATATTTTGATGTGTTACAGTTACACTGACAATATATTAGAACGTTCAGTGCTACTCCCTCTGTTCCAAAATATAAGATGTTTTAGCTTTGTGAAGCAAATGTATCTAGATGATTTTTATTGTCTAATTCGGAGTGAATCTAAACACCAAAAGGGTCTAGATACATTCACTTCACAAAAGTAAAACATCTTATATTTTGGAACGGAGGGAGTAGAAATGAAGCATACCCCACAAAATAGTGCAGTACTACAACACATCCCTTCTTTTTCCTGCATCGTCCAAAAATAATCGAGGGAAACCTCAAACTTGATGTCCGGACGACAAGGTGATAAATTACAGGTGGCATGTTACTGAACTAAAGTGTGTATGACATTTGACTTTTGTTCTTGTGTTTTGCATCATTTCTAGAAGTAGAGCTCCATAATTGACAAAACATTTGAGGCTTTGTCCTTGCTACCTGTATTTATTAACTTTCTGTATTATTCTTCTGGTTGAGGGTGTAATTAAGTATTCGTGTACATTGGATTTTAAATCTAAATCATCGGAACAGAGCATAGTGAATAGTGAAAAGGTACTGTCAGCATGCACCTCTTGTTAACTGGCGCTGATAAAAATGTATAAATCAGCAAAGCACAGCCCATAAATTTGGTCCATTTCGTGAAGTGTCAGCATCAATACCATATTTTGGGAGTTAGAATTTAGGGGAGACCGAATACTTTGCGATGTTCGTGTGCAGTCCCGATGCATGCCCCAAGCGCAAGAATACCACGAACTGCATGCAGCTCTGTCTCATCCGGGTGGCAGAGGATGACCACATCGTCCACATATAACGGAACCGACATGACCAGCTGTTGGCACGCCAGTCGCCTAAGGACCTCCAACTTAGTTGCCCTAGCCAATAAGCGTGTTAGTCACCAACACGAACAACTGCAGCGACAAGGGGTCTCCTTGTCTTAACCCCCTGCGATGCCATACAGGGGCCTGGCTGTCTAGGTTATGATGTGGGTTCTCATGTATGCACTTTTCATTTCGAATTGGAGCAGTAGCTGGCATCTTTACTTTTTTTTGAGAGAGAAGGAGAGCATATATTATCACGGGAATACAGAAGTTTCTGTCTTGTGTTACAAAGTCCCACACAAGGTCAGCAAAATTATTTCTCCAAATGCAGCTGCCACAGGATCTTGCAAGCTTTGCAAGGGCGTCAGCTGCCGTGCTGCTCTCTCTTCTAGTGTGACCGATACAGTGGTCAGAGAAATTCATTAGAAGCTGCTTCGTGTCGTCATATGTGGCCCACCGCTTCGATCTATCAGGTTCAGGTGAGCTGTCTGGGTTATTTCGTAGGGTTCGAACATATATATCATGTGGCTTACCATTTGTATTTCATCAAATCCATTGGTTTGCATGTTTGTATTAAAATTGACAGAGTACAAATGATGCAAAAACAAAGCTCAAAAAGATCTATTCTCTCCCATCTACCTTTAGTTTTGCGGGGCTATTTTCTCCCATCGTTCTAGGGTAAGAAACCCAAGACATAACAAACCTTATGTACTGTACTAAGAAGGCAAGATTTCTGCATTTACAAATTCACGCACACAAACAGCTCGACTGCATCTCTTTTGAAAGAGGAGGCCTCACCTTTGCAGTTCTGCAGTGCGAGGAGTCGCAGATTGCAGAACCCCCCAGCAATGACGTCCAGGTCGTCGTCGATAACACCAGGGTAGAAGGAGCGGGACAGCGACTGGGAGAGGTCCAGCTCGTGGATGCCCGGGAAACGCGCTGCTAGCCGGCGCAGCATGGACGGACCGGCGCGGGCGCGCAGGCGGCGCCGCTCGGAGCTCTGGATCCGGAGCCAGCGCCTGCACACGAGTCCGAACGCGTCGCGCTCTGACTCAGGCCCCATGCGGGAGAGCACCGCACGGAGCCCGTCGTCGGTGAGCACCTCGTTGATGAGGGCCACATCGCCCCCCGTCGGTGATGCAGACGTTGCCGGAGTTAGGAATTATTTGGGTTTTCTAGTGGAGGAATTATTAGTTTTTCAACTTGCAATGTATACGTGGAAATGGACGGACTGGCCTTTCAACTTGCCAACGTAGACGTGGAAATGGACTGGGCAGACGTGGAAATGGACTGGGCTTGTAGCCTCTTAGGCCATCTCCACCGGCCGATCCATTCGTGCGCGGGCTGTGCGAATCGATCCGTACGGATTTGGGCAGTGGAAAATCTATCCCAATGGTACGACCTGTTCGACAACGCGTGTCCTCACCAAAAAAAATAGGTTAGAAATGTGTCATCGTGGACGCCACGTGTGTCTGATTTTGTCTAGGCGTCTGCTGAGCGGCCCCACATGACAGCGGTACATTAATAATTGATAATAAACACCAGTCCATTAATTAACCATTTCAATGATTACTACAATAGCGGCGATCAAAAACTTGCATGCCGTCCTGCCCTACTACCTTCGACGGCGATCCAAAAAGTTACTTGTCGTCATGCCCTACGTCGGCGGCACCCGGGGCCGCCATCTATTGCTCGTCGTCGACGGGGCCCTCGCTGTTGTTGCCTTGCCTGGCGTGACGCGACGGTCTGGCGCCGTCAGGGCGTGTTGTCCGGATGATGACGTTTGCCGCGTCAATCCTGGCCTGCAAGGCTGCCCGTTTGACGGACACGCAGCGCCTGCTCCTCTCGCAGCTGCACGACAAAATGACGTGTTGCGACCAGCTCCTCATCTTCGCCTCCTCCCTCCAGCGGCGCTACGTGACGCCCGCTCCATCTCGGCGTTCCAGCGCGAGCTCGCCTAGGCCTCCGCCTTCGCTGCATCCGCCTTGTCCTAGGCCAAAGTGAAGGCTGAAGGGAATATGCCCGAGAGGCAATAATAAAATTATTATTATAATATTTCAAGTATATGATAGATGTTTATTTTGCATGTTATAATTTTATTGATTAGAAACATTAATACATACGTGTTTAATAAACAAATAATGAATTCCTAGTTATGCCTTTCTTATAAACTAGTTCGTTGATTAACAAGATGATCAAGGTTTTCTAATCATAGACATTGGATGTTGTTAATAACAAGGTCACAATATTAGTGAAATGATGTGATGAATATTCATCTGAAGTATAGCAATACGATCAAAGTCATTGTGTTTAAATTTTTATAACATCATACGAAGTAATTCTAGTCCTTAGACCATGAGATCATGTCAATCACTAACACTAGAAGAGTAATTTAATAACATCAAACCTCACACCGTAACATGGTGACAATAAAGGTGGGTTCAGATACTCTGAATGTGTTATGTAGAGACTCATGGATCAAAAGTGGAATTTGTCTATCATGATGATGGATAGATATGCTCTGAACCCTATCGGTGATATCACATTGAGATAGCTTGCAAGCAAGTGATGTGATCACTAGAATGTTATATCACGGAAACGAGAAAAGGATGCATGTCGGTAACAAGATCAAACTAGATATGGAGATGCCGATGATCGAATCTCGGACATGTAATATATCACAAGACAAAGGGATTTAGTTACTAACGTTAAAGGTTCTTATGATCACAGAAGTCATCGTTGAATGTGTAGGAATCAGTACGGATCTCCAGGTCCTATTGCTGGTTATTGACCGGAGAAGGGTCTCGATCATGTCTGCATTATTCATGAACTGTAGGGTGACACACTTAAGGGATACCGACACCATTTAGAGCAAATATGTTCTAGAAAAAAGAATTGCAAAGCGCTAGAATTATTTCAATAGACACCAGAATTATTTCGGGTGAAATTGTTGAAACTGATTCTGCATGTGATATTAAAATGTTGCAGGGGTTTTATGTGAATGTTTGTTAATTAAAGTATTTAACAAAATTCTGAATAAAAGAGTTTTATTAAATGAGAGTTGCATTAAATTTGGTGGAAATTTAATGGAGATGAGTGGAAGAAAAATTGATGTGAGTGGGAGCTCCACCACATGAATAAGGAAGAGGTGGGGGCACCTCCCTTGGCCGCCGGCCATGGAGAGGGGATACCCCCCTCTCCCTATAAAAGGCCCCCACTCCCTCTTTCCATCTCACACCTCCTCGTGAAGGATCTCTCTTTCCCTCTAAAATTATTCTCCATGGTTTCGGATTAGCGAGATACATGTTTCCGGTGGCTTTTCGTCTGGAAGGAGTTGCTGCTTCCGCTGCATCATTGGAGCGAGGAGGCAGAAGTTGTTCGGTGGATCAGACGTGTGTGCGATCACGGATGCGCTGCTGATTTGTGGCGCTGGACTTCCTCTCGATCTTGAGATCGACAAGCATACGACTACATCATCCACGAGTCCAACCTCATAACACTTTGTCGGTCTTCAAGGGTATGTTATTTATGGATGTATATCCACCCGTTGTTTCTATCTAGGTAGATAGATCTTGGTTCTTAGTAGTTCCCATCGTAGGATTTTTTGTTTTCTATGCTGCGAACCCAACAAAGGCCACCAGCGGGTCCTCCTCGTCAGCGTCGACGTCGTCCTTCTCCGCCACCTCCTCCTCCATGGTCTCCACCTCATCCTCCTCCACCGCCGCGTCCTCCCCTGGCGGCTATTGCACCTCTGCCTCCACCGCAAAAACTTTTCATCCGTTTCCGAAGAAAATAGAAATGGAGATCTAAAAATGGAAACAGAAATAAAATTTTGCGGAAAAGAAATGAAAACAGAATATTCAAAATGGAAACGGAAAAGGAAACAGGGGATCTATTTCCGGCGGAAACGGTAAGGAAATTCCGGATAAATAAATACATAATTTTTTCGAAAATATAACCAGTCAGGCCCATGTACGAAGTAGTACTTTGCGTCGGTGATTTATCTCGCTCTTGTTGAGCCATAGAATATATGAAGGGTCTACGTACATGCAACCGACCCAACTGACATACTAATTAAGTGAGTGTCTTATCATTTATGTGCTTGTCAAAGTGTTAAATTATGTGTGTTACTTTATGTTCAATTGTTATGTTTCAAAATTGTGAGCTATTCTTTGTCTGTTACATATTACTTTTAGTGTACATACCATGATATTACACCACTATCATATTCCGACAACTGTTCATTTTCGTATCGTATCCGTTCCATATTCGTTTCCGATGATTTCCGATTACGTGTTCGTTTCCGGAGTTCTCCATTTCGTTTTCGATTCCGGCGACACAAGAGGGAACAAAAACTATAACGTATGTTTCCGTTCTGTTTTCAGCCCTAACCGAAGCCTCCTCCGTGGCCTAGACCATGCGCGTAGTGGTAGTGCGCCTAGCCGACCTGGCATCGAGGATGACCTCTGGGACCTCCCGCTCGGCTACCATGAACGTGCGGCCTTCGTTGTCGCGCTTGGCAGTGGCGAAGGAGCCGAGTAGAACCTGCTACTAGTCATTGACTCCAGGCACGATGACCTCATCGTCGAGGTCCTCCAACCAGGCGTCATCGTCGTTCACGGTGACTTTGTCGGTATCCGATGCCTCCATTGTCGTCGCGACCGCATCATCCAACATGGCCACCTCCTCCTGCGATGCATGAGCTGCCGCTAGCATCTCCACGGCCACCACGCGACAAGCGTCAATAGTGAGCTGCGCCACATTTAGTGCGGCTATTGGGGATATACTCGAAGGGGTTGCGTGGTAGAAAACAAAAAAAATCCTACGGTGCGAACACAACTAGCCAAGATCTATCTATGCAGATGTAAAGTAATGAGCGGAGACTCGGTGTTCATACCTTTGAAGACCGAATGCGGTTAACGTTCCGCGGGGAACGTGGATGATGTATTCGTACTCGCCCGACCTCAAGGTCGCGAAGCTCCTCGCAAGTCACCCCTTGCTCCTTGTACGACATAGCCGACCTCCTGGTCGTGTTGACATCCAAGCTCCAAGCTCAAGAAAAAGCACAAGTGGTAGTGCCTCGTGGCCTTATACACATACGATGTAGAGATGTCTCCCGGGCTCTAGTCCAGCAAAGGAGCGGAAGAAGCTTGATCCAGACCAAGTCTAGCAGCACGACGGCATGCGTATGGTGGATAAACCCCTATCCCCGTATGTAATTCCAATCTTGGGAACCACACATGAGGGAGAGGGAGAGGGAGAGGGGGAGAGAGAATAGGCAAAGCCAATGGATGGATGGATTTTGGGAGGGGTGTCCCTCTATATATAGGTGGAAGGGAGGTACTCCCTCCCTCAAAGTCCTGGGGTTGGACTAATCAAAGGAGGAGGTGGGGAGAGGCACACCAGCCAGCCCCACTCATGGGCCCCACATGGGGACAATCCCATTAGGGCCACCGGACACCCCTTGGCCCCTCCTAGGGCGTGTGAAAGGATACAGATGCCGCGGCGGTCAAAAACTTTTCCGAGAGTGGCTCAACAAAGGCGGAATTAAACTAGCGTTTACTTTGTTAAGCACAAAACCTAGAACAACTAGGGTTCACCTATTTGCACCAACAACTTATGCTCAGCAAGACAAGCAACTATGTGATAGCTAGATATATACTTCAAGCACGAAGGCTATCACAAAGTAAAGTGCATAAGTAAGAGCTCGGATATAGAGATAACCGAGGCACACAGAGACGAACATATTTTACCGAGTTCCTCCCAACATGGAGTACGTCTCATTTGGAGAGGGGGTGGTATCAAACCACCAACGCCACAAAAGGCCTCCCTTGTTCTCCTGTGAATCTCACCCCAACGGGATCGATCCATACTTCCACTATCAGTGCACTTGTCGGTGGCAATCCGGAACCTCTCACAAGGTTGGGGCACTTCTCCACAACTCAATTAGAGGCTCCCAACAAACAAGCTTGGAGAAAGCTCCACAACTTAATTGGAGGCCCCAAGTAATCCATAAACCTGCAAAACCACCAAACCATCTAGGGTTCCAATGAACCCAAAGTAAAAGGCTTCTCACCTTTCACCCAATCGAATCCTCACCAAGAACTCAAATCTATGCACCAAATGCAATGGCAAGAACACAAGAAGTGCTCAAGTCCTTCACTCCCAAATTCCACCAAAGCTACAAAATCTTATGGGGGAATAAGAGAGGAATACCAATGGAGGAAATCCACAAAAGACTCCAAGATCTAGATCCCAATATGTTCCCCTCACTTAGAGGAGAGATTGATTTATGGGATTGTAGATCTAGATCTCCTCTTTCAAATCCCTCAAGAATATGCAAGAATCATAGGAGGGATTGAGAGGGAAGCAAGCTCAAGAGATCAACAATGGTGGCTCAGTTTTAGGGTTCTTGAGGTTGGAAAAACCGCAGCAACCAAGGTAGAAGAAGGGGACTATATATAGGGCCCCTGGAATTAGAGCCGTTGGGAGCCACTTACCTCGGATAGTCTGACAAAAACAGGCCGGATAGTCCGGCCCAATCGGACACTCCGGCCTAACAAAGTTTCCGGCCAGTGTCTGGGTGGTGTCCAATATGGCACACAGAATGTCCGAGCAGGTCGACGAAACCCTAGGGTCGGACAGTCCGGCGTGAATCAACTAGACATTCCGGCCGGGCCGGACACTCCGGCTGAAAACGGCCGGACATTCCGCCGAAGGCAAAACTGACAGAAATAGCAAAACTGAAATGACCATAACTTTTGCATTCGGACTCCGATTTTGATGATCTTGGGCTCGTTTCGAAGATAGTAATGAGATATACAAGATCATACAGAGAACCATCATACTCCAGCAATGGAGGATAGAACCAAATGATGAAAGGTTTAACCTATCTAGAAAAGAAAAACCGGTAAAACCTCCAACATCAAAAACGCAATAGAGAATGCATATGAAATCCGTTTTCGATGAACTTGGGCTTGTCATGAAGATTAACACAAGCTCAAGAACCGCACCTGGATAAGATCCAAATAACAACCAATAAAGATGATGCCAAGTATGCAAAGGTTTGATCTCTCTTCGAAGGATATGATCAAGTTACTCACTCGAGAGCCCCTCTTGATAGTACGGCTATCTATCCTATAAACCGGTCTCCCCAACTAACACCTTGAGACCGGCAAGAAAGAAACTCTATCAAGAACATACCTTTGCCTTGAGAATGTTCCACTTGAGCTTGACGATAACGATCTTGTCCACCTCAAGATGGAACACCTTTCTTGATTGCACTAGCTTGGTGAAGACTTGCAAATTGCTATCCCATACTCCATTATGGTAGAGCTTATCTCTTAACCATAGGATGGCAAGCTTCAAGCAAATGATCTCTTAGAGATGGCTCATCTTGTACTTGCACATCATTTCTTCTTTCTTCATTATGTTGGTGTCTTGAAGGTACATAAGAGATATCACTCCAACTTTAGTCTTCAAGACACACTTGCTATAGGCTCAACTCTCACTTGACCAATCTCCGGATCACTCATTGAAACCATGGTCCACACTTAATCTTATTCACTTTCTTATTCTCCCAACCTTGAAGCCAACATATGGTTCAAGCATTTTATATGGACAAATCCTACAGGTAAAACTCAATGCAAACATAAGTCCATAAAGATTGTCATTAATTACCAAAACCACACATGGGGGCACACATGCACTTTCAATCTCCCCCATTTTGGTAATTGATGACAATCCCTTTGAGAGGGTTTATATAAGGAATTAACCAAACAAAATGTTGTGCTAACCTCAAGTACAACACAAGTATGTGATGTTAGTACAACCACAATATAGAGCAAACTCCCCCACAATCTATGCACGTGTGGATGAACTTGAATTTCATTGCATATATTGCCAACCATTACCGATGGTGGAGTTTTCTCTATATATTCAAGATGCCATGCAACACACTAAGATGCAAAGCACACGAGGCAAATGTTTAAGTACAAAACTCACAACACACAATAAAATTCCCTAAAAGCCTCTAAAACTTCTCCCCCATTGGCATCGATTGCCGAAAGGGGTGAAAAACTTTACAAGGCCAATTTAGTGAGAGTTCCTCCATATGGTGGGCATTTCTCATAATATGAGTAGAATCAAATGCACGTATCCAATGACGAATACCATGAGGAAATCAAACTAAACCGAGGATCCAAAGATTACAAAGAAATAAATTGGTGAAGAAGCAGCAACGAATGAAGCAAGCAATCAAAAGATCGAAAGAAGCACTACACAAAAGGAAGATACCAAATGAAAGATAGATATTATGATAAGATTGAAAAGAGGGTGATCTAAATAATATGAGGAGAATTCATGCGTTGCAAACGTATCCATAATTTTTGATGTTCCATGCTTGGTTTTATCTACTTTCTTGTGTTTTGTCCACACTTTGGAGTACTTTTCATATGATTTCTTGGACTAACCTATTAAAAAGAGCCACAGTGCCAGCTACCTGTTTTCTGCTGTTTTTGGTTCCAGGAAAGTCAGAAAATGAATATTCTCGGAATTGGACAGGACAAAAGCCAAAGTCAGTTTTTCACCGAGAGACACCTGGAGCCAGAATACGAGCCGGAGAGGGGCTGGGGCCCGACCACACCACCTAGCCGCACGGCCCAGCCTGGCCTGCGCCAGGGGCTGGTCTGGCCGCCCTAGGCACCCCCTAGCTGCCCACCGACCTTGCCTCTTCGCCTATAAGAAGCCTCCTGATGCATAAACCCTAAATCGTCAAGCCTCCAGCAACGAAAAGTTCCGCAGTGCCGCCGCCATCAAAGGGGAGATTCGGGGGACAGAAAGTCTCTGTTCCAGCACCCTGCCGGGACGTGGAAGTGCCCCCGGAGCCATCTCCATCGATCTCCACCACCATCTCCATCACCATTGCTGATTCCCATGATGATGAGGGAGTAGATCTCTCTCGAGGCTAAGGGTTCTACCAATATCTATGTGTTCATCTCTCTCTCTATGCATGATCATATTGTGATCATGAGCTTTGTAATCAAGTAGATTGATGACCCATAAGTATAGGGGGTGTATCGGAGTATTTTCGATAAGTAAGAGTGTCGAACCCAACAAGGAGCAGAAGGTGTTGGCTAGTGGTATGGATCATGAATTCTCTGCAAATACTTAGCAAATGGATTTTTAGGGGTTTTCGATAAAGCAAGTAAACAAAGTACGAGTAAATAAAAGACAGTAGGAATAAATGCAGCAAGTGGCCCAATCCTTTATGCAGCAAAGGACAAGCCGGTTGTATTACTTAAGATGACCATAGGTCAACTGACCAGCCCTGAGGACAATCTTCAGTCCACGAAACCAGTCCGTGAAGTTGCTTCCATTGTTCTTAAGCTTTTCTTTCTCTAGGAACGCATTGAAATTGATGGAGAGGTTCGCCATAATCTACAACAAATTTGCAAGTAGTTTAGACTAAGTTTATGATAAATTGAGATCTATCTTAATTCTTAAATTAACTAGGGGAACTCCCACTCAGAACAATATCCCTCACGTTGTCTTAGTGATTACACGAACCAAATCCACTACACCAAGTCCGTTCTTCACGAGAGAAGATGTAGTTTCATCGGCGAACAATCTTCATGTTCATCATATCATTTATATGACTCATGCTCTACCTTTCGGTATTCCGTGTTCCGAGACCATGTCCGTACATGCTAGGCTCGTCAAGATTAACCTTAGTTTCCGCATGTGCAAATCTGGCTTGCACCCGTTGTATGCACACGTAGAATCTATCACATCCGATCATCACGAGATGCTTCGAAACGACGAGTCTTAGCAACGGTGCCAACTAAGGACGAACACTTTATTACTTGATATTTAGTGAGAGGGATCATCTTATAATGCTATCGTCGCGATCTAAGCAATACAAGATGCATAAAGGATTAACATCACAAGCAATTCATAATTAGTGTGATATGATATGGCCCTTTCTTCTTGTGCCTTTGATCTCCATCTCCAAAGCACTGACATGATCTCCATCATGACCAGCATTGCGTCAAGGTCAGTGGCACCGCTTCATGGTTGTTCATCATCACTAGCAACTATTACAACTACTTGGAATAAAGCTATTACAAGATGAATAGACACGCAGGTCTTAACAGAATTAAAGACAACCATTAGGCTCCTGTCGGTTGCCATATTACAACAAGGATCATTTCATACATCAAATATAATCACAACCACATGATGTCCATATCCCATCACAAAACCCCTGCAAAAACAATTTAGACGCCTCTAATTTTCTTTGCACGTTTTACGTGGTTTGGGGCTTTCGAATAAGAACGGATCTTACCTACGAAACTGAACCACAACGTTGATACAAGTGCTATCAAGTGCAAAGTGTAAATTGGATCTATATTATGGTGAGAGAGACAGACACCCGCAAAGCCACTTGTGCAAAGCAAGTTACACGTCAAGCGTGGAGCAAGTCTCATGTGCGATGACATGTAAGGTTAGCCCGAGCCGCTTCATCCCACCATACCGCAAGATGCAAAGTACACAAAGCAAAAGACGGCACGAGCACCAATGCCCACAAAACCATTGTGTTCTACTCGTGCAACAGATCTACGCATAGACATGGCTCTGATACCACTGATGGGTTCGTATCATGGAAAACAAAAAAATTCTACCGCATGAACGAACAAAACCCAGCTCTAATCTAGATAAAAGCCAAGATCTAATCTATTAGACATGTGCAACGAGATAGATCTGTACTAACCCTTGTAGATCTGAAAGCCTTGTGCGAGATCGGATCTCGTGGTTGATGTAGACGATCACTTGCCGATCTCAAGATTGAGTGGACGATCCTTCCGGCGCCGCGTTCCGGCAGCGCTTCCGCAATCGGTCACACGTGCAGAGTCGATGCAGACCTTCCTCTCCCCGTTCCAGCGGCAGCGGAGGTAGTAGATCTCTCCACGGAATCCCAGTAGCATGACGGCGTGGTGGTGGTGGTGGTGGAGTAGAGAATTCTGCAGGGCTTGACCTAAGCCAGAGCAGAGCGAAGGAGGAGGAGAGAGGCGGCTAGGGCATGGAGTGGAGGGGCAAGGGGGGTGGCGCCTCCACCCCTCTATTTATAGAGGGAGGGGTGGCGCCTAGGGTTCCCACCCCTAGGGCCACCTCTAGGGTCGGCGCACAAGGGGGGGGGGGGGCTTGGGGGGAGTTTCCTTCCCCCCTAAGTTTCCCCTTTTCCTTTCTTGGTTTTCAAGTAAACTCCATAGAAATTTCTAGAACCTTCCGGAACATTCCGAAACCTTCTAGAATCCCCATATAAACACTCCGGGACATTTCCGAACCTAGAAAATGATCTCCATTATATGAATCTTATTCTCCGGACAATTCCGGATCTCCTTGTGATGTCTCAGATCCAATCCGAGACTCCGAACAACATTCGGTCTCCAACGCACATTCCATATCTACCTAAACAGCATCGAACCTTAAGTGTGTCACCCTACGGTTCGTGAATATGCAGACATGATGGAGACACCTCTCCGATCAATAACCATCAGTGGGATCTGGATATCCATAACGGCTCCCACATACTCAACGATGAATTCGTGATCGATAGAACCATTAACATATGAAACCAATTCCCTTTGTCACGCGATACTCTACTTATTCGAGGTTCGATCGTCGGTATCTCCATACCTAGTTCTTCCTCGTTACTGATAAGTACTCTTTACTCGTTCCATGATATGTCATCCCTTGTGACCTAGTCACATGCTTGCAAGCTAACTAGATGACATTCCACCGAGAGGTCCCAGAGCATATCTATCCGTCATATGGATGGACAAATCCCAATCTTGGTCCATGCGCTTCAACACATACTTTCAGAATACCCAATGACACCTTTATAACCACCTAGTTACGAAGCGGTGTTTGATGCCATCAAAGTACCCATCCGGTGATGGTGATTAACATAACCTCATGGTCGAAGGATTAGGTTACTATGCATTTAAAAGCTTGTAGCAATACGAACTTAATGACTTGATCTTATGCTACACTTACTATGGGTGCGTGTCCATCACATCATTCTCCTAATGATATAACCTTGTTATTAATGACATCCAATGTCCATGATCAGGAAACCATGATCGTCAATTAATCAACAAGCTAGTTCAACAAGAGGCTTACTAGGGACTCTTTTATGTTTACAAAACACACATGTATTAGTGTTTCCTTATAATACAATTATAGCATGGGATGCAAACATTCATCATAAACACAAAGATATAATAACAACCACTTTTATTATTGCCTCTTGGGCATATCTCCAACAGTCTCCCACTTGCACTAGAGTCAATAATCTAGATTACATGGTAATATACCTAACACCCATGGCGTTCTGGTGTTGGTCATGCTTTGCTCTAGGGAGAGGTTTAGTCAACGGATCTGCCACATTCAGATCAGTGTGTACTTTGCAAATCTTTATGTCACCATCTTGGACATACTCGTGAATAGCATGGAAACGTAGCTTGATGTGCTTCAGCTTGCTATGTGACCTTGGCTCCTGTGCATTAGCTATTGCACCTGTGTTGTCACAGTAGATGGCCATCGGGTCCAATGCACTAGGAACCACGCCAAGTTCAGTAATGAACTCCTTCATCCATATGGCTTCTTGTGCAGCCTCCGAAGCAGCTATGTATTCCGATTCAGTTGAAGATTTCGCCACAACGCTTTGCTTGGCACTCCTCCAGCTCACTACAGCACCATTCAAAATAAATACGTATCCAGATTGTGACTTCGAGTCATCTGGATCGGTGTTCCAACTAGCATCAGTGTAACTGTTTACAACAAGCTGTTCATCACCTCCATAAGAAAGGACCATATCCTTAGTCCTATTTAGGTACTTTAGGATATTCTTGACCGCTGTCTAGTGCTCCATTCCAGTATCACTTTGATATCTGCTAGTCAAACTAACAACATGTGCTATATCCGGTCTTGTACACAGCATGGCATACATGATAGAACCTATGGCCGAGGCATAGGGAATATTACTCATTTTCTCTCTATCTTCTACCGTAGCTGGACTTTGAGTCTTACTCAAGGTATTACCTGGCAACATGGGCACGAACCCTTTCTTGCTCTCTTCCATTCTAAACTTTTTAGAACTTTGTCCAAGTATGTACTTTGTGAAAGCGCTATTAGGCGTCTTGATCTATCTCTATAAATCTTGATGCCTAGAATATATGCCGCTTCGCCAAGGTCCTTCATTGAAAAACTATTATTCAAATAGGCTTTGACACTATTAAGAAGTTCTATGTCATTCCCAATCAACAATATGTCATCTACATATAGTACTAGGATGCTATAGAGCTCCCACTCACTTTCTTGTAGATACACGCTTCTCCATAAGTTTGTATAAATCCAAAGTTTTTGATTACTTTATCAAAATGTTGATTCCAACTCCGGGATCCTTGCTTCAGTCCATAAATGGAGCGCTGAAGTTTGCATACCTTGTTAGCATCTTTAGGATCGACAAAACCCTTGGGTTGTACCATATACAACTCTTCCTCAATGTCTCCATTAAGGAACGCCGTTTTGACATCCATCTGCCAAATCTCATAATCGAAATATGCAGCAATTGCTAACAAAATCCTCATAGACTTTAGCTTCACTACTGATGAGAATGTCTCATCGTAGTCAACTCCTTAAATTTGTCGGAACCCTTTCGTGACAAGTCGAGCTTTATAGACGGTAACATTACCATCAACATCTGTTTTTCTTTTGAAAATCCATTTGTTCTCGATAGCCTTACGGCCATCCGGTAAGTCCACCAAAGTCCACACTTGGTTTTCGTACATGGATCCCATTTCGGATTTCATGGCTTCTAGCCATTTATCAGAATCTAGGCTCACCATAGCTTCTTCATACGTCGCAGGGTCATCAGTGTTGTCCACCAACATGACGTTCAAGGCAGGGTCATACCAATCAGGAGTGGTACGAACCCTCGTTGACCTGCGAGGTTCAGCAGCAACTTCGTTCGAAGTTTCATGATCACCATCATGAGCTTCCTCTCCAATTGGTGCAGGCGGCACAAAAACATCTTCCGGTGCTGCGCTACTCTCAACTCCGAGAGAAGGTTCAATAACCTCGTCGAGTTCTACTTTCCTTCCAGTCACTTCCTTCGAGAGAAACTCCTTCTCAAGAAAGGATCCATTCTTGGCAACTAAAACTTTGCCTTTGGATCTATGATAGAAGGTATACCCAATTGTTTCTTTAGAGTATCCTATGAAGACGCATTTCTCCGCTTTGGGTTCAAGCTTATCAGGTTGTAACTTCTTTACATACGCTTCGCAACCCCAAACTTTAAGGAACGACAACTTAGGTTTCTTTCCAAACCACAATTCGTACGGTGTCGTTTCAACGAATTTAGATGGTGCCCTATTTAAAGTGAATGCGGCTGTCTCTAATGCATAGCCCCAAAACGATAGCGGTAAATCTGTAAGAGACATCATAGACCGAACCATATCTAAGAGAGTTCGATTACGACGTTCGGACACACCATTACGCTGTGGTGTTCCCGGCGGTGTCAATTGCGAAAGTATTCCACATTTCTTTAAATGCATGCCAAACTCATAACTTAGATATTCACCTCCGCGGTCAGAACGCAGAAACTTAATCTTCTTGTTACGATGATTTTCCACTTCACTTTGAAATTCCTTAAACTTCTCGAAAGTTTCGGACTTATGTTTCATAAAGTAGACATACCCATATCTACTTAAGTCATCCATGAAAGTGAGAACATAACGATATCCACCACGCGATGCTACACGCATTGGACCGCACACATTGGTATGTATTATTTCCAATAAGTCTGTAGCTCGCTCCATTATTCCAGAGAATGGAGTTTTAGTCATTTTTCCCATTAGACATGCTTCGTATATTTCAAGTGATTCAAAATCAAGTGATTCAAGAAGTCCATCAGAATGGAGTTTCTTCATACGCTTCACTCCAATGTGACCAAGACGACAGTGCCACATGTATGTAGAATTATCATTCAATTTTGTTCGTTTAGCATCTATGTTGTGAACATGTGTATCACTACTATCGAGATTCAGTAAGAATAAACCTTTCATCTCAGGTGCATTACCATAAAAGATATTACTCATATAAATCGAACAACCTTTATTCTCAGACTTAAAAGAGTAACCGTCTCGCAATAAACAAGATCCAGATATAATGTTCATGCTTAATGCAGGCACCAAATAACAATTATTCAAATTTAAAACTAATCCCGATGGTAGATGTAGAGGGAGCATGCCGACGGCGATCACATAAACCTTGGAGCCATTTCCAACGCACATCGTCACCTCATCTCTCGCCAGTATTCGCTTATTCCGCAGCTCCTTTTTTGAGTTACAAATATGAGCAACCGAACTAGTATCAAATACCCAGGCACTACTACGATTACTAGTAAGATACACATCAAGAACATGTATATCGAATATACCTTTCTTCTTGATGTTGCCGTTCTTCAGATCTGCCAGATACTTGGGGAAGTTACGCTTCCAGTGACCAGCACCCTTGCAGTAGAAGCATTCAGTTTCAGGCTTAGGACCAGCCTTGGGCTTCTTAGCAGGTGCGGCAGCTTTCTTGCCGTCCTTCTTGAAGTTGCCCTTGTTCTTAGGCTTGCCCTGTTTCTTGAAATTGGTGGTCTTATTGACCATCAACACTTGGTGCTCCTTCTTGATCTCCACTTCAGCAGTTTTCAGCATGGACGATAGTTCAGGCAACGTCTTGTTCATGCAGTGCATATTGTAGTTCATCACAAAGTTCTTATAACTCGGTGGCAGTGATTGGAGGACACGGTGAATCCCTAACTCATTAGGAATCGTTATCCCCAACTCTTGGAGCTTGTTTGCGTGCCCAGACATGGTGAGCACGTGCTCGCTAACGGAGCTACCCTCTTCCATCTTACAGTTAAAGAACTTTTCGGAGGCCTCATAACTCTCCACGGCCGTGTGAGTCTCAAAAATCAGCCTGAGCTCTTTAATGATCTCAAATGGGTCGTGGTGCTCAGAGCGCTTCTGAAGCTCCGTTTCTAAACCGTACAGGATGGCACACTGAACTATGGAGTAGTGATTTTTCCGAGTGGCGTAAACATTCTTTACGTCATCGGTGGCATCTTCTGCAGGTGGGTCACCTAGCGGTGCTTCGAGCACATAGGTCAACTGACCAGCCCTAAGGACAATCTTCAGTCCACGGAACAAGTCCGTGAAGTTGCTTCCATTATTCTTAAGCTTTTCTTTCTCTAGGAACGCATTGAAATTGATGGAGAGGTTCGCCATAATCTACAACAAATTTGCAAGTAGTTTAGACTAAGTTTATGATAAATTGAGTTCTATCTTAATTCTTAAATTAACTAGGCGAACTCCCACTCAAAACAACATCCCTCACGTTGTCTTAGTGATTACACGAACCAAATCCACTACACCAAGTACGATCTTCACGAGAGAAGATGTAGTTTCATCGGCGAACAATCTTCATGTTCATCATATCATTTATATGACTCATGCTCTACCTTTCGGTATTCCGTGTTCCGAGACCATGTCTGTACATGCTAGGCTCGTCAAGATTAACCTTAGTTTCCGCATGTGCAAATATGGCTTGCACCCGTTGTATGCACACGTAGAATCTATCACATCCGATCATCACGAGATGCTTCGAAACGACAAGTCTTAGCAACGGTGCCAACTAAGGACGAACACTTTATTACTTGATATTTAGTGAGAGGGATCATCTTATAATGCTACCGTCACGATCTAAGCAATACAAGATGCATAAAGGATTAACATCACAGGCAATTCATAATTAGTGTGATATGATAAGGCCCTTTCTTCTTGTGCCTTTGATCTCCATCTCCAAAGCACTGACATGATCTCCATCATCACCAGCATTGCGTCAAGGTCAGTGGCGCCGCTTCATGGTTGTTCATCATCACTAGCAACTATTACAACTACTTGGAATAAAGCTATTACAAGATGAATAGACACGCAGGTCTTAACAGAATTAAATACAACCATTAGGCTCGTGCCGGTTGCCATATTACAACAAGGATCATTGCATACATCAAATATAATCACAACCACATGATGGCCATATCACATCACAAAATCCCTGCAAAAACAATTTAGACGCCTCTAATTTTCTGTGCATGTTTTACATGGTTTTGGGCTTTCGAATAAGAACGGATCTTACCTATGAAACTGAACTACAACGTTGATACAAGCGCTATCAAGTGCAAAGTGTAAATTGGATCTATGCTATGGTGAGAGAGACAGACACCCGCAAAGCCACTTGTGCAAAGCAAGTTACACGTCAAGCGTGGAGCAAGTCTCATGTGCGATGACATGTAAGGTTAGCCCGAGCCACTTCATCCCACCATACCGCAAGATGCAAAGTACACAAAGCAAAAGACGGCACGAGCACCAACGCCCACAAAACCATTGTGTTCTACTCGTGCAACAAATCTACGCATAGACACGGCTCTGATACCACTGATGGGTTCGTAGCATGGAAAACAAAAAATTTGTACCGCATGAACGAACAAAACCCAGATCTAATCTAGATAAAAGCCAAGATCTAATCTATTAGACATGTGCAATGAGATAGATCTGTACTAACCCTTGTAGATCTGAAAGCCTTGTGCGAGATCGGATCTCGTGGTTGATGTAGACAATCACTTGCCGATCTCAAGATCGAGGGGATGATCGTTCCAACGCCGTGTTCCGGCAGCGCTTCCGCAATCGGTCACACGTGCGGAGTCGATGCAGACCTTCCTCTCCCCATTCTAGCGAGCAGCAGAGGTAGTAGATCTCTCCACTGAATCCCAGCAGCAGGACGGCGTGGTGGTGGTGGTGGAGTAGAGAATTCTGCAAGGCTTCGGCTAAGCCAGAGTAGAGCGAAGGAGGAGGAGAGAGGCGGCTAGGGCAGGGAGTGGAGGGGCAAGTGGGGGTGGCGCCTCCACCCCTCTATTTATAGAGGGAAGGGTGGCGCCTAGGGTTCCCACCCCTAGGGCCACCTCTAGGGCCGGCGCACAAGGGGGGGCTTGGGAGGAGTTTCCTTCCCCCCAAGTTTCCCTTTTCCTTTCTTGGTTTTGAAGTAAACTCCATAGAAATTTCTAGAACCTTCCGGAACATTCCGAAACCTTCTAGAATCCCCATATAAACACTCCGGGACATTTCCAAACCTAGAAAATGATCTCCATTATATGAATCTTATTCTCCGGACAATTCAGGATCTCCTCGTGATGTCTCAGATCCAATCCGAGACTCCGAACAACATTCGGTCTCCAACGCACATTCCATATCTACCTAAACAGCATCGAACCTTAAGTGTGTCACCCTACGGTTCGTGAATATGCAGACATGATGGAGACACCTCTCCGATCAATAACCATCAGCGGGATCTGGAGATCCATAACGGCTCCCACATACTCAACGATGACTTCGTGATCGATGGAACCATTAACATATGAAACCAATTCCCTTTCACCCGATACTCTACTTATCCGAGGTTTGATCGTTGGTATCTCCATACCTAGTTCTTCCTTGTTACTGATAAGTACTCTTTACTCGTTCCATGATATGTCATCCCTTGTGACCTAGTCACATGCTTGCAAGCTAACTAGATGACATTTCACCGAGAGGGCCCAGAGCATATCTATATGTCATATGGATGGACAAATCCCAATCTTGGTCCATGCGCTTCAACACATACTTTCAGAATACCCAATGACACCTTTATAGCCACCCAGTTATGAAGCGGTGTTTGATGTCATCAAAGTACCCATCCGGTGATGGTGATTAACATAACCTCATGGTCGAAGGATTAGGTTACTATGCATTTAAAAGCTTGTAGCAATACGAACTTAATGACTTGATCTTATGCTACACTTACTATGGGTGTGTGTCCATCACATCATTCTCCTAATGATATAACCTTGTTATTAATGACATCCAATGTCCATGATCAGGAAACCATGATCATCAATTAATCAACAAGCTAGTTCAACAAGAGGCTTACTAGGGACTCTTTTATGTTTACAAAACACACATGTATTAGTGTTTCCTTATAATACAATTATAGCATGGGATGCAAACATTCATCATAAACACAAAGATATAATAACAACCACTTTTATTATTGCCTCTTGGGCATATCTCCAACATAAGTGTCATGTAGTCGACGTTCATATGACACCACTAGAAGAAGTACACCACAACTTAAATAACAATCTATTGAATCTTTCTCAACACAGCTCCACAACTAACAACAAGACTTCTCCCATGTCCTCAAGAACAAAACGAACTACTCACAAGACATCATATGGATCATGATCAGAGATGGAATAATGATGTATAACAACCTGAACATAAACAATAATTCAATGGTTCACTCAATAGCATCAACTACAAAGAGTAATCAACACCGGGAAAGTTTCCCCTATGAACTATGCAAGATTCAACACAATTGTTACAGCAATATGGAGATGGTGATGAGGGTGCTGATGGTGATGATGGTGGTGATGATGATGATGATCCCGATGAAGTCCATCTTGATGGTGGTGTTGATGGCGACGATCTTCCCTCTCCGGGAAGGAATTCCCCCGGCAGAAATCTATCTGTTAGAGAGATCTTTCTCTCTCGATGTTTTCGGCCCCGCAGAGGCGGCGGAATCTTTCTGTGGTCGCTCCCCGAGTCTTAGGGTTTCGGGAGGATGATATACGCCAGAGGGGAGAGGCTGGAGTGGGCCAGGGTGGCCACACCACCTCCTGGCACGACCTAGGGCTGCTCGCGCCAGGGGGTGGTGTGGGCCCCCTGTGGCCCATCTCCACTCCGTCTTCTGGCATCCTTAGTCTTCTGAAAAAATAGGATTTTCCGTATATTTTCCTGGATTTTCTGATCTTCGCGAATTTTGCCTCCAAACAACACCTTTTCCATCAGAATCCTGACTGCAGCGGTCCATGCTCCAAAAGTCATCAACCATGCAAAAACAGATGAAATAACATAAGTATCACCTCTCAATACGAAATATATCAATGAATAATAGTGAATTAAGAAATAGAATAGTGATGCAAAATGGACGTATCAACTCCCCCCAAGCTTAGACTTCGCTTGTCCTCAAGCAAAACTGAGCTCAATAAACATGGCCTCAGGTTTATGGAGTGAAGAGTCGATAAAAGAATACGGACAAGAAGCATCACAATCATCAAATACAAAGATCATAATAGAAGACAACTCACTATTATATAACTCAACTTGCAATAGGTAAAGGAAACACAATAAAGATACATAAAGTGAATCATAATTGGTAATGGCAAACTTAGCTCTTGGTCGAAGAATAGTTGATAATTTGCTGGAGTTCACAAATAGCTGGTCTTTCAATGAAATCTTTCAAAGTAGTAAACATCAAGATAAGAGCAATGTGCAAAAAAGGAACATAAGACATGATTGCATAAATCATCATATGAATGAGTGAAACACATCAACCCAAAAATAGTTGCTGAGGTAGAAGGGAATAGGTTTACTGACTCAACTACAAAGTAAAAGAAAGGGCCCTTCGCAGAGGGAAGCAGGGATTGCAAGTCTCATAAAGAGCTCCCAAAAATTATGATACTTACTAGCTTTCAGCTCTCATTGCCCCTATCATAGGCATCTTTTGGTGATTAAGGTTAAAGTGACACAACTAAGAGGATATGCTTGACAAGTTATAAATTGGAGTCCCATGCCCCTTACTTATGAGTACCAAACCTCATGCTACTCAACTTTAGTCACGAGCAAGCTCTTGTCATTGTAAATACATGTGTATCATTAAGAACCACCAATGGGGTACCCCTTGCACATGACACAAAAGTTATCTCATAATCAAAATGACAAGGCAAGTAGACAGTGAGCATCTCAGCGATCTTTTTATTTGCTATTTGCATAGGTTTTTATTGAGGATGCTTCATAGAATGCTCACTATAGTTTGCTGCAAGTTTCCACCATGATTAGGCATGGCTTAGGCTAGCGGCCCAGGCGTTTCTCTAACACACATATAAACTCCATGATCTTACAAGTTCCACTTTTATTTCACACCGCCGGGATCCATAAGCAAAAGAACATGATATCAACTAGGTACAAGTACCAATGAAGTGTTGAAAGCGGTCCCCATGATACATGGTTCTGCTAACTTCAACTCATAAAGCGCAAGCATATACGCAACAAAGAAGGACCCAATGGTTCAAGTTTATTAAATGCAAGAAAGTAAAGTGTGCCATCAAGTTCATGAGAGATTTAATCACTAATTTTCACATAACAAGTTTAATTTGGGAGGTAGATAAAACAAGAATTTACTTGGAATAGCAATAATGCTAATAGGTAGGTATGGTGGACACAAATGACAAAGGTTTTGGTTTTGAGGAGTGGATGCACGAGAAGAATTCCCTCTCAGTACAGGTTTTTGGCTAGCAAGGCTGGGTAGCAAGTACAAGAGTTGAAGGAAACAAACAAACATACAAGTGATAAAAACAAACATGCAATCTTTCTTGGAAGCACAAAAGATCTTAACTAGAGAATACTAGACTTGTGAGCAAATCAAGGAAGAAAGATGATGAAATTATTTTTCTCTAGAGTACTTCTATCTTTTCTTTCAACTCTCAAAAATAGTATGCTACTGACCGAGCCAGGTTCACCAAAACAAACTAAATTAACTCGATGATCCCAAAGTGATACCAATACTAACAACAATATCAATCATATAACCACGAATTGAAACCTATTATAAGCTATGCAAACGAGTGAATGATAGAACTTCTCATTACTATTCCATAACAGCAACTCACACCAAGGGATACATATCTAATGAGAGAGGGGACACTTCCATAATGCAAACCATACTACATAATAACTCCACTATTCATGATATGACTCTACTAAAAAGGTAAAAAGATAGAAGATAGTGATGTGATACTGCGGCACTCCCCCAAGCTTGGAACAAACCAAGGGGATGCCAAACCTGATGACGAATTACTCCTTCGGTGGTGCTGGTATCCTCTTGATGAGCTCTTTGATCAGTTTCCCCAAGTCCTCAATCTCGACGGTGAGATTACGAATAAGCTGTGAGTTTTGATCAATGCGGCTCATGATCATCTCAGTTTGTGGATTCCAGCTCTTGTGATTCTCTTTCCTCTCTTCCCTCTTGGAGTCTTCTTTTCCTGCAAGGTTATGGATAAAGATATGGGAAGGATTCTTGGTGTGTGGGGGAAGTGACCATGGAGCCAAACTATGACGAGGAGCTTTTCCCCCAGTCTGCATCCGTGCAGTCCTTCTAACCCTGGCAGGTTTCGTCACCACTCCAATACTTGCAATGGTAGTGCCAGTGTGCGGATGTTGGCCCTGCTCCTCTTCACCTTCACTCTTGATCTCCTTCTCCTTTCCGGGGTCTTGGAGGTCTTCCTCCATAGGCTCCTTTCCTTTATCCTTGGCGGGCACCATGGTGCTTCTAAGCTTTCAAAGAGTATGTCCTGGCAGAAACAGATCGAAACAAAAACACGACGATAACACGATATACAAACCTCGGGGGATCCGGGGGGTTATATATTACGAAGTTTCATATCAAAAGGAAGGTACTGGGAGAAAACGAGTCGGAGGCGGAGTCTGAGGTGGCCTCACCACCTGGTGGCGCGGCCAGGGGAGGGCCTGCGCCACAAGGTGGTGTGAGCCACCCTGGCTTCGTTTCCGTCCCTTTTTCGCTTCGTAGCTTTCCTTATTGACTAAAAACTGCAAAAATATAGTCGGATAGTATTTTCATGGAACGTTTTTTACCAGAACCGTTACCTATTTGAACACAGACTCTGCAGGTCTCTGAATTTGGTATCTAGTAGATTCTTCCGGAGTCACCACTTGAATAACATCAATATCTTCATCTTATACACTTATTACTTGAGTCATAAAAGCTTTCTCTTTCTCATTACACCATTATCTCCACTTCCTGGAAATTTCTTTCACACAAAACTTCACACAATTCTCATTAGCAACATTACTATAAGTGAAGTGATAAAACCTTTTGAGTCCAACTTCAACTGAAAACCATCAAACATAAGCTACTATAGCAACTCCTTCCGAAAACCCAAAAAGAATTCAAAAAGGAAATCGAATAAAGAAGCAAATGCAAGAGTGGCTAAATCTGTCAAAATAGACCAGCATGTAAAGATCAATTTTTTCGAAAATCTTTGGTTGCTCAAATCAAAAAGTGCAAAACTAACGAACGTTAAATAACAACCTGGGGAAGAAGCACAAAAAAATACAGCTCAATCCGACATACAGAGATCTCTCACGAATTTTTACGGTGAAGCACAAAAATCTGTTTCGGGACAGCAACTTCCCCAAATCTCACTTCTCTCTCGTTAGAGGTTGATCTTGACATAAAAACCAAACAAAACGGATAAGGAGCGGTTATTACCTGAAGTAATAACTTCCAAGACTCAAAGAAACAAAAATAAACTAAAAGCAAAAACAAATTGGGCTGTCTCCCAAAAAGCTCTTTCTTTATAGCCATTAAGATGGACATGATAATTTCGAAGATGCTCACATAGGAATATGAATTGAAGTGAAAGAGAGCATTAAGAAGCAAAAACACACACATTTAAGTCTAACCCACTTCCCATGAAAGGGAATTTCGTAAACAAACAAGTTGTTGAAACTAGAGGCAACTTGCATAAGAGGGCAAAAGATGTGCAACATAAAAAAATTCAGCATAAAACGAGGAAACTTGATATTATTGAGATACATAAGAACAATTTTCCCTCTCTCATAGTAACTTTCAGTATCATGCATAAACTTAACAATATATCTATCACAAGGACCATCATAGGAATTATCACTTATTCTAACAGAAAACACAGGAATTCTAGCTCTCATAACAATACTCTGTGAAACAATATTAGAGGTATCCTTACAAAGGATAGTGTGTTCCTCTTTTTCATATTTAGTAACAAAGTCTTTCATATTTTCTATTATTGGTTCACCAACCATTTGTTTATCAGGTTCAACAGCTTTATTCATACTTTCATCTACCATACTAGCCATCTTAGAATGTTCCTTTATCTTAACTGGGAAAGGCATTTTCTCAATATAAGGTTCAGGTAAGACATGATTAGCAGTATAAACTTCCATATTTCTTGTAGGAACACTCTTAGCAACATCTTTATAAGGTTCATGATACTTATTCCACTTCTTTTTAGGCACTTCAATGTAGGAAGCAAAAGCCTTAAAATAAGAAGCAATAGCTTGAGAATCTAGACCATAAGCATTTTTAATATTTTGAAAGCCATCGGTTCCCATAAAAGATTCAATGCATTCATAATCATAATTTATACCTGACTTTCTACCTTTGTCATTCTCCCAAGCTTCAGCATTGTCTTGAATACGGTCCAGAAGATCCCATTTAGCTTCTTCTTCCATACGAGTGAATGATCCAGCACAAGAAGCATCCAATAAATCCTTATCATGTAGAGGGAGCCTTGCATAAAAGTTGTTGATAATAATATTGTTCGGGAGCTCATGAATGGGACATTTGATCATTAGTAACTTCAATCTCCCCCAAGCTTGGGCTGTACTCTCTCCATCAAGAGGCCAGAAGTTGTATATTTGATTCCGATCTTTATGAATCTCACTAGGAGGATAAAACTTTGAATAAAAGAGAGGCACTATTTCCTCCCATTCCAGAGCTTGACCATTCTTTAGCAGCTTATACCATTCCTCAGCTCTTCCTTTCAGTGATAATGAGAATAACTTCTTCTTAACTTGATCTGTAGTAATACCTGTACACTTGAACATCCCGCATAATTCGTGTATAAAGAGCAAATGATCACCGGGATGGACAGTTCCATCTCCAACATAGTAGTTATCCATAACACGATCAATAATTCTTGTAGGTATTTTAAAAACATCATTATCAGCAGGTGGTGGTTTATCTACTACCTTAGAAGTGGTAGTAGCATTACCAAATAAGAAACTCAGCGAATTATCCATAACGAAAATAAAGCAACTAACAGAAGTAAACAATACTCACAATAGAAGTTTCCTTTACCAGTTCCACTCTCCAATAGCGCCTCACTCCCCGGCAACGGTGCCAGAAAATAGGCGTTTGCCGTGGGAGGTTCTTCTTCTTTAATCCTCCGGTGTGAATACCTTTTACCTTACCTCCCCGGCAACGACCCTAGAAAATAGCTTGATGTCTACGCACTTCTATTCTTGTAGACATTTGTTGGGCCTCCAAGTGCAGAGGTTTGTAGAACAGCAGCAAGTTTTCCCTTAAGTGGATCACCCAAGGTTTATCGAACTCAAGGAGGAAGTGGTCAAAGGTATCCCCTCTCAAGCAACCCTGCAATCAAGATACAAGAAGTCTCTAGTGTCCCCAACACACCCAATACACTTGTCAGGTGTATAGGTGCACTAGTTCGGCGAAGAGATAGTGAAATACAAGTGGTATGGATAATTATAAGTGGTAACGGTGATAGAAAATAGCTTGGTGGCGTGAAAGAGACTAAAGGCAAACTAAAATAACGATAGAAGCAAGCAAACATGTAACAGATCTAGTTGCAAATGGTGTATCAATGCTTAGAAACAAGGCCTCCTCATCATGGGAATCAGCAACGGTGATGGATATGGTTGTGGAGATCGATGGAGATGGCTCTGGGGGCACTTCCCCGTCCCGGCAGGGTGCCGGAACAGAGACTTTCTGTCCCCTGAATCTCCCCTTCGGTGGCGGCGGCACTGCGGAACTTTTTGTGGCTGGAGGCTTGATGATTTAGGGTTTATGCCTCGGGAGGCTTCTTATAGGCCAGAGGGCAAGGTCGGTGGGCGGCCAGGGGGCCCACACCATGCCCTGGCGTGGCCTGGGGGGACCCGCGCCATGGGGTGGTGTGGCCACCCTGTGCCCCCTCTCCAAGTCTCCTTCTGGCTCCGTGAGTCTTCTAGGAAACTATCAACTTTGGCTTTTGTTCGGTCCAATTCCGAGAATATTGATTTTCTGACTTTCCTAGAACCAAAAACAGCAGAAAACAGGCAACTGGCACTGTGGCACTTGTTAATAGGTTAGTCCAAGAAATCATATGAAAAGTACTCCACAGTGTGAACAAAACATAAGAAAGTAGATAAAACCAAGCATGGAACATCAAAAATTATAGATACATTTGCAATGTATCATAGATCTACCTTGCTACTCAAGTGCTTTAATAGATCTCTGCTCTCCCCATGTGTGTGAAAGTGATAGCGTGCACACCATGGTGGCACTTAGGCTAGAGATTACAAATACTTGTTATGAGTTATATTCAGAGTTGGATGTCTTTATGAAATTGTGGTGTTTGTTGGAACCATCTAGTGCTCAAGGTGACAGTGTGGGGTTATCTAGATGCGGAAAGTGAACTTTGAGGTGTGTTGTTATAGCCCTACCATGGATTAGAGTGTCCAGCCGGAGAGTAATTTAGAGTGGTATCATAAAGAGAAGATATATTTATATGAGAGTGTTAACTAGTGAAAGTATGATCCCTAGGCCTTGTTTCTAATCATTGAAACACCGTTTGCAATTAGATTTGTTACATGTTTGCTTGCTTCCATCTTTATTTCATATTTCCTTTAGTCTCTTCCACACCATCAAAGCTATTTTCTGGCACCGTTGTCTTATATCCATACCACTTGTATTTTACGATCTCTTCGCCAAACTAGTGCACATATACACCTAACAAGTGTATTGGGTGTGTTGGGGGACACAAGAGACTTCCTGTATCTTGATTGCAGGGTTGCTTGAGAGGGGATACCTTTGACCACTTCTTCCCTGAGTTCGATAAACCTTAGGTGCTCCACTTAAGGGAAAACTTGCTGATGTTCTACAAACCTCTGCACTTGGAGGCCCAACAATTGTCTACAAGAATAGAAGTGCGTAGACATCAAGCTATTTTCTAGCGTCGTTGCCGGGGAGGTAAGGTAAAAGGTACTCACATCCTCTGGCTACTAAGCTATCTTCTAGTGCGGTTGCTGGTGTGTGTGAGTGCTCGAAGTTATTTCCTTTAGATTCTGCAATCATATCTTTTTGTTTCTTGTTTTCACTAGTTAGGCTTAATGGAAAAGAACAAAAAAATTAGAGAGCTTTTTAGTATTTTTCCTAAGTTAGAACATGAATTGTCTAAAAAGAAAATTAAAAAACCCATGGAGCTTTCTTTGCATGCTAATAACAATGTTATTAGTATGAATCTTTTGAACACCTTTGCTATGGAAACGTCTAAGCTTGGGGAAGTTAGTTTTGATGAAAATGATCTTTTTAATCCCCCAGCTTTAAAGAAGAAAATTCGCTCTGATGATACTTTATCTCCCATATGTGGTAATTTTAATGACACTTGTGATATTTTAAATCCACATACTGAAAGCATCTCCTTTAAAATACGTATAAAAATTGTTGAACGTGTTATGAACTATTGTTATTTGGGAGATGGAACTGTCCATCCTGGTGATCATTTACTCTTTATACACGAATTATGCGAGTTGTTCAAGTGTGTAGGTATTTCAATGAACCAAGTTAAGGGGAAGCTATTCCCTTTTTCACTTAAGGGCAAAGCAAGGGAGTGGTATGAGCTACTAGATGATCCTTATCATTTGGAGTGGAAGGAACTTGAATCTCTCTTTTACTCTAAATTGTATCCTCCTCATGAAATTCATATAGATAGGAATTACATTTATAATTTTCATCCACATGATGGAGAAAGTATTGCCCAAGCATGGGGGAGATTGAAGTCACTAATGCTGAAATGTCCCATTCATTAGCTCCCCAGTAATATTGTTATTAATAATTTCTATGCAAGGCTTTCAGGACACTACCAAGGACTATCTAGATACTTGTTTGGAGGGATCCTTCACAAGTAAGGAGGTCAAAGCTAAGTGGGATATTCTTGAAACAATTCAAAGCAATACCGAAGATTGGGATAACAACAAAGGTAAAGAACCAGTGTAACATCCCAAAACTTCAATCCAAGATTATCAAGATCAAATCAATCAAAAATGGGGTTAACAAAAACTTTTCCAAAATTAAAATGAAAGCATTCATATATGTGTGCATTTAAAATAGGAGTTGTTTTGAATAGCCATGATTTTGTGATCCTTTGCTTGTAAAATGTTTCTTAGGTGATTTAAACATCATCTACATCTTTCCCAAACTTTTCGTAAAGAAAATCAAATCAAAAAGAATTAAAATGGAGGAATGGTCATTTTGGCCATTTTAACCCACTACACTACTTTGAGTGTTCCTAGCACTCATTTCTTAACAGAAGCAATTCTTGATCTTTGTACCCCTTGCTAGTACACATAATGAGGTACCAAGGCCCACCTTTGGATCTGCTAAAAACATTCTGTTACTTATTTTAAATTGCATTTGAAAATTGAATCTAATGCATATGCATAGATCACCCCTATTTCAAAACCCATCTATTTGAGCTCCACTTGCAAAACCCTTGCAACCAGAGACTACCTAGCACTAGTGGAGATCACTCAAAAATTTTGAAACCAGAATTCAAAAGTTTAGTTCTTGCGGCCATTTAATCAAACACTTGGCAGGCAGGTTTAAACCTAAATCATAGCTCACTGTTTTGAACAGGGTTTTGCCCCCATTTGATCTCCATTTAACTCCTCTGTCCCCTCTTGGTCTAACCAGGCCCTTAACACCCACTCCCCTAGCCCCTAGTGGCATTGCCATGCCATGCCGAGCCACCCCTCGCCGGCCAACCTTGCCCTCACCGCAGCAGACCATCTCCCCCTTCCTCTCCATGTCTAGGAGGTAGCCAACACCTCACCGCCCCTCTCTATCCCCTGCCCGAGCCAAGTGCTGCCGTGGACTACCGAGGAAAGCCCGCGCCCAATGCCACCGCACCATGCCGGTGCCGCCCCCAGAGTGTGCTCTGTCCCTGCTCGACCAGACTGCCCCTTGGCCGCAACCCGCGCCTGCCGCTCCGCCTCGACCTGGAGAACACCCCAAACATCCCCACTGGCTGCCCAACGCCTCACAGCCACCGCTCGCCGTGGACACCGTTGCCTCTGCCGCGCAGAGCGCCACCTCGCCCAGACCGCGTGCCACCGCCCCTACGGCTGCATTCAATGCCTAAAGCACCGCCAGGGAACCGCACGTCGATCGCCACCCGCAGCCATGCCTCTACCCCGCCATAGCCATGTCGCCACCGTCGCCAGCCCATCCCGCTCGGTCTCACCGTCGAGCCTATAAAAGGAGCCCTCCCCAGCCTCTTCTCTCCACACCATTCCACTCCACTCACCTCTCTGAACCTTACCCACCTCTAGCCGGAGCAAGGCGAGCTCTTCCTTGCCGGAATTAGAGCCGGAGCAGCCGCGGCAGGAGGAGAAGGGCGCCGCTGATTGCGACCACCTCAAGCTCCACGGCAACCGCGTGTCGCCTCGCCGTCGTCTTCCACTTAGTTTGCCCGCCTTGTCGACCCTGCTGGAGCCCTAGTACGTCCCCAACAGACCCCCACCGAGCCGCTAGGGTTCGAGCTCGCCGGTGACTTGTTCGTCGTCGACGACGACCCTCAGCCGTAGATCTGCCTTCTAATCCTACGGCCCACAGCGCGTGTACCGTTTCGCGTGTTAAGTGACGCTGACAAGAGGGACCCCCCCTGTCAGTTGAGCCCCACGCCGTAGAGCGCCACTGGGCCGGCCCAAGTCGTTTCCCGCGCTAGCCCACACATTCAAATCTGGATTTTTCTTTTTAGTTAAATCTAGTTTCTGTCCACTATTTTAAAATTCAATTCTGGTAGTTTTACAAATCCAAATTGCATGAAACTAATTTTTCCTAAAAGGTATTAAGATGATCTATCCAAGCCCGGTGGATTTAATTCAATTAGACTTATAGATCTCTCCTAATAAAAATAAGAAGACAGAAGCATTTGCAACTTGCAACATTTTTATAAAATCAACCAAGTTAGTTTTTGAGTTGATTCCAACTCTCAAAAATCACATTTCATCATATCTATCCAAATATGTAATAATATTAAGGTTTACATGCAGTGACTTTGGACTAGTACCAAAATAATGCTATATAGGCATTTCTAGTCACTTTAAATCATTAAATAATGAACTTAAACCAAAGTAATGTTGATCCAACCTTTAAATCTCATTCCCACATCTTAGAATATGTGGTGCGGACATGTGTCCACATGATCCCATATTTTGGTGGTGAATATGAAATTTTAGTTAATTTTTCAATGAGTAGAAATTACTTTTCTAAAATAAAAAGAATGAAACTATGGAATTAAACTTGTGATGCTTGTGATGATAAAAGATCATCCAAGGTGTGTATTAGAATGCTACTTAGTTTAGTTAAGTATTTTTTAGTGATTGTGCACTCCCTATGTATTTATAGACGATAGTACCGACCAAGCTTTCGAGGAGGAGGAGTTCAACCAAGAAGAAGAAAACTTCAACCACTGCACCAACCAAGGCAAGCTACTATTAGTAAGCTAGCACTTTTAAGTGCAAGCCACCATTAACAATGCAAGCTAACACTTGCAATTTTAGTGTTTAACAGGCTAGGATCAACTAGATGGTTTAGCTAAGATGCCTTAGGCATGTATTGATCACACCCCCTTTACCTATTGGTACCCCAAGTCTCAGTTACAAGTTTTACCCTCTTAGTTTATACAAAGTTCTTTACTTGTTTAGAAGGTAGCATAAAAAGTATAAAACTTGACCTATTAAGAATCCTTTAAATGTCATTCTATGGCATGAGATTGAACCCATCTTTACCACCTTAGTGAACACTCTTAACTTAGTAGTCTAGAGTAGATCCAAGAACTTGAGTCATTTTAGATGGGAACACTTGGTGAAAATAAATTATGAAAACCTTGGAATGATGAGTCATTCTATTGAGATGTTTTGACATGTGTTGAGAAACACAAATGGTTGATGATGATGAAAATGTTGAGGCATGAGCCTTAACCCTTTTATAAAACTGATGGTTGGATTCGGATGCGATACCATTCCAAATTTACCGTACAACCACATTACCTGAATTGGGTAAGGCTTAGCTGGAAATTTATATGCATTAGTATTAGTTCCCTCACGGGAGAGGTCTGAGCTAAGGCTACCTCTCATGTTGTCCACCTATGCAGTGCCCAAGATGACTGATGGTCATGGTTGGGAGGCCATGCTCATAGGAGAGGTGCTTATACTAGGGTGTGTAAAGGGAAGGTTATGTTTGATTATCTGCATACTAAGTATGATGATTCAGGGTTATCCCTGACAGATATATCGAATCTTGTGGTGAAAGTGTACCACCTCTACAGAGTGTCAAACTATTCGAATAGCCGCGTCCGCGGTTATGGACTGTTGGAATGGCCATATTGTTTCGTTGTCAGATGTTTTCTAAATACTTTGAAATGAATGATGAATCTTGAGGACCAGAATAGGGTTGTGTTTATGACAATAGTTTCCCCAACTTAAGTGATTCTAGAGTTTTTATTTATCTTTCTTTGCTTCAGAACTCAGCTTAGGTTTCGAACTTAACTTTATAGTTAAACTTAGGGTTAGCACTTTAACTTAGATTCATAATACTTGTTAGTGGTAGTTTGCGAGTACTTAAAGAGTACTCATGGATATTGTCCCTGGCTATTATCATGGCCAGACTATGAAGGAGACTATCAAGATGATGGCCAACAAGACGGCTATGATAACTAGGACTATCTGCCTTTGTCAGCATTGCCTGTGCCCCTAAAGATGGACCCCACCGCTACGCTTATCTTTTATTTCCGCTGCTTGTTGTATTAAGACTAGATCATGAGATCCTTATTTGTGTAAGACCTTAAGTATGATTTGTAATGGATGATGTACTGTGGTATCTAATCCGTTATGTCTCACAAAAAATGGTAATCCTAGGATTGCGAGGCATGGCATAACGAGCATCTGGGATTAAAAATCCGGGTGTTGACAACCATGTATAAACTATGAGTATGATTGCATTAAGTCTTTCGCTGAAACTGCTGATTTTCAAGAGCTTAGTGCTAAATATGGGCTTAATCCTCAAATTCTTATTGATGTTTTAGAACCTTTGCTTCTCATATTAATGCTCCTAAATAAAAATGGGACATGTATCCTGAGACTTTTAAAGACACTTGCATGGAAAATGAAATTGTTATTAATGATAGCAATAAACATGCTCAAACCCCTGAAAGTACTATTTCTTATAAGCATGTTAATTTTTTGTGGAATACATAGACCTTGTGAGAATAATCAAGTTGAAGAACAATATTGTATCACCCACTGGAATGAAAAAACTAGAATGTGGTATAGGGCTCTAAATGATCTTGGTAAAAAGGCTTGTGCCCTCTATCCTTTTATTTGTGAACTTTGCTTTGAAGTGGGTCATTTCAATTTTCAATGCTCAGGCCATAAAAATAGCCCTTCTAATCCAATGAGTACTGCAAGTTTGTATTGTGATGACATGATCACTCCTAATCAGCATGATGAACTTACATTATTTTTGGCGTGTGAAGAATTATCAAGAAAAACTTCTTTGGTAGATATGAGTGCTTTTGATATGAATAGCGTCCTGCATGGTTGTCATCTTTATTGTGTTGATAATTGCCACACAAATACTTACATACAAAATATTATAAAAGATGAGGTTTTACCAAAAATATGACATGACTAATATGTGTTTTGATCTTATTAATGAAAAGGAGGAATCCTCCAAAGTTTCTTCTATTGTCTCTAACAATGAACCAGGGTATATGGAGAAGCTTCCTATCAAGCCTCTCCCTCCTAAAGAGAAGAAGAAAAAGAAGAAGAGGAGAAGTAAAAGGAGAGAGGAAACAGTATTTTCCCCTAAGCATGTTGCTCCTATTATAGTTTTTGATGAGTCTGAACTCGATGATGTTCCTATGCCTATTACCTATAGTAGTGATCATGATTGGGAAAATCACACTACTTTTGGTATTGAAAATGTCTTCGGTACCAATTCTGAAAATGATGATATTAATAATTGATGTACTATTAGTGCTATCCATGTTCCTTCCAATGATGATATGTTTACAAATGAACACACTTTGGAAGATAATTATTCTATTGCTTACGATGATACTACACCTCCAATATATAATGATTACAATAATGAATATGATATTTTCAGTCCACCTACTATTGAGGAGAAAATTAATTATGATTACAATATGCCTCCTATATTTGATGATTATGGTGATGAGAAAATAATGATAGCTATTTTGTTGAATTTGCTCCCACTATAATTAATAAGAATGACTATGTTTATGTGGGGAGTATTAATTCTTTTATGCATGTGGCTCATGATAAGAATATTTCATGTGATAGTTATATTGTTAATTTTATTCATGATGCTACTGAAAGTTATTAGGAGAGAGGGAAACATGGTTTTATGCATCTCAACAATATTAAGTTTCTTCCAAACACTTCATTTTTATTGTTTCATGCACAGTTGTGTTGTTCTTGGAGCGTCTTCTTTTTCGTTTTGGTTTTTCGTTTGCTTGGTTTTCTTAGTTTGCTAAATAAATTGGTTGGACCCCCTCTTTCATGCATTGGGTTTCAAATAGTTTGGTTTGGATTGGAAAAGAGTAGGGAAGCTCATGCATAAGTGGTAAAGAGAGCTTGTTTTTGACTGTTGCCTATGCTTTATCATGCGATGCTCGATATTGTTTTGGCTTTATGCTTAGTATTCTTTGCTGTAGAATGACTTGTTATAAACAATTGAGATTGTTTAATGTGCCTTTGAAGAATCATGCGTTGTTTTAGCATATTAAAGCATAGTATTGTGGTATTCTCCTTTGATGCTTTATTTGGGTTGACTTGGCGCATGGTCACACCATGTTATGACTATCCCAAGTCACCAAAGCCTTTATGATCCTTTAGTTTTCAACTTGTAGTATCACTTTATGCTGATTAATGATGTTTTGTCGCTCTGCATGATTATGGCCATTATTGTTCTCTTAGTTGGTCGCTCCCAGTCTTTTGCTAGCCTCCATTACCAATTATGAGTTCCACTCATGCATCCAACTCCTAAAACCAAGTTATTCCAAAGAGTCCACCATACCTACCTATTAGCATATGCTATTCCAAGTATATTCATGTTTTTATCTACCTTCCGAATTAAACTTGTTATGAGAAAATTACTGATTAAAGCTCTCACGAACTTGATGGAACACTTTACTTTTCTTGCCCTTAATAAACTTGAACCATTGTGTCGTCTATGTTGTATATGCTTGCACTTATTTGTTGGGGATTAGCAGAACCATGCTGTCATGGGGAACGCTTTCAACATTGCACTTGTACTTTGTACCTAGTTGATATCATGCCCTTTTGTCTATGGATGTCGTTAGTGTGAAATGAAAGGGGAGCTTGTAAGTCCATGGAGTTATGTATATGTGTTAGAAAAGTGCCTAGGCCGCTGGTCTAATCCATGTTGTCATGGTGGAAACCTGCAGCGTAACCATAATGAGCTGTCTATGAAGCATTCTTCTTATAAAAAAAAGTGTCAGATATTAAGAAAAAAGAGAAAAGAAAAAAAGAGATTATGAAAAGAGGAAAGAGAGAAAAAAGCACCATATTCCTATGGTAAATAACAAGGGGTACCCCGTTGGCTGAGATGCTCATTGTCTGCTTGCCTTGTCATTTTGATATTGGGATTCTTCCGTATCATCGGGCAAGGGGTACCCCGTTGGCGGTTCTCTATGATACACATGTACTTACGATGACAAGAACTTACCGGTGACTAAACTTGAGTAGCATGAGGAGCGGCCCTCGTATTCAAGGGACATGAGATTTTCAACTTATACTTCGTCAAGCATATACACCATAGTTTGTTCACTTTAACCTTAATCACTTCAAGATGCTTATGATAGGGGCAATGAGAGCTGAAAGCTATTAAGTACCATAATTTTTGGAAGCTCTTTATGAAATTTGAATCCCTACTTCCCTCTATGAAGGACTTTCTTTTACTTTTTTTTGTTGAGTCTCCACCTTCTACCTTTATGCACCTACTTTGAGAGCATAGTGGCCATTCTTAGTTCTATGTGCATTGTCCCAAGACTTGTTGATTGATGCATAGCTTTGATAATGCTTGTTTTAAACTATTTGTATCTAGTCACTCTTATGAACTTTGAAGGTGTCCTATGCATTTATGTTTGCTACTCTATGAGGGACAAGCTGAATACTACTATGCTATGTTTTCTTTATGTGAAACAAACAAACATCTTGCAAAGCATTGTTATTCATTAATCTTTTGTTTGTGCCTTTTCATGTTGCAACATAGTTGCTTTGTCTTATTGCTAGAACTTTGTCTTTCATGTTATGATTGAAGTACTATGATCCCAGCTTTGAATGTTTTACAAATACTTTGATCAAGTTTATGATGGTGCATGTCACCTCAAAAATTATTCTTTCTTTTTATCACTTACCTACTCGAGGACGAGCATGAGTTAAGCTTGGGGATGTTGATACGTTGCAAATGTATCCATAATTTTTGATGTTCCATGCTTGGTTTTATCTACTTTCTTGTGTTTTGTCCACACTTTGGAGTACTTTTCATATGATTTCTTGGACTAACCTATTAACAAGAGCCACAGTGCTAGTTGCCTGTTTTCTGCTGTTTTTGGTTCCAGGAAAGTCAGAAAATGAATATTCTCGAAATTGGACGGGACAAAAGCCAAAGTTAGTTTTTCACCGAGGGACACCTGGAGCCAGAATACGAGAAGGAGAGGGGCTGGGGCCCGGCCACTCCACCTGGCCGTGTGGCCCAGCCTGGCCCGCGCCAGGGGGTGGTCTGGTCGCCCCAGGCACCCCCTGGCCGCCCACTGACCTTGCCTCTTCGCCTATAAGAAGCCTCCTGATGCATAAACTCTAAATCGTCACGCCTCCAGCCACGAAAAGTTCCGCAGCACCGCCACCACCAAAGGGGAGATTCGGGGGACAGAAAGTCTCTGTTCCGGCACCCTGCCGGGACGGGGAAGTGCCCCGGGAGCCAATTCCATCGATCTCCACCACCATCTCCATCACCGTTGCTGATTCCCATGATGATGAGGGAGTAGATCTCTCTCGAGGCTAAGGGTTCTACCGGTATCTATGTGTTCATCTCTCTCTCTATGCATGATCATATTGTGATCATGAGCTTTGTAATCAAGTAGATCTACCTTGCTACTCAAGTGCTTTAATAGATCTCTGCTCTCCCCATGTGTGTGAAAGTGATAGCATGCACACCATGGTGGCACTTAGGCTAGAGATTACAAATACTTATTATGAGTTATATTCGGAGTTGGATGTCTTTATGAAATTGTGGTGTTTGTTGGAACCATCTAGTGCTCAAGGTGACAGTGTGGGGTTATCTAGATGCGGAAAGCGAACTTTGAGGTGTGCTGTTATAGCCCTACCATGGATTAGAGTGTCCAACCGGAGAGTAGTTCAGAGTAGTATCATTAAGAGAAGATATATTTATATGAGAGTGTTCACTAGTGAAAGTATGATCCCTAGGCATTGTTTCTAATCATTAAAACACCGTTTGCAATTAGATTCGTTACATGTTTGCTTGCTTCCATCTTTATTTCACATTGCCTTTAGTCTCTTCCATGCCATCAAAGCTATTTTCTGGCACCGTTGTCTTATATCCATACTACTTGTATTTTACTATCTCTTCGCCGAACTAGTGCACCTATACACCTGACAAGTGTATTGGGTGTGTTGGGGACACAAGAGACTTCTTGTATCTTGATTGCAGGATTGCTTGAGAGGGAATACCTTTGACCACTTCCTCCCTAAGTTTGATAAACCTTGGGTAATCCACTTAAGGGAAAACTTGTTGTTGTTCTACAAACCTCTACACTTGGAGGCCCAACAACTGTCTACAAGAATAGAAGTGCGTAGACATCAAGCTATTTTCTGGCGCCGTTGCCGGGGAGGTAAGGTAAAAGGTATTCACACCGGAGGATTAAAGAAGAAGAACCTCCCACGGCAAACGCCTATTTTCTCCGGTGCGAGTGCTCGAAGTTATTTCCTTTAGATTCTGCAATTTTGTCTTTTTGTTTCTTGTTTTCACTAGTTAGGCTTAATGGAAAACAACAACAAAATTAGAGAGCTTTATAGTATTTATCTTGAATTAGGACATGAAGTGTTTGAAGAGAAAATTAAAAAACCCATGGAACTTTATTTGCATGCTAATAGCAATGTTGTTAGTATGAACTCTTTGGACACCATTATTGCTAATGTTATGGAAAAGTCTAAGGTTGGGGAAGCTAGTTTTTATGAAAATGATCTTTTTAGTTCCCCAGCTTTGGAAGATAGCTATTCTATTGCTTATGATGATACAAAACCTCCAATATATGATGATTACAATGATGAATATGATATTTTTAGTCCACCTACTATTGAGGAGGAAATTAATTATGACTACAATATGCCTCTTATATTTGATGATTATGGTGATGAGAATAATTATGATAGCTATTTTGTTGAATTTGCTCCCACTACAATTAATAAGAATGATTATGCTTCTGTGGAGAGTAGTAATTCTTTTATGCATGTGGCTCATGATAAGAATGTTTTATGTGATAGTTATATTGTTAATTTTATTCATGATTCTACTGAAAGTTATTATGAGAGAGGGAAACATGGTTTTGTGCATCTCAATAATATTAAGTTTCCCCTCTTTATGTTGAAAGTCTTGAAGCTGCACTTGTTTTGCTTTGCTATGCTTGTTGCTTTGTGCTATCATGACTTGTTTCTTTACAAGATTCCTATGCATAGGAAGTGGGTTAGACTTAAATGTGCTTTGAATTTGCTTCTTGATGCTCTCTTTTACTTCAATTCATATGTCTTATGTGAACATCTTCTCAAACTATCATGCCTAACTTAAAGGCGTTAAAGAAAAGTACTTATTGAGAGATAACCCAAAAGTTTTAGATGAGTCTTGGAAGTTATTACCTCTGTAATAACCTCTCTTTATCCTTTTTATTTTCTTTTTGTGCCAAGAGTAACCTCTAATGAGAGAGAAATGATGATTGGGAAAGTTGCTGTCCCGAAACAGATTTCTGTGCTTCACCATAAAAATTCGTGTAAAATCTCTGTACGTCGTTTTGAGGCGTGAATTTTTTCTTCTGCCCCAGGTTGTTATCTAAATTTCTTTAGTTCAACACTTTTTGATTTGAGCAACAGAAGGTCTTCTAAAAAAGTCGTCTTTACCTGCTGGTCTGTTTTGACAGTTTTCTGCCATTATTTGCCTCCGCTTCTTGTTGGTTCCTTTTTGAGTTCTTTTGGGGAATTGAGATTTTTGAGGGGAGTGATACAGTATCTTGTGTTTTAATGGAAGATTTATTGGTGTTGAAACTGAACCAAAAGACTTATTATCTTGAGTGCACTAATGTTGCTAATAAAGATTGTGTGAAGTTTGGTATGAAGGAAAAATTTCAGGTGTATGGAAGGAGTGAGTAATGAGATGAAGAATGGACTAAAGCTCAAGCTTGGGGTTGCCACGCGTGTCACCCCAAAGAAGTACAAGCGTCAAACCTTGGGGATGCCCAAGGCATCCCCTTCTTCATCAATAAAAATCCCAGGTTTCTTCCAAACACTTCATTTTTATTGTTTCATGCACAGTTGTGTTGTTCTTGGAGCGTCTTCTTTTTCGTTTTGGTTTTTCGTTTGCTTGGTTTTCTTAGTTTGCTAAATAAATTGGTTGGACCCCCTCTTTCATGCATTGGGTTTCAAATAGTTTGGTTTGGATTGGAAAAGAGTAGGGAAGCTCATGCATAAGTGGTAAAGAGAGCTTGTTTTTGACTGTTGCCTATGCTTTGTCATGCCATGCTCGATATTGTTTTTGCTTTATGCTTAGTATTCTTTGCTGTAGAATGACTTGTTATAAACAATTGAGATTGTTTAATGTGCCTTTGAAGAATCATGCGTTGTTTTAGCATATTAAAGCATAGTATTGTGGTATTCTCCTTTGATGCTTTATTTGGGTTGACTTGGCGCATGCTCACACCATGTTATGAATATCCCAAGTCACCAAAGCCTTTATGATCCTTTACTTTTCAACTTGTAGTATCACTTTATGCTGATTAATGATGTTTTGTCGCTCTGCATGATTATGGCCATTATTGTTCTCTTAGTTGGTCGCTCCCAGTCTTTTGCTAGCCTCCATTACCAATTATGAGTTCCACTCATGCATCCAACTCCTAAAACCAAGTTATTCCAAAGAGTCCACCATACCTACCTATTAGCATATGCTATTCCAAGTATATTCATGTTTTTATCTACCTTCCGAATTAAACTTGTTATAAGAAAATTACTGATTAAAGCTCTGACGAACTTGATGGCACACTTTACTTTTCTTGCCCTTAATAAACTTGAACCATTGTGTCGTCTATGTTGTATATGCTTGCACTTATTTGTTGGGGATTAGCAGAACCATGCTGTCATGGGGAACGCTTTCAACATTGCACTTGTACTTTGTACCTAGTTGATATCATGCCCTTTTGTCTATGGATGTCGTTAGTGTGAAATGAAAGGGGAGCTTGTAAGTCCATGGAGTTATGTACATGTGTTAGAAAAATGCCTGGGCCGCTGGTCTAATCCATGTTGTCATGGTGGAAACCTGCAGCGTAACCATAATGAGTTGTCTATGAAGCATTCTTCTTATAAAAAAAGTGTCAGATATTAAGAAAAAAGAGAAAAGAAAAAAAGAGATTATGAAAAGAGGAAAGAGAGAAAAAAGCACCATATTCCTGTGGTAAATAAGAAGATTGCTGAGATGCTCGTTGTCTGCTTGCCTTGTCATTTTGATATTGGGATTCTTCCGTATCATCGGGCAAGGGGTACCCCGTTGGCGGTTCTCTATGATACACATGTACTTACGATGACAAGAACTTACCGGTGACTAAACTTGAGTAGCATGAGGAGCGGCCCTCGTATTCAAGGGACATGAGATTTTCAACTTATACTTCGTCAAGCATATACACCATAGTTTGTTCACTTTAACCTTAATCACTTCAAGATGCTTATGATAGGGGCAATGAGAGCTGAAAGCTATTAAGTACCATAATTTTTGGAAGCTCTTTATGAAATTTGAATCCCTACTTCCCTCTATGAAGGACTTTCTTTTACTTTTTTTTGTTGAGTCTCCACCTTCTACCTTTATGCACCTACTTTGAGAGCATAGTGGCCATTCTTAGTTCTATGTGCATTGTCCCAAGACTTGTTGATTGATGCATAGCTTTGATAATGCTTGTTTTAAATTATTTGTATCTAGTCACTCTTATGAACTTTGAAGGTGTCCTATGCATTTATGTTTGCTACTCTATGAGGGACAAGCTGAATACTACTATGCTATGTTTTCTTTATGTGAAACAAACAAACGTCTTGCAAAGCATTGTTATTCATTAATCTTTTGTTTGTGCCTTTTCATGTTGCAACATAGTTGCTTTGTCTTATTGCTAGAACTTTGTCTTTCATGTTATGATTGAAGTACTATGATCCTAGCTTTGAATGTTTTACAAATACTTTGATCAAGTTTATGATGGTGCATGTCATCTCAAAAATTATTCTTTCTTTTTATCACTTACCTACTCGAGGACGAGCATGAGTTAAGCTTGGGGATGTTGATACGTTGCAAATGTATCCATAATTTTTGATGTTCCATGCTTGGTTTTATCTACTTTCTTGTGTTTTGTCCACACTTTGGAGTACTTTTCATATGATTTCTTGGACTAACCTATTAACAAGAGCCACAGTGCTAGTTGCCTGTTTTCTGCTGTTTTTGGTTCCAGGAAAGTCAGAAAATGAATATTCTCGAAATTGGACGGGACAAAAGCCAAAGTTAGTTTTTCACCGAGGGACACCTGGAGCCAGAATACGAGAAGGAGAGGGGCTGGGGCCCGGCCACTCCACCTGGCCGTGTGGCCCAGCCTGGCCCGCGCCAGGGGGTGGTCTGGTCGCCCCAGGCACCCCCTGGCCGCCCACTGACCTTGCCTCTTCGCCTATAAGAAGCCTCCTGATGCATAAACTCTAAATCGTCACGCCTCCAGCCACGAAAAGTTCCGCAGCACCGCCACCACCAAAGGGGAGATTCGGGGGACAGAAAGTCTCTGTTCCGGCACCCTGCCGGGACGGGGAAGTGCCCCGGGAGCCAATTCCATCGATCTCCACCACCATCTCCATCACCGTTGCTGATTCCCATGATGATGAGGGAGTAGATCTCTCTCGAGGCTAAGGGTTCTACCGGTATCTATGTGTTCATCTCTCTCTCTATGCATGATCATATTGTGATCATGAGCTTTGTAATCAAGTAGATCTACCTTGCTACTCAAGTGCTTTAATAGATCTCTGCTCTCCCCATGTGTGTGAAAGTGATAGCGTGCACACCATGGTGGCACTTAGGCTAGAGATTACAAATAATTATTATGAGTTATATTCGGAGTTGGATGTCTTTATGAAATTGTGGTGTTTGTTGGAACCATCTAGTGCTCAAGGTGACAGTGTGGGGTTATCTAGATGCGGAAAGCGAACTTTGAGGTGTGCTGTTATAGCCCTACCATGGATTAGAGTGTCCAACCGGAGAGTAGTTCAGAGTAGTATCATTAAGAGAAGATATATTTATATGAGAGTGTTCACTAGTGAAAGTATGATCCCTAGGCATTGTTTCTAATGATTAAAATACCGTTTGCAATTAGATTCGTTACATGTTTGCTTGCTTCCATCTTTATTTCACATTGCCTTTAGTCTCTTCCATGCCATCAAAGCTATTTTCTGGCACCGTTGTCTTATATCCATACTACTTGTATTTTACTATCTCTTCGCCGAACTAGTGCACCTATACACCTAACAAGTGTATTGGGTGTGTTGGGGACACAAGAGACTTCTTGTATTTTGATTGTAGGGTTGCTTGAGAGGGGATACCTTTGACCACTTCCTCCCTGAGTTCGATAAACCTTGGGTGATCCACTTAAGGGAAAACTTGCTGCTGTTCTACAAACCTCTGCACTTGGAGGCCCAACAACTGTCTACAAGAATAGAAGTGCGTAGACATCAAGACTCCCCAAGGTTTGTGCACAAATTATAATTTTGCATTTGAATATAATATGCCAAACATGGCATCCTCATTCCCTCTATATCATTTAAAACCACGAGCATGAGCAAGAGAGAAGATATTATGATGAGAGCAAATGAGTGTTTAGATGAAAATAGGAAGCTACCCAAGGTTCATGCACAACAAAGTGCACAATTATGGAATCCTAACTTCCCATAATCAAACAAAACACCAAACAAGAACAAGAAGGCAAATGTGTGTTCTTAGGTAAATTTGGAAAGCTGCCCAAGGTTTATGCACCAAATATAATAATTGCTTTGAATGCAAAGTGCATAAACATGGTATCATTGCTCCCCCAAACTTACATAACAACACAAAGGCATGAGAGATCAACTTTCTTAACACCAATGAGTGCCAAAAGATGCAAATGAAAAGGTTAAGCACTCAAAGAAAAACTTTTGGAGCCACCAAAGAATAAAAAGGAGCACAAGGTGTAGACTCCAAATCAAAAGGATATCAACTAGAGATTCAGCCATAATTATGTGTATAAGTTTCTAGATAGACAACAATCACCAAGATATACATCCACAAAGAAACATGTACACACAAAATGGATACTCAAGAATGAACAAGATATCCAAAAGAAAGTCATAGATAATGCCAGTAAGAATTTTGCTAGAAAGCATGGCCAAAGGCTCAAATTTATATGATTGATCATCAATGACCTACAGCACCAACGAATACATCACAACTATCACAAGGGAACAAGAGAAAGTTGGAATGCATTGGAAAAAGCAACAAGTATCATAAAGAATAAATAAACCTTGAAAATTCATCCATATTGCACATGAGAGAAATTGAGGAAATGATTGGCAATAGAATTGCTAGATTGGCATATGTAGGATTGGTGAATCATAAACATGAATTTTATATACTCCCAAAATAGGCATTCATCTCAACTTACTCATATAACAATAAGGATGATACAATAAAATCTTGCAAGAACCACAATAAAAGCAACTGAAGGAAATCATGCCATGATGCAACCACAAAGGTTGGATGCTAGAAAAGTATGCATTAGAGGGATACTTGTTACCGAGATACCATTGGTAGGATGAAGTAGATATGAGTTTATTGATCATCCTAGCTTGACTCCAATTATCATTTAGTCACCACATCTTCTTATTATTGAGACAAGCATCCAATGTATCTCCAATGTACCTAAAACACATTCAAGTACACAATGGTCCCAAAACTCGCTGGGTCCAAAGTAGTTAGATACACTACAATACATAGGACAAACTCCACAAAACCATGTGCATACTGATATGAAATTGAATTTCATGCAGACCTTAGTCAAAATAGGATTTGGTGGAGTTTCCCCTATATATTGGATCAAAGAAAGTAAGCATATCATAATATATACATTTAGTAAATATGCATGCACAAGACTTTCAAGAACCAAAAGGAGATATAGTTGAACAAAACACCAAGAAAACCAAGAAGGCACACCAAAGTATGACACGACTAACGGTTGTCCAAATTATATCAAGGACCAAATCAACACATGATAGACCCCAAGTTCAACAAGTGAACAAGGCAAAAGCCAAAGAAAAAAGGATAAACAAATACAAGTACTCAATGATTTATCTCATTCAAATGGTTAAATAGAAAGCATGGAATGAGAAAATCAACTCCCAAACAAAATACCAATTGAAAAATAAATGGTTCCAACAAAAGAACCAAACTCTCAACATTTTTCAAGAATGGCACGAAGTACCAAAGAAAAGATTTATCTTTCAAAGGCATAGAACATGGTCTGGATCAAATCATGTCATGAAGAAGCATAAAATGAGTGTTATAAATAATATAGGAGAACTCCCCCATGATTAGTGCATTATTTAAGATTTTGCATTTGAATACAAAATGCACACACATGGGATCATCATCCCTACCTACATCAACTAGAGATCTAAATAATTTCAAGACAAATAAAGATCCACAAGAGTCGAGGAAGACCTAGGAAACAAAGCACAACAAATTTCTTGGCAAGAGATAAGGAAATAAAGCAAAAGACTATGTGAAAATGATCAATAAGATCTACCACATATAATAGTACCGATTATCCAAGGACAAGGGACTTGCAAATATTTCCCGATGGTAGATAGCAAATACATCCAAGATCATATTCACAAAGAGAACGCAAATGTCAAAATATAGGAATTAAAAACCAAGACATGAAAGAGATCCTTGAGTGTTTCAACTAGTTAACCAATCACGCAAGGCAATGACTAGAATAACTAGAGGCAAAATTCTTGCCAACTTAGATTTAAGAATTCATATATGATACCAAGGAAATCTCTTGCAAACAAGATCCAAAAGATAAGGAATAAAAGGCATTATACCAAAAATGACTTATTTGAGCTCACGTGCCACATAGGAGCTAGATAATTATCAATATCAATTCTAAGTGACACAACCTCGAATATTCAGATTTTCTAGGCTTGTAATATGCACTTAGCATATGACTCCCCCATAATGTGATAAACCATAAATATTGACACGAGGCAAAAGGATCCAAAAAGAGATGATTAATGGACATTATAGAACTTGAATTTCTCATGAGAAACATACCACATAGAGACTAGATAATATTGCACTATCAATACTAGGTGGTATTCCTCATGTACACACTTTGAGGATTGTGAGGTGCCCCAAAGGACAACACACTCCCCCAAAATGGTATAGTCCATTAATCTCCCGCAAGAGCCAATTAAGATATGAACAAGATGCAATAGGCTCAAACATAAGACACATACATGGTGTGCAAGCCAACATACACAAGTATACTTGATAACTCAATATAAGTAAGAGGGAAGCACAACATGTACAAAAACATACAAAGGTACAAAACAAACATATGCACAAGGGAGCAAGTAACTTTCAATGTAATTGAGTTAAGCTCATGTTACTGTAAGGAGGAACATTGGATATATGATAGAAGCATGATAATCCAGATGACTTGGATTGAGAGAATGTAATTGAAGTCCCCTTAATTCTTCATGATGTAGCCAAGTCTCCAATGTCCTCCAACAAAACACCTATTGATCAAGTTTTAGCTTGATGGTCCCCAACCAAGTTGGGTCCTAAGAGGTTACTCACAATAGGCTTGGAAACCCAATTGGTTCTTTTATTGACACCACTTTGAGCACCAACATATTTGGCAAACACATTGCCAACCTCATCCTTCCTAAGAGAATAAACATCATCAATCATGATTGGGTTGGATGAGGAGTTACCAATAGTGCAGGAGGAAGAGATGTGACCCTTATTACGACATAAGTAGCAAGTTCTTCTCTTCCCATTCTTTTCACTTGATTTATCAACAATGGGAGTATTAGCTTGAATCTTCTTGGGAAGTGGCCTTTCTCCAACTTGAGATAGGCCGTGACCTTGAACTAGAGGTCACTTCCCTTTTTGCTTCTCACCAAGAGGCTTCTTATTCATGGGGCAAGATCTAACATGGTGCCCTTCAATTTTGCACTTGAAGCAAACAATCTTGGCCAAATTCTTGACATGTTCTTGGACCTTCTTATTGTTTCTCTTAGACTTCTTCTTGTTAGTGGACTTGTTCTTGATATTGGATTTAAATCCAAGCCCACTCTTGTCATTGGGGGATTTTTGCACACTCAAGATCTTGTTGAGTGTGGTCTTCCCTTCATGACCCTTTTTCAAGTCATTCTTCAAAGAAGTGACTTGAGCCTTGAGCTCTTTGATTTCCTTTACATGGTTAGTGACAACACATATACTAGAGGAAGTAGAAATTTCATTGCTAGAGCAACAAGGCAAAGAATGTAATTCATCACAAGATTTAGAAATAATGTGAGTGGACGAATTACAAGGACTAGCACATGGCAATATATCATTATTCATAGAGATTGTTCTAGTGACCACATGAGGCTCAGAAGATGTTACCTTTGTACAGCTAGCCTTATGAGCTAACTTTAGCCTAGCATGGGATGCTAGAAGATCCTCATGAGAGCTTGATAGCTTATCATGAATTTCTTCCAAGATCCCATACTTTCTAGTTAGCAAAGCAAGTTGAGTCTTTAGCTCAACATTCTCCTTCAAAATAGATGCTTCACAAGAAATAGAGTTAGTAGCACAAGCATCATAATTAATTGCAATAGGTGAGGGAAACTTCGAAAGCTCTTTTGAGTAAGAGGCTTTAAGTTGCTCATGTGACTCGGTGAGTTTGATGAGCTCACCCTTGATGACTCTAGAGCCATTTTTGAGGTGCTGAAAATCCTCAAGAAGTTTAGCATAAGCAACTTGAAGCTCATCATTTTTACTTTTGAGACCACTAGCCACCTTAGGACCTCTATCATGAGATCCTTCACTCTAGACAACTCTAGAGAAAAAGCCTCCTCAAGAGATTCCTTAGTGGTTTGTTCCTCTTCAAGAGCTTCATTTAGATGTGCAATTTGATTAGCATACTCATGCTCAAGGCTACTCATTTTATCAATGGTGTTCTCATGATCCTCAATTTGGGCTTCTAACTTATCAATATGTTCTTTGCTCTTAATAGAAAATTCCAAGATTTCAACAAAGTTAGAGCAAGCAATATCATCCTTAACAAGAGCATGATAAACCATCTCACCCTTTTCATATAAATCATCAACATTAATATCTTTTTCCTCATTATCCTCATCCTCATCATCACATGAGGTATTGGGTTCCAAAGTAGGAGTTACCTTTGAATCCCGAGCCATCAGGCATAGGTGGGAACTGTGAGATGATGATGAAGAATTACTTGAAGCTCCATTCAAATTCGTGTATTTACCAATAGAATCTTTGGTTTCCTCTACATTTTTAGACACACAACAACTAGAGGAAATAGAAGCATTTATATTATTATAACAAGGCAAAGAGAGCATATCATCATGTGATCTATTGAGGCAATTTATACATGATATGCGAGGACTATCAACACTAGCATGTAAACCATATATAGTGCTAGACGTGTTTAAGTCCAAAGATGAAGTGTTTCAATGAGGTAGAGAAGAAAGATCAATAAGAGTAATATCACCATCAACATTGCAAAGTTCACCACCACTCACCATTTCATTACCTTGTGTCTTACCACACTTCGGTGAAGTGGAATAAAAGGAGAACTCATCTCGACCGGAAGTGGAAGTAATACAATCATCCCCAATAATGTTGGACTAAACATATTTATCTTGAAGTTTTGTCCATAACTCATGAGCGCTCCAAAAAGGTATGATTGAAGAAGTAACTACATAACTCAAAGCATTAACAAGAACATTAAAAGCTTGAGCATCGAGATATAAGTTTTTCTCATCCTCACAAGATAGATTTTCGAAATCCATAGGAGGAGAAATATCTACAATACGCTCCAAATTTGGGTCCATGTCCTGAAAATGAATAAGCATACGAGTTTTCCATATATCATAATTTGTGCCATCGAATGTGAACATTTCATTGTGCACTAATCCCCTAGCCGACATCTTTACTCTCAAGGCGGTGAAGCCTAAAATGAGAGACCGTGCTCTGATACCAATTGAAAGGATACAGATGCCGCCTAGAGGGGGGGTGAATAGGCGGTTAAAAACTTTTTCGAGAGTGGCTCAACAAAGGCGGAATTAAACTAGCCTTTACTTTGTTAAGCACAAAACCTAGAACAACTAGGGTTCACCTATTTGCACCAACAACTTATGCTAAGCAAGACAAGCAACTATGTGATAGCTAGATATATACTTCAAGAACGAAGGCTATCACAAAGTAACGTGCATAAGTAAGAGCTCGGATATTGAGATAACCGAGGCACGCGAAGACGACGATATTTTACCGAGTTCCTCCCAACATGGAGTACGTCTCGTTTGGAGAGGGGGTATCAAACCACCAACGCCACAAAAGGCCTCCCTTGTTCTCCTGTGAATCTCACCCCAACAGGATCGATCCACACTTCCACTATCGGTGCACTTGTCGGTGGCAATCCGGAACCTCTCACAAGGTTGGGGCACTTCTCCACAACTCAATTGGAGGCTCCCAACAAACAAGCTTGGGGAAACCTCCACAACTTAATTGGAGGCCCCAAGTAATCACAAACCTACAAAACCACCAAACCGTCTAGGGTTCCAATGAACCCAAGAGTAAAAGGCTTCTCACCTTTCACCCAATCGAATCCTCACCGAGAACTCAAACCGATGCACCAAATGCAATGGCAAGAACACAAGAAGTTCTCAAGTCCTTCACTCCCAAATTCCACCAAAGCTACAAAAGCTTATGGGGGAATAAGAGAGGAATAACAATGGAGGAAATCCACAAAAGACTCCAAGATATAGATCCCAATATGTTCCCCTCACTTAGAGGAGAGATTGATTGGTGGGGTTGTAGATCTAGATCTCCTCTTTCAAATCCCTCTAGAATATGCAAGAATCATAGGAGGGATTGAGAGGAAGCAAGCTCAAGAGATCAACAACGGTGGCTCAGTTTTAGGGTTCTTGAGGTTGGAAAAACCGCAGCAACCAAGGTAGAAGAAGGGGCCTATATATAGGGCCCCTAGAATTAGAGCCGTTGTGAGCCACTTACCCCGGAAAGTCCGGCAAAAATAGGCCGGACAATCCAGCCCAACAAGACACCCCGGGCGACAACCACCGGACACTCCGGCCTAGCAAAGTTTCCGGCCAGTGTCCGGGTGGTGTCCGATATGGCACACAGAATGTCTGAGCAGGTCGACGAAACCCCAGGGCCGGACAGTCCGGCGTGAATCAGCCGGACATTCCGGCCGGGCCGGACACTCCGGCCAAAAACGGCCGGACATTCTGCCCAAGGCAAAATTGATAGAAATAGCAAAACTGAAACGACCATAACTTTTGCATCCGGACTCTTATTTTGATGATCTTGGGCTCGTTTCGAAGATAGTAATGAGATCTACAAGATCATACAGATAACCATCATAGTCCAGCAATGGAGGATAGAACCAAATGATGAAAGGTTTAACCTATCTAGAAAAGACAAACCGGTAAAACCTCCAACATCAAAAACACAATAGAGAATGCATATGAAATCCGTTTTCGATGAACTTGGGCTTGTCATGAAGATTAACACAAGATCAAGAACCTCACATGGATAAGATCCAAATAACAACCAAGTAAGATGATGCCAAGTATGCAAAGGTTTGAGCTCTCTCCGAAGGATATGATCAAGTTACTCACTCAAGAGCCCCTCTTGATAATACGACTATATATCCTATAAACCGGTCTCCCCAACTAACACCTTGAGACCGGTAAGAAAGAAATCCTACCAAGAACATACCTTTGGCTTGAGAATGTTCCACTTGAGCTTGACGATAGCGATCTTGTCCACCTCAAGATGGAACACCTTTCTTGATTGCACTAGCTTGGTGAAGACTTGCAAATTGCTCTCCCATACTCCACTATGGTAGAGCTTCTATCTTAACCATAGGATGGAAAGCTTCAAGCAAATGATCTCTTTGAGATGGCTCATCTTGTACTTGCACATCATTTCTTCTTTCTTCATTATGTTGGTGTCTTGAAGGTACATAAGAGATATCACTCCAACTTTAGTCTTCAAGACACACTTCCTATAGGCTCAACTCTCACTTGACCAATATCTGGATCACTCATTGAAACCATGGTCAATACTTAATATTCTTCACTTTCTTCTTCTCCCAACCTTGAAGCCAACATATGGTTCAAGCATCGCATATGGACAAATCCTATAGGTAAAACTCAATGCAAACATAAGTCCATAAAGATTGTCATTAATTACCAAAACCACACACGGGGGCACACATGCACTTTCAGCGTGGCCCCCTCTTGGGCTTCCTCCGGTGAGGCCCAATTAGGTGGGCTGCCCCAAAAATCCAATTTACATAATGTTTTTAATATTAATTCATTTAGTTAATATTAAATACATATTATTTAATACCTATCACTCTGAAACACCTTTTAGACCCCTCCAATCATCATTGGATATCCTCGAAACACTTTTGGTATGACTCCGGAACTATTCCGGAGTTCTCTCTCTTTTCTCCTACAATCTTGGATCAATCCCTAAGCGTCTCTACCCTTAAGTATGATACCCTACAGCTCGGGAATACACATACATGATCGACACACTTTCCTATCAATGACCAATAGCGATATCTAGAAACACATAATGGCCCCCATGCATTCCATGATTAACTTGATCGCTTGAACCTTGAACGCCAAGTCTCATTCCCTTTGCTCTACGATACCTAGTTTGTCGAAGACCTGATCTCTTGGTATCGATATACCTAAGTTTGATCTTGTTACCGACAAACACATTTACTCATTCCCGTGATATTACATCACCGTGACCTTGTCACATGTTTGCAAACTTTATAGATGTAATCTCACCTAGTGGGCCCAGGGTATCTATCCATCACTTGGATGGGCAAATCCTGGTCTTGATACATAGGCCTCAAAAGTTCCTCTGGAATACCTGATGCACACCTTTATGGTCACCCGGTGACGGACATGACAATTGATGTGATCAAAGAGGCCTTAGGAGACAGTGATTAATATGATCTCATGGTCGAAGGACTGAATCACTACACTTTGCTAGATATCGCAATGTTGAACTTTGTGATTGGATCACATTGAAATACTAGGGGTTGGGTGGAGTCCATCACTTTATAAGTGACCTTTGGTGTCAGTTGACGTGGTAAAGCCCATGATCAGGAAACCTCGATCATCAGTTGTCCAATGCACTAGTCTAGAGGATACTAGGGACCTGGTTTGTTTATATACCACACATGTATTAATGTTTCCACTTAATACATTTATAGCATGATACAAAATTGTTAATAAAATCATCTTTATTATTGGCCTCTAGGGCATATCTCCTTCAATACTTTTCGGGTATACCCACTACTACTCACTGACCAGGGTGGCCCACTTCCGGGTTAGAGTTTTGCTCCACGTGTGGCCTAGTCGGGAAAAGAAGACATAATCATTCGGCTACAAGAATCCCCAGAAGACTTACCTACCTAGGCTTGTAGTTAGACTTGTAGTCCAAGTTGTACTATGTATCGACTTTGTATCGTAGCTAGATAGGTTTCTCTTGTAAACCCTAGGTTGGGTGACTATATAAGTCAATCTAGGGGCTAGCCTTTAGGTCAACCAATCATCACAACTCAAACAGGCGATACGAATCCTTGTAATCCTCTATAAACTTCCAACTCTGCCTTATAGTGGATTCTAGCAGGAAGTAGGATCTAGCCACTACAGTCGGATCTGAACATGGGTAAACTTGTGTTCTCACCATATCGGATAACCATATGTCTCACACCCCACCTTTTCCATGCCTGGAGGACCCCCTCATGGCGTACTTGTCTTCAGTCTAACGAAAATTGGCGCCCACCGTTGGGCTAGTGACCTTCGGATATGCGTTCTGGGCGGATTCTGTGCGTGCGGGAATTGGCGAGACAATCATCATCGGTTGCATCCTCTACACCGACAACTTACCTCTCTTCCTCCTCGACAAGACCTAGATTCCGGCCAGGGAAGCCGTGGCAAGCAACACCATCATGTCAATCAACAATATTGACATCTACCTCAGTTTTACTAAACCTGCCCAACCCACCCTAGCGGTGATGATAGAGGTAGAAGAAAAAAGCTGGATCCACTTTGTCCGTGGAGGCGAGAGAGTTTTAGATCTCAGAAAACCCTAATACCACCCAACTCGCCCCTGAGGTGGAGATCATGGTTAAATAGGAAGTTGAACCCGAGGACGAGATCTCCTTGTTGAGATCAGGTCTCATACATAACAATGCTCTAATAGCTCCGGATCCGGCTCTGTCGATGCTAGAGCAGGAAAATCGGTTCTAAGGCACAGGGTAAGGCAGATGATGCTTCATCCACAAGTTAATATTGACACTGTCCTCAAAACCATCCAAAGTTTCCCGGATGCCAATTCTGAAAGCCTTGCTCATCTTAGAGCGCATGGATCTCACTTCATCGGCTACTTTGGCTCTAGATCCGGCTCTGCTAAGGCTAGAGCGAACAATGACTCAATGCTTAACGCCATCAGAACAAATACCAACGCACCTACTTCCCCTAGGGAATCTATGATGTCGATAGACCTTTGGGCGTACAAAGAAGAATACGGTAAAGAAATCAACTCTAAAGATGCACAGGGAGGAGGAGAAGCACATCTGAGTCTATACAATAGTATGGATTGTCATGGTATTGCCAACGAGTACGCCATGGAGGGATCCTCACAGAGCATGTTTAGAGAGGTGGGGGAAGGCGGTGAGTTGATGGGTACGAGGTAACACAGCTTACCCAGGTTTAGGCCCCACGACAGTGGCAGAAATCTACTCCTACTATAAATCACTCTAATGGCAATACACCGAGTTACAGAGATCGGTTCACTGTGCGAGATGTTGTACGTTGTACGTTGAGTGTTTCCCTAAAGGCTCCCATAGGTCCAGTTTATCAAGGCACCAGAACCTAGGGTTACAAGGAAAGATCTTTGCCAGACAGGTTATAGAGTCCTACACTAATACTAACTAGTCTTCATGTCTTGTACTCCAAGGGTCCGGATTGGTCGGTGACTGCACCGTAACCTTCCTTCTTCCGGCATGGACCTCCCTTCTGGATCCGTCTAATTAGGCCACCAAGCAAGCCATGGGCCTTTCTACCAACTACGGGCCACCCTGGTTAGCCAGATTAGAGACATGCAATGGTGATACCCATTTAGCATATCCCAATAGTAGCCCCCGAAGGACTTTGAGATCTTGCGCCATCTTGCCTTCAGTCTTGAATGCTCCATATAGGTGATGCCGGCAATTCGTCAAGCAATATCTCTGTTGGGGGGATACCCCCGGGTAGGGTCACGTCGTGGTATAAAGGCCGAGTTAGCCGAGGTTCGGCAAGGCCAAAGCAGATGCTGGCCGGGTCACCTCAAGGCAGGCCGAATCACGGGGTAATCCGGACCTGGGGGCGTTCGCCTAACTAGCCCTCATTCGACTTAAGCGGTAAGTCGGAAGTGTATGTCTAACCTATATGCAGGAAAAGGGGGTGGCCGGGTGAACCATCGTCCGGGTCGCAGCAACCTTCTAGGAGAAGGAAGGAATCTCGCTAGTCAAAAGGAGCCCCGGTACGCATTGCCTGAGCGAAGCGAGCAAGGACAGGACCACCGGGGCGTGGCCGACAAGCGTGACGATGCCCGTGTCAGCTGACGAGGGCGCCGCAGTGGCTCACGTAGCTAAAGCATAGGTGACGCGGGGGAAAAAGCACCCCGGTCGGTTTACCACTTTGGGAGGAGGCATATTCTTAGGAATATGCCTCCACGTATGCCCTAGGCTGAAACCGAGCCTCCACTATAAAAGGGGGGCTAGGGCTTCAGTAGAAGGGGTTGGCTGTTTATTCTCTGGACAATTCTGTTAAGGTCTAGGGTTTCAGGTGAGATCTGTGGGTGAGAGTAAGAGAGCTTCTTCTTCCTCCTCTCGCCAATACAGCTCTAGGAGCACTTGTAACCTTGGAAGAAAATCAATACAAGTTCTTGTGTGGAGAATCACTTCGCTATCCCTCCCTGGATTCCCCTAGCGTGTATTAGTCCCCACCTTTAGCCTGTACATGGCATCTGCCGTGACACCACCACGACAGTTGGCGCCCACCGTGGGGCTAGCGGCGGTAGCAGGGGTCAAGATCCGGACAGGAAACTTCATCGCCACTAGCGAGGGCATCGTCTCCGGGCTCATCCAGCGCTTTGAAGCGTGGGACTTCGTCAGCGACAACGCAGGCTGCTTCGGCACGCGCCCTCTCCCGCGCAACGGCATCTTCCTCAAGCTCGGCATGCACAAGGTCTACGTCGCGGTGGACGTGTCAGGCGTTCATCCGCGCCACGTCGTCAAAGCAGGCGAACCACCCCTCACTGTGACCCGCGGGGAGCGTACCGCTCGTTCCCCGGACCATGCAGAGGTAATGATGACAGCGCCGGGTGCGGGTGCGAGCAAGGATCCGACGCCAGATGCGGAGGTGACGCCCAAGGCACCAAGGAAAGGTAGGGGTCCTCCGCTAGAGAGGCCGGAAAACGTGCTGAGAGAGGCAATGGATAGCTTGGCAAACCCTGTAGTATCGGCGGTAGACCCGGCTCGTGCACAGGCCGAGCTGGAAGAAACTAGGCAGAAAATACTTGAGGGCGCAAAGAAAATAGCCGCGGCTCAACAGTCGTTGAACATGATGCTGCGTGAGTACGCTAAGGCGAACAAAGTTGATACTGTAAAAGTTAAAGGGAGAAATCTCATGAGCGAGATGAACAGAGAAGGTGATGTCAAAATCGAGGAATCAGAAAACTATTTTTCCGTGGGGCTGCCGAGGTATAGTACCCCGGCCAAGAACCTCAGAGCGGCGGATGCAGCTGCGTCCGAGTTAGAGGGACTGACGGGTGAAGCCTGGCAAAGGCAGCAAAACCGGGTTAACGAGCTGGTTCGGATTGCGAATAGGCAAAATGAGGAACTGCTCAGGGCGAACCCGGAGAGAGCTAGGGCCTCCAAGATCGTCCATTCGACGATGGGTAACTCGGAGAAATCCGCTGGAGCCGCGTCGTCCCCTCATGGCGATCCAAGGAGAGAGGAGGTCGTAACCTCGGCCAGACGGAACAAACAGATTGTCCCGTATGACCCGACACGGGCAGGGAAAGAAAAAGAAGCGCAGAAAAATGATGATCGACGGAGTGTGAGCCGAGGCGAAGCTGGCCGAGGTAACCATGACCAAGGCAATGCCGGTCAAAGGAACGTTGTCAACGGTAATGCCGAGCAAAAAAATTCAGCTGGCGCAAGACAACCGCAGCAGCGGAACATGCCGAGGCAAGAGCACAGTGCCGGCCGAGGTATGCAACAGAAAGGTGCGCCGCAGGAACAAAACCGGTATAATGACGGTGATTCAGAGATGGCAAATGCGGGATACCCGAGACCAGACTATCATGTGATAGGGTCGAGACTGGGAAGCAGGGATTTGATGCCGGACGATGCGAGGTTGAAACTGGATCAACTATATAGGTCGGAACAGATAGAATGTCAAGGCCCACCGGGTCCAGCATGTTTTGGACCTCGGATCATGAAAGAGCCACCAGTCCTGAACTTTCAGTTGCCTAGGGGCACCAAGACCTATGACGGTAGTACCAAGCCAGAGGATTGGCTGATAAACTATGCTACTGCTGTAAAAATTGCCACAGGTAACCTGAGATGGGCCGTACGATATGTACCCCAGATGTTGGAAAGCCCGGCAAGGGTGTGGTTGAACAATTTTCCACCAGGAAGCATCAACTGCTGGATAGATTTCGAGGAGATGTTCATCAGCAATTTTTCGAGTATGTATCAAAGGCCAAATAGGCCACAGACCCTAGCTATGTGCAAACAGCGACCCAATGAGACGGACCGGGAGTTTTTGACCCAGTGGTGTACCGTGAGAAATTCATGCGAGGGCGTGATAGAATCACAGGCCATAGCATGGTTTGCACAGGGGTGCAGGTATGGAAGCGAGTTGTGGATGAAGTTGCAATAGAAAATGCCGGCAACGTTGGCAGAGATGATCCGGATCGCAGATTCGTATGCGTTGGGTGACCCGACACAACCAAGGCTCGCCTCAAACGAGTCAAGCGATGAGTACTATCAGAGGGATGGATCCGGATCATCCCGGAGAAATGATTACAGAGGAAAAAGGAGAGATGATCGACCGGACCATCGGTACGGTTCGCACCAAGTAGCAGCCGTGAGTCAAGATCAACCCGGAGCAGGGGGTAGTCAGCGCTAGAAAACTAGAGGTCAATGGACCCCAAGGAATGATGGGAAGAAAACTTGGACGCCGGAGGAAAAGAAGCAATGGCAAGAAAGGGAAGACCGTTCGAGGTATACTAACGAGTCGATGTTGGACCAGCCGTGTAAGTTTCACACGCCAAATCCGAACAACCCAGCGTGTCATACGACGAGGCAATGCGAGTGGATGTGCAAGATCGAGCAAGGTGGTTCGGGGAATGCTCAGGCACCCCGGAATGATCAGCCTCGGCAGGAGTTACCCCGGCAGCAATTGCTCTCCGGAGCGAACACGCAACAGCTAATCTTGCCTCCCCCTCCGCCGAGGTATGATAACAATGAAAGAAGGGATGCAGTGCATCAAGTAGAAAATCAGCATCAGCCGGATCAGAGGCACTGAGGGGAGAAACGAGTACAGGGAGCATCACCAGAGCTACTGTGTATTTACCACAGAGGAAACTGATAGAAAAAGCTTGCAGCGTAGGTGAATGCGGTAATGCTGGCAGTGACGAGGTACATGCCTTGGTCCGATCAGGAAATCACTTGGAGCATTAGGGATCACCCCAAGCTCATGCCGAGCCCTGGTTCGTATGCGTTGGTGCTAGATCCTACATTCATTGGGCCTAGCATTAATGTAAGATTCTCAAAGGTACTGATCGACAACGGCAGTAGCATAAATATCATGTACGCGGACACAATGCGCAAGTTGGGTATCTCGGAGAACATGCTCCAGGCCACAAGGACAACTTTCCATGGCATTGTGCCCGGCATTTCTTGCGAGCCCATAGGCAAGGTCCGGGTCGACGTCTTGCTCGGCACGAGGGACAATTGCCGAACTGAAAATTTGGAGTTCGAAGTGGTGAACTTAGAAAGCGCGTATCATGCATTGCTCAGAAGGCCAGCGCTGAACAAGTTCATGGCAAGTTTTCATATCAGCTATTTGAAAATGAAATTGCCCGGACCAAATGGAGTAATTACAATTGCTGGGGACTTCCGACGTTCGATGGAGTGTGTGTCGGCCTGATCAAACTTAGCCGAGTCACTGGTGATCGTGCAGGAAAAAAGGAAAATTCAAGAGGTGGCTGCGTTGGCTCAGTCCGCGCAACAGTATATGCCGGCGCTGAGTAACCCGCATGGAACTGTCTCCTTCCAGGCCACGAAAGATACCAAGAAGGTCCCCGTTGATGACATGTTCCCAGAGCGCACCGTAACAATTGGTGCCGGGCTAAGTGATAAATAGGAAAGCGAGCTCGTCAGCTTCCTCCGTGAGAATCGGGACATTTTTGCTTGGTCCACATAGGACTTGCAAGGTGTTCCGAGGGAGTTGGCTGAGCACTCTTTAAATGTGAGACCCGAAGCTAAGCCGGTGAAGCAACCTCTCCGCCGCTTCGCCGAAGATAGGAGGAAAGTCATTGGGGATGAAATAGCTCGGTTGCTAGCTGCAGGATTTATCATGGAGGTCCTTTACCCCGATTGGCTGTCTAATCCGGTGCTGGTGGAAAAGAAAAAGGATGATCCGAATGTGGCAGTGGTTTGGCGCATGTGTATCGACTACACGAACCTAAACAAGGCGTGTCCGAAAGATCCATTCCCGCTGCCAAGAATAGATCAGGTCATAGACTCAACTGCTGGATGTGAACTGTTGTCATTCATCGATGCTTATTCTGGTTTCCACCAGATACCTCTGAATCCAGATGATCAAATAAAGACTGCATTTATTACCCCGTATGGGGCTTATTGCTATCGCACCATGTCGTTTGGTCTACGTAATGCAGGGGCAACGTACCAGAGATGTATGCAAAAATGTTTGCACGACCAAATAGGTCAAAATGTACAGGTGTACGTGGATGATGTGGTTATCAAGACCAAGGAAAGCAAAACGCTCCTTGACGATATCAGGCAAACGTTCGCAAATCTAAGGAGGTTCCGATGAAACTTAACCCGGAAAAATGCACCTTCGGTGTCCCGACTGGAAAATTGCTCGGCTTTTTGGTTTCCAGCCGAGGTATCGAGGTTAATCCAACCAAAATCCGAGCCATCGAACGAATGGAACTACCGAAGTGTCTTAACGATGTCCAGAAGTTTACAGGTTGCCTGGCCTCGTTAAGTCGGTTTGTATGTCGGTTGGGAGAGAAAGCTTTACCTCTGTACCAACTCATGAAAAAGTCGGATAAATTCATTTGGACGCCGCAGGCTGATGAAGCCTTTACCCACCTAAAGAAAATTTTAGCCATGGCGCCAGTGCTAGCCTCACCACTATCAAAGGAGCCAATGTTGCTCTATATAGCCGCAACCAACCGGGTTGTAAGTGCAGTGATAGTGGTGGAGCGTGATGAGGAAGGTAAGTTAGTGCAAAGGCCGGTGTATTATTTAAGTGAGGTGTTGTCAACCTCAAAGCAGAACTACCCACATTATCAAAAAGTGGTGTATGGCGTGTACATGGCCGCCAAGAAATTGAAGCACTACTTTGAAGACCATCCCATCTGGGTCATATGTGAGGCCCCTATATCCGTGATAATGAGTAACAAGGATGCAAGCGGTAGAATTGCAAAATGGGCAATTGAGCTAGCTCCTTACGCTCCGCAATATGAACGGAGAGAAGCCATCAAGTCTCAGGCTGTGGCGGACTTTTTCGTGGACTGGGCCGAGGTACAGTACGAACCACCACTTCCGGATCCGAACTATTGGCGGATGCACTTTGACGGATCAAAAACCAAAACCGGGCTAGGTGCTGGAGTTGTACTCATGTCGCCAAAGAAGGACCAGTTGAAATATGTGCTGCAGATCCACTTCACCGCATCAAATAATGTCGCTGAGTATGAAGCACTTGTGCATGGGCTTAAGGTAGCAAAGGAAATTGGTATACGTCGGATTATATGCTTTGGTGACTCGGATTTAGTGGTTCAGCAAGTGTCCGGAGTGTGGGACGCCCTTGATCCAAACATGGCACTACAGATTTCATGTGCAGAAGATTTCTGGTTACTTTGAGGGATGCGAATTTCATCATGTACCCCGGGTGGAAAATGAGGCTGCCGACATGCTGTGGAAGCTCGGGTCAACCAGACAGGCAATTCCACCAGGTGTAGCATTAGAGCACCTCAAGAAACCATCCATCAGGCCATTCCCGGAGTCCGAGTCCATCTACGTCCCGGAGGACACAGAGTCCGGAGCTGCGCCCATGGACGTTGACACGGGAACTGGTGCGCAAAACCCGGGGACTGCTTCGGCAAACCCAGGGACTGCTTCGCAAGACCCGGGAACTGCTCAACGTGGTCCGGTTGAAGTTATGCCGGTGGATCAGATGGAGATAGACGAGGACGTGTTCCCCGTGCGGCCAATACCGGCTTGGGCACTGCCTATATTTCAATTCCTGAAAGATGGAACGTTGCCCACTGAGGAGGTGCTGTCCAGGCAAACACAGAGGAGGGCAAAGGCCTACATGATCATCAATTCCGAGTTATACAAAAGAAGTGTGACCAATGTCCTCCAGCGATGTGTTGACCCGGACGAAGGGCTTGAAATCATCCGAGATATACATGAGGGGGAATGCGGGCATCACGCCTCATCCCGAGCCTTGGTAGCAAAAGCTTTCCGACACGGATTCTACTGGCCAAACGCCTTAGAGCAAGCAGAAGATCTGGTGAGAAAATGTAATGGTTGTCAGAGGTACGCTACAAAGACGCATATGCCAATGTCGGAGCTCAAGACCATCCCAATCACTTGGCCATTTGCCATATGGTGCTTGGATATGGTAGGCCCATTCAAACCAGCAAGAGGGAACATGACTCACATTCTAGTAATGGTGGACAAATTTACGAAGTGGATCGAGGTAAAGCCTATGAGAAAATGTGATGGAGCTACGGCCGTTACGTTTCTCAAAGATATCATCTTGAGGTACGGTTATCCACATAGTATCATAACTGATAATGGCACAAATTTTGCGGAAGGAGCATTTGCTCGTTTCTACCGGGATAAGAGGATCCGGCTTGACGTAGCTTCGGTAGCCCACCCCGCATCGAACGGGCAAGTGGAGAGATCCAACGGATTTATCCGGGATAAAACCCCGGCTCATTGAGCCGCTGCAAAGATCAGCAGGGTGCTGGATAGAAGAACTACCAGCGGTACTGTGGAGTTTAAGAACAACTCCGAATCAATCAACAGGCTATACGCCGTTTTTTTGGTATATGGGGCAGAAGCTGATTACCAGCCGACATAGAGCATGATTCGCCTAGGGTCACCCAATACACAGAAGCCGAAGTGCAAGAAGCCCGGCAAAATGATGTTGATCTGCTGGAAGAAGCGAGAGAACTGGCACTGTCTAGATCCGCCATATATCAGCAAAATCTCCGACGCTATCATAGCCGGAAAGTGTGCCCCCGGGTCTTCCGGGAAGGCGATCTGGTGCTCCGGTTGGTACAACGTACTACTAGAATGCATAAATTGTCCCCCCATGGGAAGGGCCATTCATCGTGAGCAAAGTATTGCACAATGATTCTTACTATCTTATAGATGCAAAGCCACAGGAAAAGAACAAGGCGGACAGGTCCGGTGAGGAATCTAAACGTCCATGGAATGTAGCTCTCCTTCGTCCTTTCTACACTTAGCAAAGAAGTGTATGTATCCGGGTTATCTCATATGTCGGTATGTATGTCGGCAATGAGCTTATCAATGAAATGTGGGCACCTCGAGCAGTAACTCGGGGACTGCCTTAATAATATTTACTGTCTTTTGTTATTTGTGCGTCGGCTGGAATAGGTTATTCTACTTAGCTCAGATTAGTAGTGTGTGAGCACCAAAAACCCAACTCTTCAACTTGCTGCTGTCCAACAAGAATTGGCTTCATGGCAAGCAAGAGAACAAGTTTGGAATTGCGTAGCACATGAAAAACGACTAAGGAAAAGTATTTATTCGAGCCGACGTTTGTTTTCCGGACTAACCCCGTATTTATTTTTGAGCTAAGTCTAAAAGTTTCCCAGTATTGTTAAGACAATTTTTTAGGCTCGGATTCGAAAGTTGTAAAACCGAATCAAGGTAGACACGATCCGAGCCAAAAGATTGAACGAACAAGAAAAAGAAACTCGGGGACAACGCCCAAGTTAATCCGGCATAAGTACTCAGTAGCAAAATATCACATGTATTTGGAATACAATTCCACCCGGCATACCGGGGATCTCATGAATTTTCAAGTGTTTTTACTTAGGAGCAGCAGAAGGAAGTTCGGCGTCATCATCGCCCTCTTCGATATCCGAGGCAGTGTCCTCCTCGTCTTCACCCGAGTCATCTTCAATGTTCTCAACTCCCTCTTCGCCTGCGACTTCCAGGAAGCTCGGACCCTCAGTCCATTCATGAATGGGGCATATTCAATGAGGCTGTGGGCGCAAGCCTGGCGCCGAGCTACCCACTCCGGGTCATCTGTCCATTTGCACCCGGTGCGCAGCTGTGTGAGGTGGCTGAGATCTATCTTTTCATACCACGTCAAAACATGGTGAAGGACGGTATTGGCAGCAGCGCGGCCAGCGGATTCTCGCTAGAGGTCGAGTTGGGTCTCAACTTCCGAAAGCCTTTCAGCGAGCTGCGTGACTCTCTCCGGAGCGTCATCGGCGGGCCAGAAGGCGTTGAAGACCCGGACTGAAACATCGAGGAGGTCCCTGCCGTAGTTCTTGATAATTTCCACGCGAGATGACAGGCTGACCAACAGGTCCTCCATGTCAAAGGGAATGCTCTCACCCTCAGCAGTGACCGGGGTACCTCTTTCTTGGTGGAAATTGGCAACAGCAGCACTTGCAATGGCAGTACCCTCTGGAAAGTGGCCTGGGAAACAAGGCAAAGGACAAAGTTGAGAAAATAAGACATATGAAATAACCCAGAGAGGTAAGGCGGATAAAGGAAAAGAAGTTACGAGAGATGTGACTGTGAATCCGGGTCAACTCCTTGATGCAAGCATCACGCCTTTTCCGAAGCTACTCGAGCTCAGCATTTGCCGACCCAAGTTTGACCTCGGCTTCATGAAGAAGCTCACGATTCTTAGCACTTTGGAGTTTGAGGCGCTCGCGTTCTTCGGTGTAATCCTGGCCAACCCTTTTCAGCTCGGTTTGGTGCTGCGCTTTCATCTTAGCCATTTCTGCTTTGAGCTTGGCTATGTCATCATCTTTGGTCCGGAGGAGGGCGAGCTCATCATCTTTCTTCTTCAGCTCGGCTTGGTGCTATCCTGCTTGTTCGAGAAAATGCAGCATCATGTCAGGCACATGCACACTTTCTTCAAGCAATGCTGAAACCGTGTGTTGGCCCGGCAGAGCCGAGGTATGAACGTTTCCCGAGCCAAGGAGGTAAAATGATGAGAAGCACAGTACGAACAGATAAGAAGGACGTACCCTTGATCTGCTCCAAGTTCTTTCGCATTATTTTGTTTTCAGCTTCCACCCCAGCTGCGGAAACCGAACAATCAGATTAGTTTGGCAAGCGAAGCGGAAGAAAAATGAGGAAAGGAATGAGAAAGAAATTTACCCCTTTTCTCGTACTCGGCGATGAGTGCAGCCTGTTTCGTGCGAAGATTTTTGTGCGTATCCAACAAGCGCTGGAATTCGGCACTTCGGCGGTTGGTGGTCACCTAAAAAAGATACAAAAACTTAAGTCAGCCTAGTGCATGTTCGAAGTGCACTAAAATCCGGGCCAAGTGGAACTTAACCTGGCTCTAGGTGTGTGCATGTTCGAAGTGTACTAAAATCCGGGCAAAGTGGAACTTAACCCGGCTCTAGGTGGGTGCATGTTCGAAGTGTACTAAAACTCGGGCCAAGTAGAACTTAACCCGGCTCTAGGTGTGTGCATGTTCGAAGTGTACCAGAATCCGGGCCAAGTGGAACTTAACCTGGCTCTAGGTGTGTGCATGTTTGAAGTGTACTAAAATCCGGGCCAAGTGGAACTTAACCCGGCTCTAGGTGTGTGCATGTTCGAAGTGTACTAAAATCCGGGCCAAGTGGAACTTAACTCGGCTCTAGGTGTGTGCATGTTCGAAGTGTACCAGAATCCGGGCCAAGTGGAACTTAACCCGGCTCTAGGTGTGTGCATGTTCGAAGTGTACTAAAATCCGGGCCAAGTGGAACTTAACCCGGCTCTGGGTGTGTGCATGTTCGAAGTGTACTAAAATCCGGGCCAAGTGGAACTTAACCCGGCTCTAGGTGTGTGCATGTTCGAAATGTACTAAAATCCGGGCCAAGTGGAACTTAACCCGGCTCTAGGTGTGTGCATGTTCGAAGTGTACTAAAATCCAGGCCAAGTGGAACTTAACCCGGCTCTAGGTGTGTGCATGTTCGAAGTGTACTAAAATCCGGGCCAAGTGGAACTTAACCCGGCTCTAGGGTGTGCATGTTCGAAACGTACTAAAATCCGGGCCAAGTGGAACTTAATCCGGCTCTAGGTGTGTGCATGTTCGAAACGTACTAAAATCCGGGCCAAGTGGAACTTAACCCGCCTCTAGGTGTGTGCATGTTCGAAGTGTACTAAAATCCGAGCCAAGTGGAACTTAACCCGGCTCTAGGTGTGTGCATGTTCGAAGTTATCATGAAGCTACGTTAGTTCTATAAAAGAGCATCCGGCCAAGTAACAAGTTACTCCCCCGGAGGCTCGGGGACTAATGGTTATTATCTACAATTTGCAAAGGAGAAACGGCGTACCTCCATCATCTATCCAGCGAGGTTAATGGCCTTGGTGGCGGTATTCACTTGATCAGATTCGTGGATCACCTCGGCCTTGTTCCAGTTCATGACGAACTCCATCAGGCTTGGGGGGTACCGTTCACCCGTGGGCATATGTGGCGTCACCAAACCTTTAGCATGTGCCTCCTTCCTCTCCACCAAGGCAAGGGCGGGGCTGGTGTGCAGAACCAACTGCTGAGCTTCGGTTGGCTCGGCAGGCGCGTCCTTTGCCGCTGGTGTCTTCTTGGGGAGCATAAACTCAAGCGTATGTTGCCCAGGCTCGGCAGTGCTGGGATTGGCAGCGTCTTATGTCTTCTTGCCCTTGGCTTGCTGGGAAGAAGAAGCCGTAGCAGCGGTTTTCCCCTACCGAGGTTGAGAGGACTCGGAAGATGCAGAGGAACTGGGCGCTGGGGACTTTCGTTGCTGGATTTAGTGCTGGCGCTGATGTTTTTGCTGCCGGGGTTGGTGCTGCTGCCGAGGTTGGAGTTGGTGTTGTTTTGGCTGTTGGTACTGGAACAGATGCTGAAGTCGAGGTAGCTTTAGTGGCTCCTGGTTGTGGCATCGCCGAGGTAGTGGCTGCCGTTGTTCTGGCTGGGCCAGTTTCCCCCGCCCCAGGATGATCCGGAGCGGCCGCAGAGCTTTCTGGAATAGGGCTCAGCGGACGTGACTCGTCGTCACGACGGGGTGAAGGACTGGCCCGGAGAGGCGACGAGATACTGGATCCACTCTGAGGGACCTCCACCGGAGCCCTGTGAAATCAGGTAACGTCAGAAGGAAAATTACGACGAACTAAGGAAGAGCGAGTTACAGAAGAAAGAAGGACTTACGCATCCGAGGTTTCGGCTGCTCTAGGTTTCCGAGCCCTTCGTGCTGGGGCCTTCTTTCGCCTTTTAGTAGGCTGGGAAGGTCCAGAGGAAGAGCTTGAGGAAGCCCCGCGCTTTTTCTTTGACGCCACCAGAACTGGCTCGTCCGTAGCGAGGGGAGGATCCTCGTGGATAGGGCCACCGGCGTGAGCTGATGGCGGAAAAGCAAAAGAAAGGGGAACAGCCTCAAAGGGTTCAATTATCTCGATATCCGAGTAATCTTCATCATCGGGCCAATCTCTAGCAGAAGAGAAGTTACCCGTGGGTCGTTTCGTGGCATCGGTCATGGGGAGAAACATCTCTTGGTCCGGTTCCTCCACGTCCGAAGTCTCCCGGTCCGGTGCCCACTTAAGGGCCGGATCCGTGCCGTCCTCGAGCGTTTGCTGAAGGAATAGCTGAGGAAAAGAGTAAACAGACGAGTCAAAAATGCAACAATAACAGACAAGTAACTGGTCCGGGGTAAGGTTGCATAATGAAAATTACCATGGGAGGAAGCCGGTCACGGCAGAAATGCTCAATCCCCCAAGTCCAGTCAGAGGAGAAGTCCTTATGAGTGGTGAAGAGAGCCTTAACCCGGCGAAAGATCTCCGTGTTGTTCAGTTCGAAAGATGAAGTCCGGTTGGGATCGCGGCCGTAGCTCATATGGCACACCTTGTGGGTGCGCTTCTGGAGAGGGGAGATTCGGTTGCGCACGAAAGTGATCATCGCATCCTCGTTGCGCAACCCGAGCTCCTTCAGCTCCGCGAACCTCTTATTCACTTGGTTGGCCAGGGCCGTAGGTTTCCTCGGAACGGCGTCCCACATATCCGTGTTCAGCGGACCCGGGGTATAGGGAAGCAACCGGATCAAATCTTCGGTGCCTGTGTTTCGGACATAAAAGAACGTCCGGGCCCAACCTTTGCAGGATTCTAGCCCTGTGAACCGGGGGAAAACAGAGAACCTCCGGGGTGAGATGGAGGCCGCTCCGAACTGAGTGAGCCGCTTGTCCTCCGGATCAGTGTGAATGTCTAGAATAACGTTGCGGCGAAGGGCGAAAAACCGGATCCACAGCTCCTTTGTGGGCCATAATCCGGCGTAGCCTTCAATCGTAGAAGCGAAGGCATAGAGAGAAGTAATGGCATTGGCTGGAAGATGGTGCGGCTGGAGATGGTAGGTGCTGAGCCAATCATGGAAGAAATCACTCACCGGGAGTCCGAAGCCCCGTTGAAAATGAGACAGGAACACAACAAACTCCCCGGGGTTGGGCGAAGGAGCTAGCTCGGCGGAGGCGAGGCGAGCGGCGACGCCGGCGGGGATGCGTCTGGTCCGGTAGAGCCAGTCCAGATCGTCCTGGCAGACCCAGGAGCCGGCCCATGCGCCGCGGTCCGCAGCGGCGGCGTCCTCCTCCATCTCCTGCTCAGCAATGGCGAGCTCTTCTTCCGCCATCTGCTCCTCGAAGCCCTCGCTGGCGCTAGAGGCGGCGGGAGACAGTGGCTAGGATTGGCGAGGACCCGTAGCGGGAGATTGGCATCGCAGTGATGGAGACGCAGAGGTGAAACGGAGAAGTGCGGCGGTGACGCTGTTTTTTGGCAGTGCTGGCAGCAGCGCAGTCGCGAGGAAGATGAAGGGGAATAGCAGCCGGCAGAGGCATGCGGAGGGGAAAAATCCTAAGGAACGCACCCCTCCGCTATTTAACCACCCCCATCAGAGGTGAGTGGGATCGCACCCTGTGGACCGGCCACACGCTGTGGCCGTGTATTACCCGTCCGGACCAATCAGTGAGGAGCCACACGGAAGGCCACAGGGCGGACAGAATCCTGTGACATGACGCACTGATGCGGTAAACGAGGGGGCAGGCGTGACGTGACCCGCGCACAGTGATAACTGACGATTACTGCGGCGGTTACTGTACCGTCCCTTAAAATAAGACAGCATAATGATTACCCTTCACATGGGCTAGCGTACGAGAGAAGGAAGTAAGACCCGGATAGAGCTGTGGTAACCCGACCGGCAAGTGAAAACTTGCATTGTGCGAAGGGAACGTAAATCCAAGCCGTCCGAGGTACAGAGGTAACTCGGCAAACAGCGACAGGAGCACAAAAGGGAACCTGGTGTGGCCTTAGCGGCCAAGGCGGCTAAGACTGCACCAGCTTCGGGGACTAATGTTGGGGGGATACCCCCGGGTAGGGTCACGTCGTGGTATAAAGGCCGAGTTAGCCGAGGTTCGGCAAGGCCAAAGCAGATGCTGGCCGGGTCATCTCAAGGTAGGCCGAATCACGGGGTAATCCGGACCTGGGGGCGTTCGCCTAACTAGCCCTCATCCGACTTAAGCGGTAAGTCGGAAGTGTATGTCTAACCTGTATGCAGGAAAAGGGGGTGGCCGGATGAACCATCGTCCAGGTCGCAGCAACCTTCTAGGAGAAGGAAGGAATCTCGCTGGTCAAAAGGAGCCCCGGTACGCACTGCCTGAGCGAAGCGAGCAAGGACAGGACCACCGGGGCGTGGCCGACAAGCGTGACGACGCCCGTGTCAGCTGACGAGGGCGCCGCAGTGGCTCACGTAGCTAAAGCATAGGTGACGCGGGGGAAAAAGCACCCCGGTCGGTTTACCACTTTGGGAGGAGGCATATTCTTAGGAATATGCCTCCACGTATGCCCTAGGCTGAAACCGAGCCTCCACTATAAAAGGGGGGCTAGGGCTTCAGTAGAAGGGGTTGGCTGTTTATTCTCTGGACAATTCTGTTAAGGTCTAGGGTTTCAGGTGAGATCTGTGGGTGAGAGTAAGAGAGCTTATTCTTCCTCCTCTCGCCAATACAGCTCTAGGAGCACTTGTAACCTTGGAAGAAAATCAATACAAGTTCTTGTGTGGAGAATCACTTCGCTATCCCTCACTAGATTCCCCTAGCGTGTATTAGTCCCCACCTTCAGCCTATACATGGCATCTGCCATGACACCACCACGACAATCTCGAAATCTTCCCAAAGAACCTTGCAATCTTCTCTATCTTCAACATGTAAGCCGGAGAATCTCCAAGTCTTCCCTTCCATAGTTGGATAGTATCCATTCATACTAGAATCTTCAGACATGACTACTTCACTGCAACGGCCAGTAGGGTGGCGCCTACGCTTCCTCGAAACTCACATATGGCAGCGGTTAATCATAACGATTTTCCCACGTGTGAAATCCGAAACGTTAAGTGGCAAACGAGGGACATGGCAAAATTACCGCGCATGCTCCCACACACGTTGTCAACACTTTTTATGGTTAGATCTTGTGCACATGAATCTTGATGCCAGCGGTTATAAATAGTTACTATGACCGAAGATAATTATTTACCTGCATTCACCCTTGTGTCGTCTTCTTCCTCTCACCACGCGACCCTTCGAGCTCTCAGCGAGAAAACCATAGCAGAGAGATCCCGCCTCCTCTTCTCTTCCAATGCAATCCAATGGCGAGTAGGAGTAACATCCCATCGATGGCGGTGGCCCCCGAGGCATCCAAGGAGCCATCCAAGGGTGTCTCCGTCCCGCCATAGGGATTGGTGATTCCAACCTTTGCCGTGGTGGAAACCACTGGCGACAACCAAAAACAAGTGCCCATTGAAGCCACTGAGGAGGAAATTGACTCCCACAAAGGAGTATGGAGGAGCACTGAGCTTTCCGTAGAGCAACCGAAGCAGCTCGTCGATGAAGGTTACCTCCCCTCGACGGAGGGGCTGGTCTGGTGGCCAGCACCGGCCGGCGAGGTTGTCCCCTCTCCCCAAGCCGGAGAGAAGGTCTACCTCAAATCATAGCTGGTACGCGATGTTTCCCACCCAGTCTTTGGATTCTTCCTTGAGGTCATGAATCACTCGTAGGCTCTTCCTCACAACCTTTCTCCCAATAGCATCCTAGTACTTAGCAATTATGTAGCTTTATGCGAAGGATATCTAGGGATCAATCCTAGGATAGATTTGTTTATTTACTTCTTCACCGTGAAGAGAGAATCCAGAGATTCCGAGGATGAAATTCGGAATTGTGGACCATTAGTTTTAAGATCTATCCTAGCCGGCGATTCCCCAACATTGTTGCCCGTGAGTCCTGCAAGAATTGATAGAAGAGTTACTTCTACGGCCGAGATATACCTCTGGTAGGCCAACAAGACCCTACCCCGACTTCATCAACGGAGCTGCCACTGAGGCTAACACCTGGAGGTCCCCAGCCCGTCTCCCCTCCGACTACGAAGCCTCCTGTGCCGTAAGTTGGATAGAGTGGCTGGTAGACAGAGGTCTGAATAGCTTAGACGTAGCCATGTGTTGGTTTGAAAGGTGGATCCAGCCTCTACAGCATCACAGAAAGCTGATGCATGAGTATTCTATGGAGAGGAAACATCCCATGTGGATTTCCAAGGATAACTTCTCCAAAGACTCCACCAGGCTGCGGCTTAAGGACATTGTCAAGGTGAAGGACGGGAAGTGTGGCTTCGTCATCACCTTCGACATGTTCAAATGCAGTGAATGCCCAAAGGTAACCATGTTTCCTTCATTGATTTTATATATACTCTAAGGTTTTCGTCTTGGATGCATTAATCATCTAACATGTTTCTATCCCGCTAGCTGGCAACCTTGGCCGAGGAAGACATGGTCGCTCAGGTCTATGATCCGAAGCTGAAGGATGTGCATGTTTTGTCCGATGATGAGGCCTCCAAGGATCCTCAAGCTCCAGCAACGCGAAAGCGGAAGAGATCTACCTCTGATGCTGTTGCCGAGGGCAAGAACAAGAAATCAGAGAGTGGAGTCTCCAAGAAATCCATTGCCGCCTTAGAGGCAGAGAAAAAGAAGTCCACCGACATCCCTTAACCAAGGAACCTGCTAGAGTGTAAGTACCTTCCTTCTCTGACTTTATTTTGTACCCACTCATTCATGTACTTATACTTCGTACGTTTTAGGAAGAGATCTAGTGTTAGTATGAAGAGCACCTCCAAAGATGTTGGAGGTTCTAAGAATATTCGTGTGATGCTGACCAAGTCCTCCCCCCTCATTGCTCCCTCGATCCTGCCACCGAGCCTACAATAGGCTCCGCCGGAACCTCGTCTCCCGTTGCACCTAAGACCTCCATC